>CM059558.1:44454325-44818557 GCA_030386875.1 Morinoia aosen | reverse complement strand
ATGCTTAGGCATTCAAATTTACGAAATCGATAACTGACATATCCTTCAGATTTACCGGGTACATTTTAAGACGTTTTCCACGCACATGTGCTCGCAAATGCTTACTTTTCGAGATATTTAACTTTGAAGTAATAGGAACGTCATTTGTAAAATTAAACAAACGGACACGAAAATGAGCTGAAATGCGGTTTTGACGTAACGATATGTGAGGATAGGTTAGGCAAAGTTAGGTCAGTTGAATAAACGGTCAATGTTCAGCGTGATGCAACCAAAGGAAATGGAAATTTTATTCCCAAGAATCACTAAAGGAACCCATTTAAGAATGTTTTACATGAATGACATTCTGCTCGCTGATGCGTTATTTTAGAATTATTCAACTTTGAACTTGGCTTTTGCGTGCCAAGGAAGCGGGCGCTCCATGCGGAATTTAATTAATAACGGAAGCTAATTAAATTAATAACGGAAGCTAACCCCCTATTACAAACGTAAAGAGGTTGGGTCATGAGGAGAAGCCACAGTTCTTCTGGTGAAAATTATAAATAAAGGCTGAAAGCAACCCATTAAGGTCACGTCAACAATCGTGTTTACATCTGCTCCATGATGGCGGCGGCTGTACCGGGTGGCGCCATCTATGAGCTGACTGAAAAGATGATGGTACCGGGTGGTGCCATCTATGAGCTGACTGTAAAGGTGACGACGTAATTATGACGACTAAAAAAACGTCAAAAGCACCAAGTGCGAGAAATAGTACGTCAACTTTTTGTGTTATTAACTGATAACAATATTTCTTATTATTTTATTAATAATTTCTATCATTCTTTTATTTCTACGAAGTTCTGGCGAAAACTTTAACACCTCATGATCGAACTTTGCCTTTCCTGACCCAACCTGGTCGTACTCGTCGTAGTCGTAGCTCGTCGTAGCCGTGCGACCATCGAACTTGCCTCCGTCCAGGCAGACCCTGGTTCGAGTCCCGGCGCTGGTGGCGATTTTCTCTGTTGGGTATAGGAGAAAAATTCCAAGCACAATACCCCACTCTACCCAGGTGTCTGAAATGGGTACCGGTCTTGACCGGGGGAAAGTGTAATGGCGTCCTGGCGTTAGTTATAAGGCATTCGGAAATCTAATGTACAAGGTGATATGTATCAGGCTTGGTTGGAAATAAAGCATCCGTAGATGCCTTCATTATTATTATTATTATTATTATTATTATTATTATTACTCTGTGTTCCACATTTTGCGCGGGAAAGCGATTTTACGTATAACTTCAGAGCTGAATAATTGAAAAATAACGCATCAGCGAGCAGAATGTCATTCGTGTAAAACGTTCTTAAATGGGTTCCTTTAGTGATTCTTGGGAATACAATTTCCATTTCCTTTGATTGTATCACGCTGAACATTGACCGAATAAACTAACCTAAACTAACCTAAACTAACGTAAGTAACCTAAAATTACTTAACGTAGCCATACCGAGGCCGATGTCTCCCACCAAGAAACTTCACGTGTTCCGCATCCGCGGAACGCCGGAAGAGCTATATCGAAACTGCCGTTTAATGCTATTCTTACCTGAACGTTATTTATGCTGTATCTCGAAAACTTAGCATTTGTGAGCAGAATATTATTCATGTAAAACATCTCAAAATGTCTCCGTTAACCTAAATGTGGCAACGGAATTTTCAAAATTATTTACAACAGTAAAATCAATACTGACCCCAATACGTGGCGGACCCTTTGCAGTGTAACACAGAAAGGAGCTTTGTTTTTTGTACTTCAGTTCAGTAGTGCGATCGTGATGTTACCACTTTAGAGAAGTGCTGTGGCAATCTAGTACGACAGTACATTAACTATTATCGAGAGAGTTATCGGTAAAAAGCGGTTTAATCAAGCGCTTGTAGTTTTCAATCACACGAGCGACCTGTGTCTGACCCATGGGAGTCTGACACGGGTCCATATGCGCATTACTGTTCTCGTGTTCTTTTTCGTCCCTGTTCTCTTGTATCATTTCGTTACTGCTGCCATGTCCTATTTCGCTCCCGCGGCCATGTGCCATTTCGCTCCCGCTGCCATGTCCCATTTCGCTCCCGCGGCCATGTGCCATTTCGCTCTCGCTGCCATGTGCCATTTCGCTCCCGCGGCCATGTGCCATTTCGCTCCCGCGGCCATGTGCCATTTCGCTCCCGCTGCCATGTGCCATTTCGCTCCCGCGGCCATGTGCCATTTCGCTCTCGCTGCCATGTGCCATTTCGCTCCCGCTGCCATGTGCCATTTCGCTCCCACTGCCATGTGCCATTTCGCTCCCGCTGCCATGTGCCATTTCGCTCCCGCGGCCATGTGCCATTTCGCTCCCGCTGCCATGTGCCATTTCGCTCTCGCTGCCATGTGCCATTTCGCTCCCGCGGCCATGTGCCATTTCGCTCTCGCTGCCATGTGCCATTTCGCTCCCGCGGCCATGTGCCATTTCGCTCCCGCGGCCATGTGCCATTTCGCTCCCGCTGCCATGTGCCATTTCGCTCCCGCGGCCATGTGCCATTTCGCTCCCGCGGCCATGTGCCATTTCGCTCCCGCGGCCATGTGCCATTTCGCTCCCGCTGCCATGTGCCATTTCGCTCCCGCGGCCATGTGCCATTTCGCTCCCGCGGCCATGTGCCATTTCGCTCCCGCGGCCATGTGCCATTTCGCTCCCGCGGCCATGTGCCATTTCGCTCCCGCGGCCATGTGCCATTTCGCTCCCGCGGCCATGTGCCATTTCGCTCCCGCGGCCATGTGCCATTTCGCTCCCGCGGCCATGTGCCATTTCGCTCCCGCGGCCATGTGCCATTTCGCTCCCGCGGCCATGTGCCATTTCGCTCCCGCGGCCATGTGCCATTTCGCTCCCGCGGCCATGTGCCATTTCGCTCCCGCGGCCATGTGCCATTTCGCTCCCGCGGCCATGTGCCATTTCGCTCCCGCTGCCATGTGCCATTTCGCTCCCGCGGCCATGTGCCATTTCGCTCCCGCTGCCATGTGCCATTTCGCTCCCGCTGCCATGTGCCATTTCGCTCCCGCTGCCATGTGCCATTTCGCTCCCGCTGCCATGTGCCATTTCGCTCCCGCGGCCATGTGCCATTTCGCTCCCGCTGCCATGTGCCATTTCGCTCCCGCGGCCATGTGCCATTTCGCTCCCGCGGCCATGTGCCATTTCGCTCCCGCGGCCATGTGCCATTTCGCTCCCGCGGCCATGTGCCATTTCGCTCCCGCTGCCATGTGCCATTTCGCTCCCGCTGCCATGTGCCATTTCGCTCCCGCTGCCATGTGCCATTTCGTTCCTGCTGCCATGTGCCATTTCGTTCCTGCTGCCATGTGCCATTTCGCTCCCGCGGCCATGTGCCATTTCGCTCCCGCTGCCATGTGCCATTTCGCTCCCGCTGCCATGTGCCATTTCGCTCCCGCTGCCATGTGCCATTTCGCTCCCGCTGCCATGTGCCATTTCGCTCCCGCTGCCATGTGCCATTTCGCTCCCGCTGCCATGTGCCATTTCGCTCCCGCTGCCATGTGCCATTTCGCTCCCGCTGCCATGTGCAATTTCGCTCCCGCTGCCATGTGCCATTTCGCTCCCGCGGCCATGTGCCATTTCGCTCCCGCGGCCATGTGCCATTTCGCTCCCGCTGCCATGTGCCATTTCGCTCCCGCTGCCATGTGCCATTTCGCTCCCGCTGCCATGTGCCATTTCGCTCCCGCGGCCATGTGCCATTTCGCTCCCGCGGCCATGTGCCATTTCGCTCCCGCTGCCATGTGCCATTTCGCTCCCGCGGCCATGTGCCATTTCGCTCCCGCGGCCATGTGCCATTTCGCTCCCGCGGCCATGTGCCATTTCGCTCCCGCGGCCATGTGCCATTTCGCTCCCGCGGCCATGTGCCATTTCGCTCCCGCGGCCATGTGCCATTTCGCTCCCGCGGCCATGTGCCATTTCGCTCCCGCGGCCATGTGCCATTTCGCTCCCGCGGCCATGTGCCATTTCGCTCCCGCGGCCATGTGCCATTTCGCTCCCGCGGCCATGTGCCATTTCGCTCCCGCGGCCATGTGCCATTTCGCTCCCGCGGCCATGTGCCATTTCGCTCCCGCGGCCATGTGCCATTTCGCTCCCGCTGCCATGTGCCATTTCGCTCCCGCGGCCATGTGCCATTTCGCTCCCGCGGCCATGTGCCATTTCGCTCCCGCTGCCATGTGCCATTTCGCTCCCGCGGCCATGTGCCATTTCGCTCCCGCGGCCATGTGCCATTTCGCTCCCGCTGCCATGTGCCATTTCGCTCCCGCGGCCATGTGCCATTTCGCTCCCGCGGCCATGTGCCATTTCGCTCCCGCGGCCATGTGCCATTTCGCTCCCGCGGCCATGTGCCATTTCGCTCCCGCGGCCATGTGCCATTTCGCTCCCGCGGCCATGTGCCATTTCGCTCCCGCTGCCATGTGCCATTTCGCTCCCGCTGCCATGTGCCATTTCGCTCCCGCGGCCATGTGCCATTTCGCTCCCGCGGCCATGTGCCATTTCGCTCCCGCGGCCATGTGCCATTTCGCTCCCGCGGCCATGTGCCATTTCGCTCCCGCGGCCATGTCCCATGTTGTGCGAGGTGTCTGAGTTGAAGATTAGGTAGACCTGCCTTTTGTTCTATTAGACTACGTTTTGTCTCGTTACGGATCTCTTTTCTCAGTTAACTGCTAGTCTTTTTCCACAAAGATGTTTTCTCCTTCTTTTACCTCGTATCATAAGCTTCCTTCTCAACTGTTTCTATACACCTTGTGTATAGGTTTCACGTTCCCTTAACTCTTCACTAAATGGTGCCTTTCTTCTTCCTCTCTATGGAATATTTCGTTGCGTTTAGGCGTCTTAAGCTTGCTTGTTTAACTAACCAATCTAATTGAAAATTTAGGTTTTATGAGTGAATGTTTAAATTTACACAAAATTGCCTCAAATTTAAATCTTTAGAGAAGTGCATGTGAAACAAAGGAATATTTAGTCTCATCTTTCCTGTACCCTATCCTAATAGGTCATGCTTTTTGTTCACTTCCTTGTAATTAAAAATGACTTTGATTTCATTTTTCTTTTTGGTTGTAATATCTCTTACTCTAGGATTGGAGTTCCAATCAAATTACGTCACAAAACTCCTGAAAAAAATTCTAAATCAATTTGGCCAAGCTACGTGCTGCACCACGTCGCGTATCCAGGTGTATACACAAAAACTTTCACCTCCAACTGTGGAGACAATTTTTAGAAAATTCAACTCCTTCATTTTAAAACTCGTACTTTCCGTAACAAGAGAAATAGCACTCTCGAGGGAGAATAAAGAGATTTTGAGCTGAGAGTTAGATAGGCATTCATTATGTTGGCATAAATGTCCTTCGTTTACCATTGTTTTCGGTTCACTGCAGTCATGTTTTTCAGTACCTTTACTTCTTCAATTTTAATTTTGTTTTATAACCTTTCTCCTTAACTTACTGTTGCCATGAGATCCTATGAATTCCGAAAATTTGATAAATGAACTATCTGGTACCCTTGGCAAATTAATACCTATGAGTCGTTTTCGTATGATTCTGTTGAACGAATTCACTATTGGATCTTTTTTTCGCTTCAATGATGACCCTCCCAAGGGCTTGCAATCATCTCTTCCTCATGAATTTAGTTATGCGTATTGCGTATCGCGGTGTGCAGGATCAACCCACCGAGCACTATTTATAACAGTCGCAGGAGTAATCGCACGAGCGAGACTCCCGTTAGAGCACCTTTCCATTCCAACATAAGGCAGCACTAGCACTGTATGGATCCATGTGAACAAATTATCAGTAACGGCCAATGTAAAATATTCGATTATGTTTCGATTTCTTGTGAGTTACACAATTGTCACTGTATATACACAAATATAAACCGGTCCTGAATGATATGCGGAGTCCTCACCCCTTAAAAATTATAGGTACCTAGTGAACAATATTTTCATGAATGCCAACTTAATGGTATTCCTCCGCTACATCCTTCCTCTCTGAGATCATCTTTGTCGTGGTAAGTGAGGCTAAAACTTATTTATAATCCATGAATCAATTTCCGTAGATAATGCAGCGCTCTCCACAACGAAGAGGTTGTCACGAGCTGCCGGAACCTCCGGCCGAAGGTTTCTTCGAGGCCTTGCGGAAAGCTCATCCGAACATCCAGCAGCCCCATGAGGCCGACACGGTCTTTGAGAAAGAATTTTACCTCCCTCCACCTTCATGCTTCTTGGAGAATGTTTCTATTTCTCCTCGCCCCTACGATACTTTCTTCACGACGCCGTATGATTATTCTTACATTGATGACGCGTGGATCGTTCCCAGGACGCGACGCCCATCATATACTCAGGAAACATTCAAAACCGCGAAACTCGCAGAGAAAAAAAAAGTGACGCAAGTGACACAAGTGTCACATGGTGAGTAGGCGGCGTTTGTTGCACGTTACTGAGTTCATGTGGGGTTTGAGCGAAGTGTGTCTGGGCGAGGTGCGTCTGGGCGAGGTGCGTCTGGGCGAGGTGCGTCTGGGCGAGGTGCGTCTGGGCGAGGTGCGTCTGGGCGAGGTGCGTCTGGGCGTGGTGCGTCTGGGCGTGGTGCGTCTGGGCGAGGTGCGTCTGGGCGAGGTGCGTCTGGGCGAGGTGCGTCTGGGCGAGGTGCGTCTGGGCGAGGTGCGTCTGGGCGAGGTGCGTCTGGGCGAGGTGCGTCTGGGCGAGGTGCGTCTGGGCGAGGTGCGTCTGGGCGAGGTGCGTCTGGGCGAGGTGCGTCTGGGCGAGGTGCGTCTGGGCGAGTCATTCGAAAAGTTTCAGAATGTGCCAAGTCAGCTGCCGAGATGTTTGATGAGCGCTGAAACCCGTCAAAGACACCTCGTTCACTTGGAACTTAGAGCTCTCTTCTTTTTTGGTTATGTTGTGTTTATTATGTGGTACTCAGTGCCAAGTGGCGGAAGTATCTCAATTTTTTCCCGTAAAATCCGTTAGCCTGTCCACGTATACTGGTACCACTCACATGCATGCGAGGGGGAAGACGTCAAGGATTCTTCGATGCTTAAAATATTTTGCTTGGTGAGTTTGTGATTTATATTTCATGATTTCAAGGAAGTCTTCAATTTCGTTCAAAAAGTTTTAGTTTGAGGTCGATGAAAGTTTTGAATCTCGTTGAAATCTTTGAAAACTCAACGTAAAGCTCATTCAAGGCTATGTTGGCACCGAGTAAGAACTCGTAAATTTGGAAAAATGGGTAAGCACCTTAAGGTGAACTCAGGCGTTTATATTTTTCATCCCTCTTTCTTAATCGAGCTGAAAATTTTGAATAATTTTTCTCCTACATCATAACTTTCTTCACGTTTTACTACTGTCCTGAGCTGAAAGTTTGGTTGGCTTTATGTTTTGTTGAAATAAAATTAACTTTTTGTTTGTTACTGACCATCTTTTTTTTCAGTTTACTGTTGAGCATTTATTACTTCTACAAATTTTACCTTGTTTCGTAAACTTCCTTGATAATCATTGTTTATATGCGCAGGGAATCTTGAGAGGGAACATACCCGCTGCATATATTCCCCAGTCCCTTAACTCCGTACTAAATAGTACCTTCGTCCTTCCTCCTTTTAGAAACACCTTTTTTGTTGTAAGGGAGTCTCTTGCTAATCTTACGTGTAGTACAATTGTAACTTTCCAATTTATAAATTTTCAGGACAATTATAACGTTTTTATTTCGAAGTTGTCAGTACCATTATAATGTTTTTATTTCGAAGTTTTCAGTACCATTATAACGTTTTTATTTCGAAGTTTTCAGTACAATTATAACGTTTTTATTTCGAAGTTTTCAGTACAATTATAACGTTTTTATTTCGAAGTTTTCAGTACCATTATACCGTTTTTATTTCGAAGTTTTTAGTACAATTATAACGTTTTTATTTCGAAGTTTTCAGTACAATTATAACGTTTTTATTTCGAAGTTTTCAGTACCATTATAACGTTTTTATTTCGAAGTTTTCAGTACCATTATAACGTTTTTATTTCGAAGTTTTCGGTACAATTTTAACGTATTTATTTAAAAATTTACAGTGCAACTGTAACGTTCTTTCTTGGAAACCTTTCTTACAATATCTTTCCATTTTCCAGTCACTCCCATACCGTCCTATGCGACTCTAGTAAACGTGGGCGCCCTGCTCTTCTGCCCCAACTACTCTATGACGGACGTGCGTGCCAGCGAGACAGAACTACGACGCTTCCGACGCTTCTGTAGGAACGTCAACACCTGGATTGTAAGTGTTCTTTTTCGCTTTTAAAACAAAGATCATGAAAATAATAGTTACCCTTTCTTCCGCTCTTAAAACGGACATCACCAAAATAATACCTTTTCTTTCGGTCTTAAAAGGGACATCACCAAAATAATACCTTTTCTTTCGGTCTTAAAAGGGACATCACCAAAATAATACCTTTCTTTCGGTCTTAAAAGGGACATCACCAAAATAATACCTTTTCTTTCGGTCTTAAAAGGGACATCACCAAAATAATACCTTTTCTTTCGGTCTTAAAAGGGACATCACCAAAATAATAGTTTCTTTCGGTTTTAAAAGGGACATCACCAAAATAATAGTTTCTTTCGGTTTTAAAAGGGACATCACCAAAATAATACCTTTTCTTTCGGTCTTAAAAGGGACATCACCAAAATAATAGCTTCTTTCGGTTTTAAAATGGACATCACCAAAATAATACCTTTTCTTTCGGTCTTATAAGGGACATCACCAAAATAATAGTTTCTTTCGGTTTTAAAAGGGACATCACCAAAATAATACCTTTTCTTTCGGTCTTAAAAGGGACATCACCAAAATAATACTCACCGTTCCTTTCGCTCTCAAAACGAACATCACCAAAATAATACTCTTTTTGCTCTTCAAGAGAAGATTACTAAAATAATACTGTTTTATTAGCCCTTAAAACGGACATCACTAAAATAATAGTCACTGTTCAATTAAAAAAGATCAGATTGGTTAGCGATAACGGAGGATGTCACGTGATGTAAGGCTCGACAAAAATGAAAGTAACGAGTCAGCTCATCGCAGTGTTGATCAATGCCAGGAGAGATACTGTTGGGTTACTTCTGATATGGATAAGCCTTCGGGACTGGTCTTTCGTGTTCACTTCTTTCTGAAATAATGACTTTTCCGCTTTTTGTTGTTCGTCCTTCATAACGTTCTATGTGCAGAGTAGCATGGTCCGGTCCGGAAGCACACGATCAACACTCATTCCCCATTTTCTATAGTCCACTTGGAAATGGTAACTCGTTTCTCTTCGCTCTCGTGTGATCGCCTTTGTTGTTGCTAGGGAGTCTAAAGCTAGTATGGTAATTGCTGTCAATACTTAAGACGTCTACTTCACTAAGATTTTAAAGGCTGCATATGGATCATGTTACGTTATAGTACGAGGCACGCGTGACAGCCTCGTAAGACTCGATTGGATTGTACAAATATGATATCAAATTTCTCACCGTCCTTACGTTTTATATGAATTGGAAAACGTTTCAATTTAAGTATAAAATAATTCAAACACGCTAGTCGAATCTTCTGAGCCCTATCTTGGTAGTGCGCTTGGATTTTCTTTGTTTCCCAGCTTGAGAAGGTTCTTCGATCGTTCCCCCCCCCCCCTCCCTTAATGGGATGCATTTATTGTATCAAGGGGAATTAGTGCTTCTGGGGAACATACGAGGTCCCGAGCTGAGAGTTAGGTAGGCATTCTTTTTGTGTAAACACGGTATTTTTTTCTATTTTAAGAATTTTTTTATTTACTGCTATCCTGTTTTTAGCACCTACTACTTTTTCAACTTTCGTCTTGCTGCATGAACCTCTTTATCAACTTAAAATTTCTACGTACCTTGTGCATAGATCGCGTGTTCCATTATCTCCATACTAAATGATACCTTCATCTCTTTGGAATGCCTTTATTGCGGTTAGCGAAGCTTAACACGTTAACTTCGATGGGTTAAACTGAAGTTCAATGTTCAATTCATGTTTAAAGTCAATTGTGGTAATCAACTTTGAAAATAGCAAACATTACCTGGATCAGGCCTTCATTTATTTTTCATTAATTATTAATAAAAAATGAACTGGTGACTGCAGGTGGGTCAGCAGTACTATAATAATCACCCAAGTGACCACCGGTGGGTCCCTTCGCAGGAAATGTGTTAAACTAACATCTAATCTTATTCGCTGCCAACAGAAAGCTGGATATCTCTCGGCCCTGGCCCTCCAGCACCGCGTCATCATCATGGACACTAGCTATTCTTGGCAGCTCAAAAAAAGGGCCGCCGAAACCATCCCATGGGACGTGTTTGGTAAGAAACTTTTTCAGAGGTCTTGTCAACGAAAAATCTTTCGAGACAGATAAAGAATTAAAAAAATTGGTGTTGCAGTTTTTGTTCAAAATAATTGCCCGGTAAAGTCACGACTATTTTTTCAGAATAACAGTTAACCATTTCGAAGACTACGATTGAAGCATGAGAACATGATACGCCAGCCTATGAAACGTGTAGTTATCGAAGTAGTTGCCGATTATCCAGCGAATAAACTAACAAACGCAGAAGAAAGGGTAAAAATGCCAGAAAATGAAAACTGAGGGTATCGTTTGATAGTTACGCTCAATGAGGTCACCAACAAATAACTGAAAGAAGAGCACTAAAGAGTGCTCAATACATAATAATATTGCAGAGCTGCGGCGCTTCTGTGCGCTGTAGCACATGGCCTCACCAAGTCGACTCAGAATTATGCACGTGACAGAATCACTAGGGCGACTTGGGTCATGGCTTAAACATCTGCCCCATGTGTTTTGCCGATAGCCTCGAGTTTATTTTTAAAAGTCTATCTCAGTAATAGAATATAGATCGCTGTTAGACGTTGTTGTTGCTATTGGAACTCCACGATCCAAAAAAAAAAAAAAAATTTGCCTAAATTGGAACCGAAAATTCTTTTTAGACTGTACGGGTCATATTCATTCAGGGTGCGCAGTTTCATCTCGTTTAATGTAGTGAAGAAAGTCGATTTTCAAATTTATAAATAAATGAAGCTCTAAGTTCAGAGTTATTTGAGACTGATATAAAAGATACCTCTTATGAATATTTCAATAATTTTCTTGCGACGAGTCGATATAAAAGAATTATCCTTATTTCGTAACCAACCAAAGGGTCTAATGCCCGGAATATCACAACAATTGATTCAAAATGAATCTGCCAATTGATTTTTGGCATTTTACTAAGATTGAAACTGATTTTTACAGGTCCATGGGATCTCCGTGGTACTGACGTGGTCATGTAAGTGCAAATCACCAGCACTAGCAGCCAAGGAAGAATGCATATTTTTCCCTGATATTGATTGATTTTACCCTAGGAGTTGAAATGGACCTTATCCTCCAAAACTAAATCTGTAGAGGGGGCTAAAGAATCCATTTCAATTCAATTTTACGCGTTGAGGTATCAAGGCTAACCCAAGTTTGAATCCAACTTATTTTCATATATTCCCATGTTTTGCCTTAACCATTACAATTCGCCCAAGTTACCTAGGTTTACACAAGCTTGAATAAGATTTATTTTGCCATTTTCCCATATTTTACCTAAATAAATCGTGAAGAGTTTATTCATGTATAATGAATACAGAGTCTCCTCCTCGACCAGCCACTCATCAAGAATTTCGTGCTTCCAGTGCCTGCTCTCGACAGTGTATCCCGAGTAGTTAGTGCTCCAGAACAGGCACCTTGGTACCATTCTCAGCAGAATCCGCAAAACATGTTACAGGAGTTTGAGTTTAGTCTTATATTCAGTATTTTCCCAGGCCTTATGTTTCTCTTTCTGGTCCTGTGGCTCCGCCGAGGTTTTTTCGCTTTCCTGGGTTTTTTTCGCTTTCCTGAGTTTTTTTTCGTTTTTCACTTGTGTGAGCGTACCGTAAATTTGACTGTTAATTGCGTATTCTCTTTAACCACGGTTCTTCTCCTTTCTTTTCTATATCGTAGGCGCTTTTACTATATTTTTTTATCATAAAGACGAGTCGATATAGCCTAACAAGGTTTCAGCCCATATAGAGTTAAATGAAAATATCTTGATTGCTTTTTGTGACAATATCTGAAACTGAAATGAAACGGGGCTGAACCTTGAATAAATAATGTTTAATTCCAAACGCAGAACCGTGGACCTCGAAGGCAGCCGAGAAGTGGGCATAATTACCCTGTGCTACATCAAAATGGACTTGGAACTGATCACCAAACTTCAGGGCCCATTTAAGTACGACAACTTCAGCGTCTTTGACCATCCGAATGCCCTTTTTGCGACAAATAACAGACTTTACTGGGGCCTCGATGTCACCGGAGCTCCTCCGAAGACTCGAATATTCAAACCAGCTTTTGCCAAGTATTATTTCAGGTAAAAATATATTCATGAGAACGTTTTCACCATAGCCGCTTCCTTCTCGTTCGGTAAAAACGGTATGAATTAATCTTCAAATGTTTTTAAATGACTGTATTTTTTTGTACTTTACTAGCATGCTCAATGTCACGAAAAAATTCGAGGTATAAGGGTTAAGAGCTTGTAATACATCCTCGGGGCCTCTTTAGGAGGACACAAATGTTGTATCTGAGAATTTGCCCTCCCGAGGAGAAATGTGCGGCCCCAAATAGAAAGTTAAGTTGGCCTTCTTTGTGTTGAAATGGCATAGGTTTTTGTTTTGTAACGAGCCATCTGTTTTTTCGGTACATTGCTATTCTGGGTTTCAGCACCTATCATTTTTTTCTTCAAATTTTATCCTGCATTATAAACTTCCTTTTAAACTCACGGCTTCTGTACGTAGGAAGTCCTGTGTGAGAACATGCCTTGTGCACAGATTCTGGGTTTCCTAAGCCCCATACTAAATGATGCCTTTCTCCTTCCTATGTTTGGAACATCTGTTGTGGTTAGGAGGCTAAAACTAAGTTATACAACCTTCTCTATCATGCTCGTGGCATGAGGTTCGGAGGTTCGATTTCTGGTTAAATTGCAAATTTTCTCAAGGTCAGCCTCTACCAAGTCGAGATATCAGTTAGCTCTTGATTGGTGTGGTAATTATTATTCAGTTTTACTGGGGGTAATGGACACCGGGGAAAGCTATGACAAATTTTCCTCATTGGCCCCTAATGGAAACGTCACTTGTACATCATTCATTAGTGGTTTGTAACTTGTATTTTTGGGTATTGATGTCAACCTTTTTCAGTGAACGTAAGGAGCATTCTCTCTTTCTTGCGGGGGATTCGAAAGTTATCAATGAGGAAGCAGAGTGTTTCTTAAAGTTGGTGAAAGGAAGACAATTCGCTCTAACTCTTCTTTCTGTCCACGTATTTGAAATGAGTATCGGCTCGACCTGGAATAATCGTTATCGAGTGCAGGTGCTAGTTATAAATATTTGAAAAACAGGTAAATATTTTAAATACGTCAACTTGGTTGGGATGGATAAAGCATTCTTCTCTCGCCCAGACTGGGGACCAGGAAGAGGCGTCTGGCGGTCGAATTCGTACAGGCTGCGATCATCACACTCGAAAAGTTCGTGGACTACGAATTGCGCAAAAAACAGTGAGTGATGCCATGCATCCCATTTGTTCATATTGACCTTTGTGTAGCTTGGTCTCCATGAAAATTTCAACACGGGAGGCATTTCTAGAAAAAACAGCTTCACGCTGAAATTTGTCACTGTATCGTATCAAGTTTGTGAACCTAATTTCGTCACTTTTAGCTTCATTCTTGTGGTAAACGTTATTATTTGGGATTTATAGCACATGTTATGATTTGCTTTAAAATTAAGTATGTGCAGTATGGCTTAATCTCCTCTCGGTGCACCATTTGCTTTTCCCACCGTACTGCGGTTATCGAGGTATAGTTCTTGTCTAAAGAATGTAAGCAGATGGCCTTCCTATCCCAGTCAGCATTTATTAATGGCTGTTCAATGGGGTGACGTAGGAAACGAAGGGTCAGTACTGGATTCCCGTGGAAAGTGTAATTTCAGTACGGGATTAACTCTGGCTTCTCTTTAAAGAGTAAATTTACGTCTCGGGCGAGTTGGGTCAGTAATGGGTTCCCATTCTCAACGAGAGTATTGTGGGAAGCCTGTTTCGTTCCGGTATATTCATTTCAGTTGAAAAGGAAAACCGATTGTAAGCCAGTACTGGCACTCCAAGAAAAATACTATACCAAATACATTACTGGAAACCAAGCGTAAGAATATGCTTAAAAATGCATATTGTGTAGTTATAAATTAAATTAAATTAAATTATATAAACACCTGGTGTTACGCTACAAGGGAAATAATTTAATCGTGAAATATAAAAAAATACAACGAGCAAAAAAGTTGTGCGTTAGTGTATGTTTCATGAATTTGTAACGCCAAGAAATTTAAATAAACGTTTAAGTACCTAAGAATCATTCATTACAGCAACCATACCTGATTACTAAATCCTTACAAACTACTATTAACATAAGGATTTTGTAGATACGAAATTGTTCAATAGTTATTTGCTAAAAAAAATAAAATTAGGCTAGGTACCATGGTACAGAGTCACCAATTATGGGAACCGAATCACCCATACTGATTGATTTTTCTTACAAGGCGCATCCTTCACTGAGAGAAATTGTCTATTCATCATGTATCTCAAAACCGGTCACGGTGTATCGTACTCGACATCAATCGAAAAAGGGGAAAGAGAGATAGGAAACGACGATTTATGTTTGTTACGAAAAATAGCCATCAAAATAGTAACTCTAATGTATCAAATTTGAGAAAACTCGATTAAACACATACATTCAAGAACCATTTCGCGGCAATGAAATTAGAAAAAAAATAAAACATTTACAATACAATAAGGTCTTAATAATTTATGAACGCAAATACTAATTCTAATGACGCAGTCAGAACAGTACCTATAATACATCAAACTCTGTTGAACACATAGGTCGAAGAAAAAAAACATTTGACATCAGTTAATATGAAGAAAGTAAGGTAATAAAATATTGACAATACACCATGGTCGTAATAAATTAATGAAACTGTTCCTGTCCATACATAAAAAAACTTTTTACAAGTTACAGGCCCTATATCACCTCGAATAGTAATTATTCATCAATGAAGTTCTTAACTCTTTGCTTGATGGATTTTAGTTGAATTAATTTTGGCTTGTATGAATAATAATTTTGGCTTTTTGCTTATATAAATAATTGAATCATTGGTTCGAGTAAAATATCGCTGTGAATAGGTGTTAAGACAAACTTGCATATGTAGCTTATAGGTTACAGCAAGTTGTCCTTTCAAAAGAGCAACTTTTATCTATAGCCTGTATGAAGTGTAGGAGCCTATAGTACTTTGCCGGGAAAAATGGCATGTTGAGTTTCCCGTTAAGTTTCGTTGACAGAAAATACACATATATTAACAAAGTTCATTTAAATTTTGGACTTTGGTAACTAACAAGAACTAACATATAAGCAGTTGATAATAAGTGCATAAATGTATGGAAAACTTGAATAACTACCTAAGTTAAATGTTTTAAGATTATGGGCAGAACAGACATTTCTTAGTAAGGAAAACTCTTTTATTTGCGCTTCCACTAGGCCTATACGTATATCGATTGGGAAGTAATAGACTTGAAAATTTTAAAGTATATCAAGTTAGTGCATTTCAAACAAATGCTTGTACGTTTTCTGGTTTTCAGGGCATTTTAAATCTGTATACAGGGTTTAAGTCTGTTGAAATGTCATGCTTTGTCACCAATTAGCCCCCTTTAATATCTAGCGGGTATTATGCACTATAAAGACACGTATACCAATTGAGGACTCTAATATTATAGTTTAGTAGAAGCCAATATTGGCCATATTTCATTGCATGTATCAACTTTATTGGTGATAAGTTTTTATCTATCACATCGGGCTTACATGTTTTATGTAGCTGCACAAGCGGTCGTGTTAAGAAAAATGAAGAGACTCTTGCGTAGAACTATACTCTTCAGCGCAGGAATTTAGAATAGAATTATTCTAAATAAAAAAATGTAGAAATTTTCGTAAATAATTATGCTATGTTCGATATTTTTATTTAATAAACGTATAGATTACAGAATTACTTGCGGAAAAGTGTTGATAAAGTTAATGTTGGTATTACTACGCAGCTTTTTTAAACAAGCAATAACCTAAACCTGTCAGACCGGTGTTTGTGTGTGTGTGTGTGCGCGCAAAAAATTCGCGCGTATTTAGCGTGTTATCAACTGTATAGGCATTGTGCATTGTTTTAGGATATTCATAACTTAAAATTAGGGTGTTTAAGTTTACCATGCAGCTATTTCTGTTCTTTTGTGCTCATAAAATGAGAAGTAGCTAGGCTTAGTTAGATTAGGCTATGCCTAGTCAGTGTTGAAGTATGACCCAGGCAGTGTAAAGTAGGGCTACCTAGCTAGGGTAAAGGCAGGACTGACAGGCCCTGCACTAATAAGCTAACTCTCCTTCTTAACAAAAAGCAATGGAGAAAAGGAGCAGGCTCTTTACTCCAATTGCTTTTTGTTAAGGAGGCCAGTTATTACTGCAGGGCCGGTCGTTCCTGCCTTTACCCTAACTACCTAAGTTAGGCCTAGTTAACTATACCTAGTTAGCCTACATACGGCTAAGCAGTGTTGAACTATCTAGGCCTAGTTAGAACTAGCCTAAGCTGTGTCTAACTCCTTTTAATAGGCTATAGTCTTTTGGGACAATTTTTGTGACTGCCACTTCTCTAACTAGAAAATAGAGTTGAGGCAAAATATTGATATAATATTGAAATCACAATACTATTTATTACTTCTCACAAATATGAGGGTGAAAATGGATTTTTTTTCACTTTTTTTGACCTTTTATTTTACAAAAATTAGGGTAATAGAACTTGACCTTTCTTGTTTTAACCTATTCTTGGTCTGTGTGTGTCTATTTTACTGTTTTCAATAATTTTAGTGAAAGAAAAATCAATTTTTTTGCTCTCCTCCCTCAAATTTTTGATAAGGAACAGATATTAAAGTGAATTTTATCAATGTTTCTCCCTAAGTCTGTTTTCTAGAAAAGCAGCAGATTTAAAATTTGACAAAAAGAAATAAATTTATATTTATATGGTCATCTGCTAAAGTATTACCAAAAACATTGCTGCCCATAATCAGTAAATAAATGTGAATGCAGCCCATGAGTTACATTTAAGTTTTAATCGCTCACAAAAGGCTGTATTAAATTTGTTCCGTGGCAACACTTGTGTTTGTATTTTATTGCTGAAACCAGGCTAGATTTTAATCTTTTTCTCAGAGGTTTCAAGAAGTTTCCATCATACATATCCTTCTATGGATAGGCCTAACTAGTCAGCAACAAAGTGTTTTCCCCAAGCAAAAATATATTATTTATGCAGTAGTTTAATAAAATTGTCCCTACAAACCTTGTTACCACCTTCTTTCTTGTAAAGTAGAAATTTATTGGTAGAATCTAATATTTTTTGAGTTGTGATAGGAATTTCTGTTAAGTTTTTTGTGTATTAAATAAGATTTCAGTAGTAACTGTACTTGTACATAGAGTGGGTTAGCCTATGCACTCTGTTAATTGTTCATGAATTAAGAAGTGTACCTATGTGCAACTGTAAATATTTAAACCGTATTTTTCAAAAAAGCTGTTATCCTCCCCAGTAGGGTAGATGCAGGAGTGCTCGGCCCTGTCTTGTTTCTGCTTGTACATATTGAGATTAAAAAGTGTTACAAAAAGAATTTAATTATACTAAGGTAGGTTTTTAAGCACTTTTTTGTAGTTGTGTAGTCCATTTTTCATTGTGTGATCCTTCACATGGTGATCCAGTAGCCCTTGCAAAGCAGTTGGAACCACCAGAAGATTCTTGGTCTTTCTACAGCTGCCAAATCATTACATCTGCCAGTAAGTAATTTTTGTAGCTACGTGTCATAAATTTTGGTCGAATTATGTTCATTTCTACATCTGAATTTTCAATATTTAGAGCATGCATACACACATGTTAATGGTAATGATAAAAGTTTTATATGTTAGTAACATTTTGATTGCCAAGGCATAATTTTAGTGATACATCCCATTAAAATTCACCAATTATACAGTGATTAATTACTCATAAAGTGGGATTGACCCAGTGATTCAGGGTCACTGATGAACTGTGACCCTGTAAGTCAATGAAATAATTTCTCATTTAAAGGAACTATTTGAGGCAGCAATAATAATGATGGCTGAAATTTTATTTAATCTATTGTGCCTATCTGCAGCCATTTTTGTATGAGAAACAGCAAAAACTGTCTTTAGAAGTTTTTATCTAGTGGATGATTGTTTAGTTCATTCAGTGCTGCAATATTGTGTAGAGTGCTGCAGTATTGTGTACAGTGCTGCTGTGCTGCATAGTGTGCGGCAGTATTGTCTACAGTGTTGCAGTGTTGTGTGCAGTGCTGCAGTGTTGTGTACAGTTCTACAGAGCATGCTGCAGTGGTGTTCAGTGCTGCAGTGTCATATACAGTTCTCCAGTGTTGTGTGTAGTGCTGAAGTGTTGTGTTTATTATGTTGGGCAAATTATTACTAGGTTCTCTGGGTCTAAAATGTTTCTTATTTGTAGATTCCTACAAGAAGTGCTACCGGCTGCTGGATGGTTTTGACACGGACAGCGGTATGTCATCTGTGGAGTGGAGTGATGCTGGTGGCCTACAATCTTCAAGGTAAAATTTCTTAGAAAATAGCCAGTAATAGCAGTTTTTTCAACTGGGCATCATTAGCAGCTATTTCTAATGTCACAGTGCTATAAAAAAGGGTAAATGTAAGCAATAATAATGTCATTGGTAATAAGGTGTACGTACCAGTGACCAATATCATTTCAGGTATTGTGCAACATGGGTACACAGAACTAGTGTCTTTAGCTGCCACTATGTAGAATATACTGTATATGTATGTATTTTATGTAAATAGTTACATATTTTCACAATTGTTGCTATAGCAATTCAAAAATATGAAATGAACTCAGCTGATAATGTTGCTTCATGGTGTGTGCACTACTAAGAACATCTTATTTCTGTTCTAATTGGTAGCTACATACCTAGGTATTATATGAAGATTCAAAGTTAGGTTTAGGCTCAACAAGCAATAGTGACAATTTTATATTCTGTACAACATTATTAAAAGTATATTCAATAGTAGTCTATTCTTGATGAGGAATAGCTGGACTACATAGAGGGTAAATTATTACCTATCTCATCAGGTGCTGGCAATTTCCACCAGTTTAATCATCCTGAGATTGAGCAGAGGGTTGAACTGCGGCATAATCCTGGAACTGGTTGATGGCTATTGCACTGCAATAGTGGTTGAAACCTTTTGAGTATTTTTCGGGTGGAACTTGGTTTCAAAACCTTTCTTCACGGCTGCCGTGTTGCTACTTGTCTTATCCATCCTAGCAGATGATGAACTTGGATTCTTTAGCAGCAAAGGGTGAATCTTACATGAAGCTGAACAAAATGTTCACCTAATAATAAAGTTAACTCCTAGTTCAGCTTGAATTTCAAACCAAGTTTAACTTTCAGTGAAGAATCTTCTCTGCCGAAGAGTCCAAGTTCATCATTCTGAAGTATGGAGTAGTAAAGTACTCGGCACTTCTGCTGTGACCAGGGTTTTTAAAATGAAGATTTTTTTCAAAGACAGGTATTTCAACGACTCCTTGACATGTTCTCTGATTCTACCTCGATCCAATCCGCCATACCTGTTTTTACTCCCTCCAAATCACGTCGAAGGGGTGTTGGGGTGGGTGGGTTTCGAATACCAACATTTGATGAGGTAATATTTAACTCTTTATAAGGCTCGCGTCTCTCTTGACAGAAATGAAATTCATTAAATTAATTTTCAAAAATGAGTTGAAGCCCTAACCCATAAACTTACTCCAGTTCGACCCTCAACTTGTAGCTTTCTTTTAATAATTTCTCTATATGTCAAGCTATAACTTAGCATTGTGTTCATGACGTTGACCTATACTGTGGAACCCCATTTTGCCCCAAAGCACAGACGTAGTTGCTTTTGTGAAACTAAATTTTCTGGCAAATTGTTAAAATTATCATTGCAAGAAAAAAATCCACTTGGCAATCTTTTTGCCAGTTAATTGAAACAATTTCTTGGAACACGATCATTAAACTAAACCTGGCTTGCCGGTTGTGGACCACGTCATTTATTCAGTCGATATTGATTACGTGGTCCATATTGTGTATCACATAAAATAATCAGTTAATTTTTTTAGTTTGTGATATAGCACAGTATGAGAAAGTTAGCATAACTATGTAGGTATGTAATATACTTACAACTCATCCATTTAAGACCTTTCATTAAGCAGTAGCAATGCTATTGTACAATTAGCTAATGTCAGCCTTAACGATCAGATCTACTGTGGATGCCTCCAGTAGTTCAGACGCACCTCAAGCGCGCTGTTGCTGCCAGGACTTGACAGCTGCACTTTCAGCGAACGTACGATCTTTCTGTACTTGTTTCCTATAATTAATGGAGAGGGAACATACGTGACCAATGTGTTTTAGCTACTAGCTATTATGTGTTCGTTTTTTCCAGGCGCTCTACGGTGGACAAGATTTAGAGACGTGTCCCTCACCGACATAGAGTTAACGAACTGCGTTGCTCCTGAGGCAGGCTGTGGACTGGTCCGGAAGTACTCGCAAGCGTAAACGTAGTAAGTACCTTCTTTTTGAATTTAGAAACCATTTGTAATCCATCTGGATTTAGAGATAAAATTAGAATGTGTAGAGTATTCAAGATTTTTCTCTATCAATTTGAATTTCATAACCGAATTGGGCGTTTGATTGAATTAAGGTTTGACTCAGTGAAGTTATACATTGCAATATTTATAAGTATGAAAAATGCAGAATTTTATTTGATGATGTACAAAGATGCTGAGAATATACATTAAATCACCTTATATTTACTAAGTTATTTAAATTACAATAATTATGAATGAATTTAAATAAAACTGCATAGGTTTGATTTAAATGAGAAGTAAATTTACGAAAATAATGGTGAGCTCGAGGCTACGGTTGTAGTTGAGTGTAGTTTACATGAAGACATATCTTGCCTCAAGTGTGCCAGGTAAAAATCAACACTGTTGAACACCTGAAACAAGTGATTTCAGCCTCAATTCAGGAAACAACACCTGCTATATTAAATTTTTTCCGGTGCACGGCCCCTCAGGGGGATACAACTATTGTATCTATGGGAAGTGACGCTCCCGGGGGGATAATGTCAGTGCCCGAATCACTGGTTAGGTAGGCCTTCTTTTTGTTGAAATATTGTGTCTTTTGTTTAGTTAAGGGCCAACTTTTTTCGGTTCACTGCTATCCTTTTATTGAGCACCGTCTACTTTTTTCTTGAACTTTTTTTCTTGTTTGAACTTCCTTCGTAACTTGCTGTTACTATGCGCTTGGTATCCTGTGCGGGGCACACCTCGTGCATAGAATCCCCTTGTACGTGTCCATACTAGATGGTCTCCTTCATTATTCCTCTGTGATATCGTCTTTGTTACTGAAAACGGAGTCTTAAACCACTAATATAATAATAATTTCCGGTGCACGGTAGATCACGGGAGACTATGCCCAGCCGTGCAAAAGGAGCAAATACCAGAGCATATTAAAATGAATTGATTCAATTTCGAGGTATGGTAGATGTTCTTACTGTTATAAAATTTCAGCATTTGAACATAGAAATTACGAGGAATTTCTAAATGACCTTGTCAGCGTATGTATTTTTTTGAGGTATTGCTGTACGTATGACATGTGTATAGGGAAGCTGTTAGAACAGATGAATTTTGAGATATGTTCAATATCATTCGGTGTCGAAACAGAAAATGACGAATAGTGGTAGCCCAATCTGCCATGTTGCAGATGTTTAGGCGCAAAACGTGTATTTTTGTACTGCATTCTGAGGCACAAATATTCAATTAAAAGCTGTACTTCGATTGTTTGTCTCGTCAGACTAAGTTAAAACAATGTAATTCTATATATTTAAGGTGTTTGCGAGTGATTCTGTGAGAGGAAAAGGGAAAAGAAAGAAAAAATAAAATATAAAGTAGAGAAAATTAAATAAAGATAAGATGAAAAAAAGAAATGACAATATAGAAATAAATAAATAAGAAAATATCGAAAAATGAGAAAAAGAAAAAAAAGAAAGATATAAGAAAAAAAGAAACCAGTTATGAAAAAAATCTTCGAAAACATAATTAGCTTGTTGAGATGCTGTTCAACTTTTACCTAACTCATAGCTCCGGCCCTTACTTTCTTATAAAGTGTTGCAAATCCGGAACGTTCAATATTCCTACCCCGGTAAATGGAAGTTGTCAAAATCATTACTGTTACGATGATTTTTTCTAAGCGAAATTGTATTGTTTCAGATAGTGCAGTGGGATGCTCAGCTGGTACGTCGGTTGGTGCGCCCTGTGAGCAAGCATTTGTGGTGGAGCAAGAGTATTGTGCGGCGGGATGCTCAGCCAGTACGTTTGTTGGTGCGCCCTCTGAGCAAGTATTTGTGGTGGAACATGAGTGCCCCAATCGAGAAGAACAGTGCTCCGTCCTCGGGGGAGCCCTCGAGACATCGTTCTCGCTTTAAAAGTTGATTTCGTTGAACATTTTTTTCTTTCATAAAAATGAGAGAAGTCAGTGATTAGAATTCATTACTTTGCTTTACAGAAAGTGAGCGGATATTATTTGAACAAGAGTAGCTTCTCAGTAGCTTTGTGCATTATTTTTACTCAAGGAAACGCATCCATCTTATTATTCTGTATTCTTGATTCGTTTTTTAATAAGCCCCTCATGATGATACGAACAGCATTTCAATAAGACTTGACACTGTTTTATTTAGTTAAGTGTTTGTTCATTTGAGTTTTTATTTGGCATGCCATTTAATTGAAATAGATTGAGCTTTCTGTTTTGCTCCGGACTTTCGTTATGGGTTTACTGCTTGCTGTCTTTTCTTCAGTTCTTGTGACTTTCTTCTTCTAATTTCCATTCAAGGATGTAATGTGCGGGGCACCCCTCGTGCGTAGAATCCCCTGTACGTGGCCATACTGGATGGTCTCCTTCATTATTCCCTCTCTTAGAACACCTTTGTTGTGGTTAGGGAGGCTTAAACTAACGTATGTAACAAACTCAAAAACTATTGAAATCTGATTATGTTTTCTGTTCTATGATTTGTTTGCACGCTTATAGAAAGTGGAAGTTTATTTAACTTGTTTTTGTTCAAAGTGGCCCTCTGTTGATATGTATTTCATGGAAATAGTCGGATTTAGACCCCTCAGGGGGATATAACTATTGTATCTATGGGCATTTACACGTCCAGAGGGATTGTCCCGATGTGGTTAGGTAGGCCTTCTTTTTGTTGAAATAGAATAGAGTTTTGTTTAGTTGAGGACCAGCTTTTCCGGTTCACTGCTATCCTTTTCTTCAGTACCTCCTACTTTCTTCGTCACCTCCTACTTTCTTCTTGAACTTTTTCTTGTTCGAACTTCTTTCTTGACTTACTGTTTCTATGCACTTGGTGTCCTATGATGGAAAAACACACCTTGCTCATAGATTCCCCGTGCACGGGCCTATACTAGATGATCCCTTCATTATTCCTCTCTTTAAATCGTCGTTGTATCGGATAGGGAAGCTTAAACTAATTAATAATCTAATCTTATTTAGATGTGTATGACAGCAATTGATCTCGATTAATGGTACCAAAGGCACTTTTTTCATGGTGGTTAATAGACTATCTTATGTTATGTGTTATGTAGTATAAAGTATTTCTCTTTGTTTCTTTCTTCTTTCTGACATGCTGCTTCACCGTTGCTATGGCGTTATATATTGACTCGAACTAGACATTAGCTGTAGGCTGATATATCTGGGAACTTGTAAAGCAATAACTATTTATATGAAGGATTTAGGTTGTAATTTTTTGCTCTGGAACGTTGTAAAAAGTAGTAGAATTTAAAAATGGAATCATAGTAGACACCCTGTTATTACTGTTCATAATGTATCATCTAATCAATGTATCATGTAATTTAGCCATTTTCGCAAATAAATTTCGTCCAATTGAGGTAATTTGCTCCAGTGCAGTAGCTATATGCCTTATTGTTAAGCCACTTCGCGCGCCTGGTGGGATCTTGGTTTTGGGTGAGTCTGTGCGTGTGCCTGATTCTGGTTTATTATTATCATTATTTTATGCTTGAACGCGATCTTTACTGTCGCTCCATTAAAAGAACTTTATACGTTGATTTCTTTAAATATATGTGAATTTTTTAAATCAGATTCCTTATCCTGAATATCTTATAGTTTTTTTATTTGTTCATGGGAGTGAATTGTTACTTATATCTGTAGATGTTAACTAATCAAGATGCAGGCTTGCCTGCACTACTCAGTCTTGACGCAAGGAGCTTCGGTCTTACGTCAGGACAAGTAGTGCAGGCAAACCAGTGCTAGGATAAGATAGGAATCCCACAATTCTGAACGGGTCAGGGCAGGATTCCCAGCGTTAGAAACGGAATACTGCTGGCAAGCCAGTGCTAGGAAAAGATAGGAATCCCACAATTGTGAACGGGTCAGGGCAGGCTTCCCAGCGCTAGAGACGGAATACTGCAGGCAAGCCAGTCTTACGGTAATGGGATATAATATTTTGCCCGTGCCTCAGGATGGTCTTCCGTTACTGGTCCGGCGGTAAGAAATGGGCTGCCTTCGTCAATCCAATACCGGACAGCTTGGACATTCCGTGAAAAGTCCAGTAATGAGCTTACTGGGTGAATGCTGGTTCTCCTTCTCTGTGCTCTGTAACGACCCTTTGAACAGCCATCGACAAATGCGGACTGGGATAAGGCGTGTTAATATTGAAAATTTCTCGTGGATATATTTTTTGGATGGAGAGGAGATCCTTGGCTGCTAATGTGCTATATTGACTTTCAGTGTGCGGATTTGTTAGGAAACTGGATTCATATTTATAGTTAAATGAACTCCTATTTGTTATTAGTGTCTGAAATTATGTGCTATATAAATTACTGTATGAGTTTTACGTTGTCTGGTCAGATCTATTCATTCAAAATCTCCGTGTGCTGATATTTTCTCACAGTAAATTTTCCATCAAAGACGTTTTCTTGTGGGCAAAGAATAGGCTATAGGCTGAAATTAGTTGAGCTAGGGGAACTGGCGCCACTTGGTAATACTGTCAAGTCACTTGAACCATTTACGATTTTCGGAAGCTTTCGTCTTTCGTGTTAAGTTGGTTTCTTTCAGTTTTTGTACCTTTTGCCCACCTCTTTTTTCGTTTTTCTCTCAATCTAGGACATTTATGATAAAGAATATTTAAAATTCAGTTGTAATGCATTTTCTGCACAAACTTTTATTAAAATGCTTCTCTTTTTTTTTCCTTCCTAACTTGCTATTTCTTTTATCAGAGTGTCCTGTGAGAGAACATGCCTTGTGTTTCTATATCACGTTTCACTTAGCCCATGCTCAATGGGCCCTGTTCTTTTCTGTTCAACATTTTTGAAGTGAAAACATAACCTCAAACCAACAACTATACTCAATACACAGCTATTTATGGGACTCGAGTTGCCTGTTTATTCATATTGTTTTTTTTAATTAAAAGCATGTAGAGATTTTCGAGTCCAGAAATCATTCGAAGTTGGAGCTAAATCAAAAATTGGGAATCTGTTGTAGACGTAGGAACATTGCACTTGTTGGCTGATTGCGTATTAATGATTGAGATGGGCGCGTTAGCTGAATCTTGCGTCGAAAACTTCTACCGCGATGCTCCGCCTCTCCGATGTAAAAATTCCGAGACGTCATGCCGACGTACGATTTTCCAGAGAAATTCTAGCATGAATGCAGTAAACAGCTCTGATCTCCTCCAGATAGTAGAAAAACGACCTGTGCGTTCAGCCCACTTAACTTTGTTCTATGCTGATACACTTCATTGATGCTTCTTTTTCAGTGTCGTTTGATCCTTTATTTCAGAGATGTAATGTTTTGTTTTAGAACTGATCTTGGTAGGCCTTCTTTTTGTTTTCACTGCTGTCCTGTCTTTCAACACCTACTTTCTTCTTCAACTTATCTTGTTTCATATACTTTCTCTCATCTTACTGTTTCTATTCCCCTTCTGCGTAGATTCCGCGTTCCCTTATCTCCATACAAAATGGTGCCTTCCTCTTTCATCTCTTCAAAACGCTTTTTTTGCGGTTAGGGAACATAAACTAACATCAAATCTAATCTCCATCATTGAATTCATTACATTATACACCAAGACATTATTTTATACGTACTCTCGGTAAGTGTCAAATCCGTTTCACTGCATTAGAACTTCCAAATAATCTGTTCAAAAGGGAACAAGTAGCTGTTCAGGAGGAATTGGGTCTCCTCCTTATGCGAGCTTTTCATTCGTTTCGTGAATCAGAACTTCATAATCTATAAGAGATTGACTAATACACGTTCGTTATTTAAATAGAAAGAATGGCGTCTCCTGCAAATTTTTTATCAGCTTCCTAAATCATAACTTAATTTATGAGGTCTTGACAAATACACTAATCATTTAAGGGTAAGGTAAATTAAGCGTGTTCTAACAATTCCTAATGCAGGATCTTTTCCAGGTAAGCCCTGCCACTAATGCAACAAATAAGTTCACCCACTTGTAACTTTCGAAAAAATGTACCTATCAACTTCAAATTACTCTCAAACGAAAGAATGTTTTAATCTTTCGTTTGAGAGTAATTTGAAGCCGATAAGTGCATTATTTTGAAAGGTACAAGTGGGTGAACTTATGAGTTGCATTAGTGACGGGACTTGTCTGGAAAAGATCCCTAATGTACTGCATGTCCCACCGCTCCCCGTCCCAGGTACGGCAGAGCTCTGTACCTAGTGCAGCTGTTGCGCAGAAGCATCAGATACTTCAAGTGGCTGTTGCCATACAAGCCACTTTTCAAGTCGTACTTGTTTGCAATGCACTTGTACCAGGAAGGCAAATGCTATTATTTTGTTTCCAAGAACTGGGCTCAACTCGAAACCATTACCAAAGAATTTAACTTGGCTCAAAGCATGTTCCTTCCTTTGGAAGAAATGTTTCGGCCGCTCCATAAGGAGTTTGAAGCATCGCAAGCCGATGAAGGTGAGTTCAATTTTAGTAAATAAATATTACACCCATGTTTTAGTCACCCAACCAGGTTTACTAATAATGCTTTACTACTTGTAGTGTAGGAGTAATAGTGTAATAGTAATAGTGGAACCCGACAGTAGCCTCAATAAATTAGCACCGCATCAAATTGTTTGATAGTACAGTTACTCATATGACGCAGAAAATCTTGGAAGATATTTCACTAGGCGCATCAATTTAGAAGCAATTTAATTTGAAACGCCCTATTTCGCATGAGCTAGTGCAAGTTATTTTAGCTTTTTTTATTGATCGAATACATGAAAATTTTTGAGAAGTCGTCGCGGCTCCCTCTACCACGTTTAACTGGTACCAATTATTTGTTTAGGTTTGAAAGGAACAACTTTTTTGAATTTAGAAAGGTATATGATAAAGTAACATTCTTGCTGGATTGTACCTAGTCGACCCGCACCATTACGCGGCTGTGTTTATATACCTTCCAGTCCTCACTGATTATTTAACTAATCGGTGTAAAACAACTGCTGGACGCCCCTCTAGGGATACAACTATCGTATCTATGGAAATTAGCACTCCAAGGAGGGAAATGTGAGGTCCCGAGCTGAGAGCGAGGTAAGCTTTCTTTTGTTGAAATAAAATGTATTTTATTAAGTTAAGGACGATCATTTTCGATTCACTGCGGTCGTATTCCAAGCACATTGTGCATAGATCCCGCGTTCCATTTTCTCTATACAAAATGATGCCTTCCTCCTCTCTCTCCTTGTAAAGTTTCATCCAAATAGTGTCTGCGGATTGTTTATTGAAGTTGATCGTTGGTCAAATATCACCAAATAAAATACTTGTACGAAAGTTTTACCACGATTTGACAGATGCTCTGGCGAAAAAGTGTGAAGAGATGATCCACGTGCCGGCGCACCTCCTGAACTGCCTCGCTGCCGCCTACCGCGGCTTCCACGGCGTCTCCCTGAACCCAGCCTGGCGGTTGTCCTGGCTGCAGAAGGAGGAGGTCACCGTCAGGTACTTCCTCCAGCACAGTTGGATTTGGAAAAGTAAGTCATGAGAAGTTGGCACGTTGGCTCACTTCACGCTAGAGAGCTTTCTTGATGTCGTGAAGTGCTTTTGCGGTCGGGATACTTTCTTGATGCAGAGCAGCTTTTTGGGGCCAGGAATCTTTCTTGATGCAGAGCAGCTTTTTGGGGCCAGGAAACTTTCTTGATGCAGAGCAGCTTTTTTGGGGCCAGGGAACTTTCTTGATGCAGAGCAGCTTTTTTGGGGCCAGGGAACTTTCTTGATGCAGAGCAGCTTTTTTGGGGCCAGGGAATTTTTTTATGCTGAGCAGCTTTTTTGGGGCCAGGGAACTTTCTTGATGCAGAGCAGCTTTTTTGGGGCCCGGCAACTTTCTTGGTGCAGAGGAGCCTTTTTGGGGCCAGGAAGTATTCTTCACGTAAGGAAGCGCCATTGGCATTGGAAGGCACGCTCAAAACATGAACTTTAAACCATGGTTTTATTCACACTAATACGGGGCAGTATACTTAAGTGGGACTTGAAAATCATTGTACCTCAAGTTTCTGAACAACACAGTATACTGTATATATTTATCTGTTCCTGCTTCTACATATCAAACTGGGTCTCTAAAGATATCGCGAAGAGTAGAAGATTTTCCGGCTCATTGTAGAAATTTTACCCTCATTGTGATATGGGTAAAAATTTTAACCTATTTTTCGGAGTAGCTCAGTCCAGTCAATACAACTTAGTAAAGCCTTTTTTTGTTGATATTCAACAGAGCTTTCGTTCAGTATACCTTTTACAAAGTATCAGCTGTAGGCTTAGCTTTATCTTCAGTATCAAGTCTTCACCGTGTAACTGTTATTTTCTATTCGTCAGGTCTTCAATTTATTAATGTCTGCCTTTCTACCTTCTCATGTCTACATACGTAATGCTTACCCTGCATCCTCGCCTATCGAAAGATGCGCTGCGTGAATACTAAAACTTCTAAAGCCTCGAATGCTAGAGCCTCGAATGCTAGAGCCTCGAATGCTAGAGCCTCGAATGCTAGAGCCTCGAATGCTAGAGCCTCGAATGCTAGAGCCTCGAATGCTAGAGCCTCGAATGCTAGAGCCTCGAATGCTAGAGCCTCGAATGCTAGAGCCTCGAATGCTAGAGCCTCGAATGCTAGAGCCTCGAATGCTAGAGCCTCGAATGCTAGAGCCTCGAATGCTAGAGCCTCGAATGCTAGAGCCTCGAATGCTAGAGCCTCGAATGCTAGAGCCTCGAATGCTAGAGCCTCGAATGCTAGAGCCTCGAATGCTAGAGCCTCGAATGCAGAGCCTCGAATGCAGAGCCTCGAATGCAGAGCCTCGAATGCAGAGCCTCGAATGCAGAGCCTCGAATGCAGAGCCTCGAATGCTAGAGCCTCGAATGCTAGAGCCTCGAATGCTAGAGCCTCGAATGCTAGAGCCTCGAATGCTAGAGCCTCGAATGCTAGAGCCTCGAATGCTAGAGCCTCGAATGCTAGAGCCTCGAATGCTAGAGCCTCGAATGCTAGAGCCTCGAATGCTAGAGCCTCGAATGCTAGAGCCTCGAATGCTAGAGCCTCGAATGCTAGAGCCTCGAATGCTAGAGCCTCGAATGCTAGAGCCTCGAATGCTAGAGCCTCGAATGCTAGAGCCTCGAATGCTAGAGCCTCGAATGCTAGAGCCTCGAATGCTAGAGCCTCGAATGCTAGAGCCTCGAATGCTAGAGCCTCGAATGCTAGAGCCTCGAATGCTAGAGCCTCGAATGCTAGAGCCTCGAATGCTAGAGCCTCGAATGCTAGAGCCCCTAGAGCCTCGAATGCTAGAGCCTCGAATGCTAGAGCCTCGAATGCTAGAGCCTCGAATGCTAGAGCCTCGAATGCTAGAGCCTCGAATGCTAGAGCCTCGAATGCTAGAGCCTCGAATGCTAGAGCCTCGAATGCTAGAGCCTCGAATGCTAGAGCCTCGAATGCTAGAGCCTCGAATGCTAGAGCCTCGAATGCTAGAGCCTCGAATGCTAGAGCCTCGAATGCTAGAGCCTCGAATGCTAGAGCCTCGAATGCTAGAGCCTCGATCGAATGCTAGAGCCTCGAATGCTAGAGCCTCGAATGCTAGAGCCTCGAATGCTAGAGCCTCGAATGCTAGAGCCTCGAATGCTAGAGCCTCGAATGCTAGAGCCTCGAATGCTAGAGCCTCGAATGCTAGAGCCTCGAATGCTAGAGCCTCGAATGCTAGAGCCTCGAATGCTAGAGCCTCGAATGCTAGAGCCTCGAATGCTAGAGCCTCGAATGCTAGAGCCTCGAATGCTAGAGCCTCGAATGCTAGAGCCTCGAATGCTAGAGCCTCGAATGCTAGAGCCTCGACTGCTAGAGCCTCGACTGCTAGAGCCTCGACTGCTAGAGCCTCGACTTGCTAGAGCCTCGACTGCTAGAGCCTCGACTGCTAGAGCCTCGACTGCTAGAGCCTCGACTGCTAGAGCCTCGACTGCTAGAGCCTCGACTGCTAGAGCCTCGACTGCTAGAGCCTCGACTGCTAGAGCCTCGACTGCTAGAGCCTCGACTGCTAGAGCCTCGACTGCTAGAGCCTCGACTGCTAGAGCCTCGACTGCTAGAGCCTCGACTGCTAGAGCCTCGACTGCTAGAGCCTCGACTGCTAGAGCCTCGACTGCTAGAGCCTCGACTGCTAGAGCCTCGACTGCTAGAGCCTCGACTGCTAGAGCCTCGACTGGCTAGAGCCTCGACTGCTAGAGCCTCGACTGCTAGAGCCTCGACTGCTAGAGCCTCGACTGCTAGAGCCTCGACTGCTAGAGCCTCGACTGCTAGAGCCTCGACTGCTAGAGCCTCGACTGCTAGAGCCTCGACTGCTAGAGCCTCGACTGCTAGAGCCTCGACTGCTAGAGCCTCGACTGCTAGAGCCTCGACTGCTGAGCCTCGACTGCTGGAGCCTCGACTGCTGGAGCCTCGACTGCTGGAGCTCGAGCCTCGACTGCTGGAGCCTCGACTGCTGGAGCCTCGACTGCTGGAGCCTCGACTGCTGGAGCCTCGACTGCTGGAGCCTCGACTGCTGGAGCCTCGACTGCTGGAGCCTCGACTGCTGGAGCCTCGACTGCTGGAGCCTCGACTGCTGGAGCCTCGACTGCTGGAGCCTCGACTGCTGGAGCCTCGACTGCTGGAGCCTCGACTGCTGGAGCCTCGACTGCTGGAGCCTCGACTGCTGGAGCCTCGACTGCTGGAGCCTCGACTGCTGGAGCCTCGACTGCTGGAGCCTCGACTGCTGGAGCCTCGACTGCAGGAGCCTCGACTGCTGGAGCCTCGACTGCAGGAGCCTCGACTGCAGGAGCCTCGACTGCAGGAGCCTCGACTGCAGGAGCCTCGACTGCAGGAGCCTCGACTGCAGGAGCCTCGACTGCAGGAGCCTCGACTGCAGGAGCCTCGACTGCAGGAGCCTCGACTGCAGGAGCCTCGACTGCAGGAGCCTCGACTGCAGGAGCCTCGACTGCAGGAGCCTCGACTGCAGGAGCCTCGACTGCAGGAGCCTCGACTGCAGGAGCCTCGACTGCAGGAGCCTCGACTGCAGGAGCCTCGACTGCAGGAGCCTCGACTGCAGGAGCCTCGACTGCAGGAGCCTCGACTGCAGGAGCCTCGACTGCAGGAGCCTCGACTGCAGGAGCCTCGACTGCAGGAGCCTCGACTGCAGGAGCCTCGACTGCAGGAGCCTCGACTGCAGGAGCCTCGACTGCAGGAGCCTCGACTGCAGGAGCCTCGACTGCAGGAGCCTCGACTGCAGGAGCCTCGACTGCAGGAGCCTCGACTGCAGGAGCCTCGACTGCAGGAGCCTCGACTGCAGGAGCCTCGACTGCAGGAGCCTCGACTGCAGGAGCCTCGACTGCAGGAGCCTCGACTGCAGGAGCCTCGACTGCAGGAGCCTCGACTGCAGGAGCCTCGACTGCAGGAGCCTCGACTGCAGGAGCCTCGACTGCAGGAGCCTCGACTGCAGGAGCCTCGACTGCAGGAGCCTCGACTGCAGGAGCCTCGACTGCAGGAGCCTCGACTGCAGGAGCCTCGACTGCAGGAGCCTCGACTGCAGGAGCCTCGACTGCAGGAGCCTCGACTGCAGGAGCCTCGACTGCAGGAGCCTCGACTGCAGGAGCCTCGACTGCAGGAGCCTCGACTGCAGGAGCCTCGACTGCAGGAGCCTCGACTGCAGGAGCCTCGACTGCAGGAGCCTCGACTGCAGGAGCCTCGACTGCAGGAGCCTCGACTGCAGGAGCCTCGACTGCAGGAGCCTCGACTGCAGGAGCCTCGACTGCAGGAGCCTCGACTGCAGGAGCCTCGACTGCAGGAGCCTCGACTGCAGGAGCCTCGACTGCAGGAGCCTCGACTGCAGGAGCCTCGACTGCAGGAGCCTCGACTGCAGGAGCCTCGACTGCAGGAGCCTCGACTGCAGGAGCCTCGACTGCAGGAGCCTCGACTGCAGGAGCCTCGACTGCAGGAGCCTCGACTGCAGGAGCCTCGACTGCAGGAGCCTCGACTGCAGGAGCCTCGACTGCAGGAGCCTCGACTGCAGGAGCCTCGACTGCAGGAGCCTCGACTGCAGGAGCCTCGACTGCAGGAGCCTCGACTGCAGGAGCCTCGACTGCAGGAGCCTCGACTGCAGGAGCCTCGACTGCAGGAGCCTCGACTGCAGGAGCCTCGACTGCAGGAGCCTCGACTGCAGGAGCCTCGACTGCAGGAGCCTCGACTGCAGGAGCCTCGACTGCAGGAGCCTCGACTGCAGGAGCCTCGACTGCAGGAGCCTCGACTGCAGGAGCCTCGACTGCAGGAGCCTCGACTGCAGGAGCCTCGACTGCAGGAGCCTCGACTGCAGGAGCCTCGACTGCAGGAGCCTCGACTGCAGGAGCCTCGACTGCAGGAGCCTCGACTGCAGGAGCCTCGACTGCAGGAGCCTCGACTGCAGGAGCCTCGACTGCAGGAGCCTCGACTGCAGGAGCCTCGACTGCAGGAGCCTCGACTGCAGGAGCCTCGACTGCAGGAGCCTCGACTGCAGGAGCCTCGACTGCAGGAGCCTCGACTGCAGGAGCCTCGACTGCAGGAGCCTCGACTGCAGGAGCCTCGACTGCAGGAGCCTCGACTGCAGGAGCCTCGACTGCAGGAGCCTCGACTGCAGGAGCCTCGACTGCAGGAGCCTCGACTGCAGGAGCCTCGACTGCAGGAGCCTCGACTGCAGGAGCCTCGACTGCAGGAGCCTCGACTGCAGGAGCCTCGACTGCAGGAGCCTCGACTGCAGGAGCCTCGACTGCAGGAGCCTCGACTGCAGGAGCCTCGACTGCAGGAGCCTCGACTGCAGGAGCCTCGACTGCAGGAGCCTCGACTGCAGGAGCCTCGACTGCAGGAGCCTCGACTGCAGGAGCCTCGACTGCAGGAGCCTCGACTGCAGGAGCCTCGACTGCAGGAGCCTCGACTGCAGGAGCCTCGACTGCAGGAGCCTCGACTGCAGGAGCCTCGACTGCAGGAGCCTCGACTGCAGGAGCCTCGACTGCAGGAGCCTCGACTGCAGGAGCCTCGACTGCAGGAGCCTCGACTGCAGGAGCCTCGACTGCAGGAGCCTCGACTGCAGGAGCCTCGACTGCAGGAGCCTCGACTGCAGGAGCCTCGACTGCAGGAGCCTCGACTGCAGGAGCCTCGACTGCAGGAGCCTCGACTGCAGGAGCCTCGACTGCAGGAGCCTCGACTGCAGGAGCCTCGACTGCAGGAGCCTCGACTGCAGGAGCCTCGACTGCAGGAGCCTCGACTGCAGGAGCCTCGACTGCAGGAGCCTCGACTGCAGGAGCCTCGACTGCAGGAGCCTCGACTGCAGGAGCCTCGACTGCAGGAGCCTCGACTGCAGGAGCCTCGACTGCAGGAGCCTCGACTGCAGGAGCCTCGACTGCAGGAGCCTCGACTGCAGGAGCCTCGACTGCAGGAGCCTCGACTGCAGGAGCCTCGACTGCAGGAGCCTCGACTGCAGGAGCCTCGACTGCAGGAGCCTCGACTGCAGGAGCCTCGACTGCAGGAGCCTCGACTGCAGGAGCCTCGACTGCAGGAGCCTCGACTGCAGGAGCCTCGACTGCAGGAGCCTCGACTGCAGGAGCCTCGACTGCTGGAGCCTCGACTGCTGGAGCCTCGACTGCTGGAGCCTCGACTGCTGGAGCCTCGACTGCTGGAGCCTCGACTGCTGGAGCCTCGACTGCTGGAGCCTCGACTGCTGGAGCCTCGACTGCTGGAGCCTCGACTGCTGGAGCCTCGACTGCTGGAGCCTCGACTGCTGGAGCCTCGACTGCTGGAGCCTCGACTGCTGGAGCCTCGACTGCTGGAGCCTCGACTGCTGGAGCCTCGACTGCTGGAGCCTCGACTGCTGGAGCCTCGACTGCTGGAGCCTCGACTGCTGGAGCCTCGACTGCTGGAGCCTCGACTGCTGGAGCCTCGACTGCTGGAGCCTCGACTGCTGGAGCCTCGACTGCTGGAGCCTCGACTGCTGGAGCCTCGACTGCTGGAGCCTCGACTGCTGGAGCCTCGACTGCTGGAGCCTCGACTGCTGGAGCCTCGACTGCTGGAGCCTCGACTGCTGGAGCCTCGACTGCTGGAGCCTCGACTGCTGGAGCCTCGACTGCTGGAGCCTCGACTGCTGGAGCCTCGACTGCTGGAGCCTCGACTGCTGGAGCCTCGACTGCTGGAGCCTCGACTGCTGGAGCCTCGACTGCTGGAGCCTCGACTGCTGGAGCCTCGACTGCTGGAGCCTCGACTGCTGGAGCCTCGACTGCTGGAGCCTCGACTGCTGGAGCCTCGACTGCTGGAGCCTCGACTGCTGGAGCCTCGACTGCTGGAGCCTCGACTGCTGGAGCCTCGACTGCTGGAGCCTCGACTGCTGGAGCCTCGACTGCTGGAGCCTCGACTGCTGGAGCCTCGACTGCTGGAGCCTCGACTGCTGGAGCCTCGACTGTCAGAGCCTCGACTGCTGGAGCCTCGACTGTCAGAGCCTCGACTGTCAGAGCCTCGACTGTCAGAGCCTCGACTGTCAGAGCCTCGACTGTCAGAGCCTCGAATGCAATACTCAGGAAACGCCAGAATCTGAAAAATCCCTAGTTTTCAAGTGATGGTAACCATGACTGTTCTGACGTACTAATTGAATCCTGAATATCCTGAACTAGCCCATAACAAAGTTAATTTTTACTTGCGCAGGCATTATGACCACCATCATTAGACTGGCACTGACACCAAGTTGTCACCGATATCAGAATAGGGTTAACTGTCTCTTCGTAGTAAACTTCAAATGGCACATAACTACACAAATTTGACAGAAAGCAAAATATATTACAGGTGTTTACAGTAAATGATTTTGAAATTCACCCCACATGGGGATACAACTATTGTATCTATGGGAATTGGCGCGCCCAGGGGAAATTTTGAGGGTCCGAGCGGAGAGTTAGGTAGGCTTTCTTTTTGTTGAAATAAATTTTTTTTCATTATATATTAAGGGACTCCTTGTTTCGGTTCATTGCTGTCCTTTTTTTTCAACACCTACTACTTGCTTCTTCGACTTTGATCTTGTTTCATGAACTTATTTCTCAACTTACTGTTTCTATGCCCCTTTTGCATAGATTCCGCGTTCCCTTATCTCCATACTAAGTGGTGCCTTCCTTCCCCCTCTGTTTGGATCACATTTGTTGGGGATAGGGAGGCTCAAACTAACTAAAAATATAACTAAATCTTTGAAATTCCTCAGAACAATCAAGGCATCTCAGTGTTTGAGAAATGCGTTCTCCATGCATAGTTCTTGTTGAGCTCCACTGCTCTCTACAAGCTGTTGATCTTCAAAATTAAAAATTACGCTGCATGTTAAGGGGGTCGTCCGGGGCCCCTTTTCTCTCCGATGGTCATTTTTCATTTTATTGTTGGAAAAGAACCCTTAGGTGGTGGAATATTCGGTCCTAAAATTTTATGGCGCTACGGACAATAGATCCCCCCCAGGGGGGGGGGGGTAAGGGGACCAAAATCTTAAATTTTCGAGCCCATTTCGACCCCATATAAAAAGAAAACATAAGAAGAAATGAAAAATTTGCGAATGTACTGTTGTTAGATGTGTTTTAAGGATTCTAAAACTGTCTTTGTTTTTGTTCTAGCCTGAAAACTCAATGAGTTCTATTCTTTTGAAATATCAATACCAGTGGACTAAAAACCAATATGTAAAATTTTTTCAAAAACTAAGACCTAAATCAAAAAAATGTATAGACGAAATTGTGTTTCTTTTCAAAAGTTACATATAATAGTCAAATTTCATAAGAATCAAACTGAAAACAAAAAATTTCATAATTTTTATGATATAAGTAAAAAATTTTTAATTTTTTCTTTTTTGGAAATTACAACTCACAGTGTGAATATGATGTTATGCATGGAGATAATCGAAATAAAAATGAAAACAGCATTCAATTACATAAATTTTCCATTATATCACACTAAAACAAAAAATTTAGTTTTTGGCCTATACTGTAAAGTCACTTATTCGCAAAATTCAAAGGAATAGAAGTCATTGAGTTTTTATGCTAGGAAGAAAACAAAGACAGTTTTGGAATCCTTGAAACATTTCTAACAAATTTATATTCCCCTTTTTCCCATTTTTACATTTCATTTTTTATTATAATGGTTCAAATCCAAAAATTTAGTTTTTTTTATTCATTGGTAAATTTTCGCGTATAAAAAAAATTAAAAAAAAAATGCAAAATCCCCGAATATATCTTTGTTAGAAATGTTTCAAGGATTCCAAAACTGTCTTTGAATTTGTTCTAGCATAAAAACTCAATGACTTCTATTCTTTTGAAATATGCATAAAAATGACCCAAAAAACCTATTTTTCAAATTTTTCGGAAAAACTAAGGCCTAAATCGAAAAATTTCAAGTTCAAATATGTTTTTTTTGCAAAACTACATATACTCACAAAGTTTCAGACCAATCGGATCAAAAAAAAAATTCAATCCGGAGGACCCCCTTAATTGCGGAGGGTGAAACTGAAAATTTTAGATTAATTTTGAAAATAACAAACATGAAATAAATTGTGCCTTAATTTGGTTCTATTATGTATTTAGAAAAATCCGAGTTATTGACTGTTGGTCGGTCAGGAGCATTATGAATATTCTGTGACTACCGGTGGGTCGGGTCGCAGTCAAAGTGTTTGTTTCCGACACTCTCACGATGCGGGTTTTGCTCCACAGAATGCATGCTAGAAGACACGACGCAGGAAGATAGCGCAATACGACAAGCCCAGTTACTGGCGATCGAAGGGAGGCTTGAAGACGCGATGGCGGAGACGCTTTTCAGTCCTCTGTGTAAAGTGTGTCTGAATCTTCTGTTTGATCAGGTAGGTAATTGAAACTATGAATTCATATGACAAAGATTTCTGACAAATATTACTATGTCCGGTATAAAAAATTAGGTTGAAATATTCTACTCGTAAATTAGGTTTTATATAGATCAGAAGGGGAATTGTCTTGTGAGTAGGGATTGTATCATCGTCAAAAGTTACCAGCACTAATTTATCAAATAAATGGATGGAACTGTCATACGTAAGAGAATTATCGCTCCTAGGAGAAAGATGTGAGCTCCCGATCTGAATGGTAGGCCTCCCTTACATTGAAATGGAATGAGTCTTTTATTTTTTTTCGGTTCACTGCAATCGATTTTTCTGAAGCTATTGCTTTTTTTAACTTCTATCTGGTTTTGAGAACAGGCTTCTTAATTTTTTCTCAATGCACACACTATTTTCGGTTTAAACTCACGCTGCGCATAGGTTCCACGTACTCTTAACTCCGTACTACTAGTCACCTTCTCCCTTTGGAGCACTTTCCTTGTGGTTAGGGATTTTTATGTATACTGATATAATCTAATCACTAGTCCAAAAAGCTAGCTACTGAGATTCGATATTCGAGTTTCATAAATTTCTGCATTACTCGTCTCCGGGAAATTTCTTGCAATTTGATATTCAACACAGGCAAATTAGCAATAATAGACAAATTCGGCAAACTTCAGTATTCCAACTCGAGCGCCAGAAAACCGTTGAAACTGAAACGTTTTTTCAGGAGACAAGCTGAATCTATGCATAAGGCGAGTTGAAATCGACGATCCCGTGTGCATGGAAACAGAGTTAGGCAGCAAGTTCATGAAAATAGATAAATTTGATAAATAGCAACAGATAATAATAAGAATTTAGAGAATTTTGGCCATAAGCAGGTCACTCTCTCACCTTTGGTGTCTACCACGGTAGAGGAAACAAGGTAGGGTCAAACCAGTCTTTTTTCCGTCAACTGTGTGAGTTTGATGACGTCACGGCAACCGATCCAATGGCAAAGCTCATATTGCATCCAGAAGCCCTGTTACCTTTTAAATCTGTCTCCCCTATTGGCCAATCGACTTGGCGTTTTGGTGATGTCACAAAGTTTGTTTGAAATAAAGCCTTTCTACTGGCTAGTCGAACAAGAAGTGTATTTTCCCCCATAGAAATGACCCTACCTTGTTTCCTCTACCGTGGTGTCCACTGCCACTCGAATATCGCGCAGGTGCTGGCCATCAGAGGCGCGTGGTCGCAGAACTGCTCCCTTTACGCGCAGAGCTACAGACACGGCGAAATTTGCCTCAACGTTTGCGCCCTGGACTGGGATGAGCGTCTCTACACAAGGGTATGTTATGTTGCATTTATTGTAAAGAAAATTCATATGGAAAATTCATTTTCTGAAACGTTTGGAACTAGGAAAGTGAAGGATTACGTTGGTACTTCTTTTTGTATTATGTGTGAGATGTCGTAGTAATAGACCAAACGGTAATGATAGTTATTATACATAGGAATGTCTAGTGAACAGAATGCTATGCTTTTGCAAGTTACAGTTAGGTTTTTTCGTCATTTCAGGAAGTGAATAGATTGTTGCGCATTTTCACATTTTCGGCTACTATATATTCGGTTGCTATATATCAGCAGTATTTTGTGGCAAAAATGTGCGGAAAATTATGTGTTGCTAACGTTCTCGGAACGCTGATGTTGATTTTTTAAATTTTGCTGTTGAGTTTTCTACAATGTTTTGCTGGTTCATTTGTGTTATTCTGCATACAGTATTCAGTACATTTTATACTCGCTTTATTTTTATTTTAAAATTACCTTTAGTTACATAAAGGCTCAAATTTCTTCAATATTAAGTTATTGTAATGGTAAAACTTGCGCTGAATTAGGCTGCCTAATTTTTTCTATATTTTTGCAAGATATCCATTGAGTTTAATTGCAGCATTGCACTATTGTTCGTGAAATTGCATTTCTTCAACATTTCAAGACGAGCATAATGCTATTTTTCATCGATTGCTGTCGAGAAACAAGATCATAAAAATAAACAAATGCTTCACTTCAAAACTGTGGTCTTTTTGGCATGGATAATATTTTTTTAGATGCATGGCAAAATCAGGTGCCAAACGAATGATTTTTTTCTTTCGATAGGCTACGTAACCACGAAGACATTTTCAATTCAGTGCGAGTCTTTGCACTTTAATTCCAGCCAGTAGAAGCAGCGTTCTCTGTGCTGTACCAGTGGAAGCAGTTACATTATCGAAAGATGGCATTTCCTCTAAACGAACGCGCAGGAGACGCAGAAAAGCAACAGTGAAACATTGTATGTCATGAGCCCTTCGAGTGAAAGAAGCAAGTGTTTCTGTGTGAATCTGTTCAATATCCCCGTTTGTATTCACTGCTCCTTTGAAATCCCCGTAAAAATATCACTAAAATGTGCACTTTCCACAACTCATGGCCTCAGGTTTTCACTCAAGGTTAAAAGTTCCGGAAAACGAACCACGTTCAGGAAGACTCCAGGGTATTGACAGACTCGAGGGTGTGATTGCTTGAACAGTTTTTAGCAAAAAATATTACCAAGGCAGTAAATAAGCGATTCGTGATTGGGTGCCGGTTTAAGGTCCCGGTAGATGCCAGCTCAGTTTTTCTCTTTTGGCCGTAAAATGCGAACTGAGAAGGTATCGCCCACCTTAACCAATTATAACCATGTAGCAAAACAGCGATGGCATAAGGGAGAATCTGACTACAAGAGGGAAAAAATAATTATTAAACACTGCATCCACTAATGTGACGCCAATGTAGCGTCTTAGGGCGTCGAACCTCATATAATGGGAGATAACATTATAATTAAAATCTCCATCTAAACAACGGACCGCTCTCCCCCCCCGTTACAACAACTTGGATGAAAATCCTAACCGGAAAAACCTTCGATTCATTTTACGTACCAAAACACATTTAAGTAGCCTCAGCTAAGGGATCCATAGTTAAACATTGCCGATGACCGCGGGGAAAACCTTATCATGAAATTTATCTTTCGTAATTTCTTTCAAAATCGCCAATTATGCCCAACGCGAAGTCTAGGAAACAGGTAGGCGCTAAGACTAACTATTTGCCTAAATTGTAATTGCTTAAGGGTTTTTTGCGTTGTAAAAATGCGCGGTAAAGCTTGAATTATAATACACATTGACTTCAGTTAGTGACGCTGAAATTTCAGTCTTTGGGTCTGTGTGAGAAATTTCAAGTAAAAATTTATTCCTTCTTTCTTTAATCTTATTCCATCTTATCTATTCCATCATTCTTTCGTAAAGTAGTTCCCTCAATAAGGAACGTTAATAATAAACAATCAGAAGTAAAACTGTGCGAAGATATTTCTACATCTATACGTTTTAAAAGTATTCAAGGTCGAATAATGAATACGACAATAGCGAAACTTAATATTTCAGTCAAAGCGTATTTTCAAGTCGATTTGAAGTGCCTTCTTCCACCCACTACTAGCACTTCCGCGTTCCTGCCTTCACTCTTAATACTCTGACCACAATTGGTTAAACTTTAGTTCAATGTTCAACTCAAATATAAAGTCAATTGTAGTCAGCAATTTTGAAAACAGCAAGCATTAAGTGGATTGTACCTTTATTTAGCTTTCATTAAGCATTCATGAAAATTAAATTTGTGACTACGAGTTAGTCAGCAGCATTATGAAAATTTCCTCCGTGGCCACCGGGGCGCACGTTATGGTTGAAGTGTCAACTAACGAAAACGTTTTTTTTTCATCTGCCTCCACCAGCGGAGCAGCTGCGCGCGAGCGGCACTGATGTTGATCGCCGAATTTCGGCTCGGCGTTCCCTTGCCCAGCGCAGACAACATCCCTCCTTCCGCCTGCATTGACCGAACTCGTCACATCCGTCTTGTCAAGAAAGTGTTCTTTGACGCAGTCTTCTACGCAGTGCTCCAGCAGAACCAATCGAATGTAAGATACAAATTTGTTTTAGAACGACCTCTTTCTATGGCTCGACCTGCGGTGTTCGTATTTTGAATGTGACTGCAAAATCAATGGAGTTTTCAGGTCATTTGCTAACTGAATACTTTCACCGAAAGAAGCACACAGTTCTTATAGTTCCAAATTCTTTGCTTAACATCAATTGACAATACGTGGAAATGTGATCCCGAAATCTACGAATTGATCGATAATTCAACAAAAATTTAATTTTTTGATTACTTCAATTGTCCGTTTTTAGTCTTACAAGCGCATTCGATTTTCAGATATTGAGTTCGATAACTGCTTTTCTATTCTCTCATTACCTGAGTTAATCTTTGAAGTCTTCACAGTATGAAAATCTGAGGCAAGCTACGACAGCTTAGCTTTTCTAAAAAGGTCCAGACTTGTTCCGATTACTCTGGCATTTTTCCTGAATTTCCGATTTTTTCAACTTATGATGCATTCTACAAAATATCACTACCAGTTTGTATATCACTACAGGTATACCGTGGGTGTGTGTATCAGTTTCGTGACCATAGCGTAAGGCTGCCTATATTTCACAATATTGCCATCAACACAATGCATACCAATTTCAGTATGAAGAGCCTCGCCTGTTCTTCCAAAACTATACGTATGAATATTAAGTTTTTTTTCCATTAACGAGTTGCAAGTAAAGTTTGGGCTTCCACTATTCTGCATACTGATTGTTATTGGGGATATGCATTGTTTAAACATCAGTGAATCGAGATACAATTTTCACAACTAACTTCACTTTGTTCTTCAAAGCGCAGAAACTGTATATGCAATAACAAGTTATCATGTATGTTACTATTTTCATGTTCAACCTCCGTAATAAAGCATATTTAGATTGAACCTTGGTCTGACGAGAAGTAGAATAAGGCCGTTGCCCTCACAATCTGATCTCTGAAATTTTCCTGTTCTTTAATTTAGTGACATTGAAGCAAGTTTTCAAGAAGGAAAACATCGAAGAAGTGCCTGAACACTGTTAAAATATAGCCTATCTTCAAAAATGAGATCATATAATGCAGTTCTGAGTTGGAATTTACACTTATATGGTCTGACGGGAACGTTCAGTAAATGTGGGTCAAACAAAAATGTTATGTCATTTTATTGAGGTAAAGACTTCACCTTCAATTTTTTAAGCGTACAAAGTTATGCATTATATTTGGGTGGCTAAAGCTCTGTATAGTTCAAGCAAAAAACAAAGAGCAAAACTAATTTTATTAATATATTCCTAATTTTTCATTCACCTACAGCTCACCGTTTTCCATGGCGAAAAATTCATTCACTCCATTGATCATTTTGAGAACTATCGCTTCGGATGCATGCAATTTATTTATTCCTTGATTATTTTATTTCATTTATTTATTCTTTTAGATAATGTGTGTATGTAAGTTACGAGTTGATAATGCGAATTATGACTATTGCTTAGCATTATACGAATTTATTTCTTTGAATCAGAATGATCACAATCGCAGTTTGGATGCTTTTTAATTTTGAAGCTGAGGATGGAAAATCGGTACTTTTTGACGTTGTTAGAAAAAAATCACATAGTGACGTTCATTAAATGTTCGTTTTTTCATAAGGAAGTGCGAACAAAACTGTGTCGTTACTTCCAAGAATTTTTTCCTTTTTTAACAGAGCCAACCGCACTGCTTCTACACCCTCATGGAGCTGCTGCCCTTCGTACTCAAGCCTTGGTTGGTGAAGGAAGGCACCTACCGCCTCGAGGTGCCCGAAGACGAGAAGCAACACGTCGATGAAATTCTCGGCATGCTTTTCTACGGAGCAGCTCTCATCTACATCATGATAAACAGGTATGGAGAACGTTAGCTTCAGTCACTCGAGTCGGCTCTGCTTACGAGATGCCGGGGACAACACAAGAAAAATTTGTCCCCAGAGGAATGTGTTGGAAGTTGATATAATTTTGCTTTTTAATGTACGTTGCAAAAACATGTCTATTAAAAAATTTTGTTTCATGAGGGGAGATGTTCTTCGAAACTAGTGTTATCCTCATTACTTTCAACTGTTAGTAATGGTTGTTTATTAAGTTTCCGTTTCAAGTTTAGAAAGTCGTGCTTAATCTGATGCATTCAATTCGTTGATTTTAAATTTGGTTACGAAATTTTCAGCCAACATTAGTCATCATGGAACTATGACACCTTTTATCTAAAATTTCTTGTAAGTTAAGCCCTTTATCTCCTTAGTTTTTTAGAGTGACCTACATTTTAAAATTGACTGAAATGACAAACATAATAACCATGAGCTGCACGATCACAATCGGAACCACGATTTGAATCCCTCAGGAGGATACAACTATTGTTTTTAAGAATTAGCTCTCCCAGAGGGCAAGATAAGTCCTGAACTCGATGCTAATTTTTTTTTTCTTTGTTTGAATAGGGCAGGCTTTTTATTTGTAAATGATATTTTTGTCAGATTCACTGCTATCCTGTATCCCAGCACCAACTTTTTTCTTCTTCAACTAATAAAGCATTCCAACTTAGATCTAAGCGCCAGGGTTTTAGTGCGGGAACACACATTATGCGTAGATTCCCCGTTCACTTGAATCCATTCTAAATAGTGCCTTCCTTCTTCGTCTCTTTGGTGCTCATTTGTTGTCGTTGAAGAGGCTTTACCTACCGTATCTAATCTTTGACTTTCTTAATTAATTACAAATTCTTGCGTAGGATTCTCAATATTGTTTTCCATAACTTATTTTGAAGAATTCATGCCCTATTGTCGGATTTGTCTGTGAATGCCGATTAAATTGAAAACTTTATAGCAGTGTCTTCAGCGTTGGCTTATAATGAACCTGCTAAAATTTTATATACTGAGTTTTTTTCATTCAATTACCAAGTTGAATACTCCTCGTTGGGGCATTATGTAGCAATGTAGAGCTCTCTGTCGCATACTAGACGGTGTAAGATTCCGTTGAATTGCTAATTTTACTTGACTACGAGGGTGCTAGGAAGTCCTATCACGTCCATTTTCCCCTTCTATTTGTGAAAATTTTGAAGCAGTTGAATAAAAAGTTCAAATGAAGCCACAAACTAAGGCTGATTTCCAACAGCTGCTGGTGAACAAACTGATACAGAACCTTGCTTGTGTGACGCAATTATCGCATCATTTCCCAACGGAATGTCATTTTGAGTTTTCTTCATCGCGTCTAGGTAACGTAAGGATTAAGAGTGTTCTCCTTCCATGCAAAATAATTTCGAGAGCTGGTGATTCCGTAGGGCGAGCTTGCGCATTTTTCATGTTAAAAAGAAAAAACTCGGATGTAAGTCCCTATTATCGCACAAAATTAGTACAGGTTCGATCAAGGGTAACTGTCATAACGTCCGAACATAAATGACTAGGCATTTGAAAAATAAATGTACGATAATTTCGATTGAAATAAAATACCACTTATGTGTTCAGGGGCTCCAAGGTTTATACAACCGAAGTGTTGAACTAAAAAACGTTATTGGAAGTTACTGAGCGGAGATAACCCACGGTCCAGGCCTCTTATTTTACTCGTTTTCCGTCAAAACGCATTTTTAAAGTCGATTCAAAAGACTTTCTTAAACGAAAAAATTCATGTAAAATATTGTTGCATTCACGTGAAGTTCCTTAGGACCGCTGAACTGTATTTCAAGCGAGATTTTATTCTCAGCTCAGTTTGAACTCAAATACTTGTTTCGAACTCGTAGGTGTCCGCCTTTCAAGTTATTTTGTAGGTATTTGCCTTTCAAGTCATGCACGGAGGAGCCGGGGTGCGAGATGACATTTATTGTTCAACGCAACGATTAATCCCAATAAAAAAATCTGTTAATCGACCATCAAACCCTGTAACAGAGTGCTCTGGTTCCGATAGGTAGGCCTTCTTGTTGTTAAAATAAAACTTTTTGTTTAAGGACCATTGTTTTTTGGTCCACTGCTGTTCTGTTTTTCAGCACCTCTGACTTTCTTCTTCAACGTATATCTTGTTTCATAACCTTCCTTCTTATCTTACTGTCTTACTGTTTCTATGGGCGCGGGATCCTTGGCGGGAACAACCTTTGGGTATAGATTCCACGTTCCCTTAACTCCAAACTAAATAGTGCCTGCATCCTTCCTCTCTTTGAACATCTTTGTTGTGGTAAAGGGAGGCAAAAACTAATTTATAATATAATTAATCAATCAACTTCTTTCTCAACCTATTGTTTTTGTGCGCAGGGGTACCTGAGCAGGAACACGCCTGGTGCATAAACTCCACGTTCCCTTTACTCCATACTAAATGAAGTCTTCATACGTCCTCTTTGAACATTTTGGTTGTGGTAAAGGAGGCTAAAACTACCTTGCAATCCATCAACAGAGTGCGCCCAGAACCGCCGCCACCGGGCGGCAGCGCCTACCCCCACGCCCACCACGTGAGCTACAACAACGCCCGCTACTACCTCGGCCTGGCCATGCACTACCTGCAGCGGGAAGAAGTGGCTGCGGCAGTCGTGAAGGCCGTTTTAAACTTCACCATGTGCCAATTACGATGCCTTTTCAACGGTAAAAAATTCGTTGGCTGTGCTTTCCTACTTGTGGTAATGAGATCATTGTTTTAGCCCCGTATTACACTTTGAATGTAACTCGAAAATTTGAACAAAGTGAGTGAGAATATTTTGTTAAAAATACTCGAAAAAAATGAATATCGTAGTAACTGTTATTAAATAGTCTGCAATTCATTCATTATACAAATCCTCTAAACTAGTTTCGCACATTTTTCCGCCTGTTACTGAAAATTTACCGTCCTATTTAAGTGGATGGGCTAACACTTATGATTGATCGAAATGCTTGAAAATTTGTGACAATACTACAGTAGCAGAAGTTGCTTCCAGCTAAATCGAAGTCAAATGTATACATTCATTGTTACGTCTCAATTATTCCTTTCAGGGGGATGCAACTATTATATCTATGGAAATTAGAGCTCACTGGAGAAGGATGAAAGGTTCCGAACTAATTGTTAAGAAGGCCTTCTTTCTGTTGAAACATAAAGTTCTTTTTGTGAAGACTACGATTTTTTGGGGTTTATTGCTGTTGTTGGGTACTTCAGCATCCACTACTTTGATCTTAAACTTCAATATTGTTTCGAAAAATTACTTTTCAACTAACAATTTATAAACGCAGTTAACCTCGTGTAGACAAATACCGTGTGCATTCGCTCCTTGCCGAGTGGCCCCTTCCACCTCTCTCTGAAGACCACATTTTTTTGCGGTTCAGGAGTTTTGAACTAACTTATCTTACTTATGGCTCATTGACCAAAATACCTTTGCAAGAATAAAGGTTCAATACACGAACTTACATTTCTAAAATAAAATATTCTCTAAGTTTAAAAGGTCAATAGATCTCCTAATTTCAGAGAAACCATTCCTACGAGAATAAAGGTTTAATAAACGAACTTACGTTTTCTGAAAAAATAATTCTCTGGATGTAAAATGTAAATGGATCTTGTAACTTCAGAGAAAATGAATCACCAGCCCGGACGGTTCAGCCGCAGCACCGCCATCCTGAGCGGCTTCTACCTCCTGCTGCTGCCGCTGCTGTGGGAGCTGTGCATCCTGGAGGGCGGGCCTGACGCGCGCGTCGGGCCAAGCCACTGTGGGTGTTGAGCACAGTATCGAGTATTTTATACGTGTATTGACAGTATTGGGTGCGGAGTACCGAGTGTTGAGTGTCGTATTAGTGTGTTGAGGGTGCTGAGTGTCGTATTAGTGTATTGTGGGTGTTGAGTGTCGTATTAGTGTATTGTGGGTGTTGAGTGTCGTATTAGTGTATTGTGGGTGCCGAGTGTCGTATTAGTGTATTGTGGGTGTTGAGTGTCGTATTAGTGTATTGTGGGTGCCGAGTGTCGTATTAGTGTATTGTGGGTGTTGAGTGTCGTATTAGTGTATTGTGGGTGTTGAGTGTCGTATTAGTGTATTGTGGGTGCCGAGTGTCGTATTAGTGTATTGTGGGTGTTGAGTGTCGTATTAGTGTATTGTGGGTGCCGAGTGTCGTATTAGTGTATTGTGGGTGTTGAGTGTCGTATTAGTGTATTGTGGGTGTTGAGTGTCGTATTAGTGTATTGTGGGTGTTGAGTGTCGTATTAGTGTATTGTGGGTGTTGAGTGTCGTATTAGTGTATTGTGGGTGTTGAGTGTCGTATTAGTGTATTGTGGGTGTTGAGTGTCGTATTAGTGTATTGTGGGTGTTGAGTGTCGTATTAGTGTATTGTGGGTGTTGAGTGTCGTATTAGTGTATTGTGGGTGTTGAGTGTCGTATTAGTGTATTGTGGGTGTTGAGTGTCGTATTAGTGTATTGTGGGTGTTGAGTGTCGTATTAGTGTATTGTGGGTGCCGAGTGTCGTATCAGTGTGTTGGGGGTATTTAACATTAAGAATTGAGTATCGATCGTACTCGGATATTAAGAGAATTAAGCACTGAGTATCGATCGTACTCGGATATTAAGAGAATTAAGCACTGAGTATCGATCGTACTCGGATATTAAGAGAATTAAGCACCGAGTATCATATTGTTAAATAGACAGTATTGAGCAATGAACACTGAGGATCGAGTATTTTCGTGTCAGTGTACTGAAGTATCGAATATCGTATGAATGTTATGACGGCAGTGAGTGTTGAGGATTGAGCATTGTATTAAATAATAAAAGTATTGTGCTGCGGAAAAGCGTTTAGCTTAACATCTTGGTTCTGTTGGTTTTGTCAAAGTCATCCACTTTTGACTCTTTTCATAAATACTCACCTACCTCATAACTTAATTTGTTCATGTTGGCTCATAGGTATCGGCGGGAAGCATGAAAGATTTTCAACTCTGGTCCGTTATTTTTTCCCTAGATCTTCAAGTCGCCATTTCGAAGGTGCACCTCCCATTGCCCTTGTATGTGATGCAGACCAAGTGCACCGAGGATGACTATCAGGTCTACTGTTGTATCTTGGACCACGTCGAGAAAGACTTGAACTTCAAGGCCGGGCAAACGCTGGTGCTGTTGCCACACTGCAAGGATCTCTTCACCATCCCAACACCCTACAGTCGTTTGGCACACAGGTGGGGTTTGTGGAAAATTTCCAGAATGCCTCACGCAATCATTGAATGAGGAAGAAACAGCTTTTCTAATTTATTGTTAAGCCCCACAGAACTAAGAAATACGAGTCGATATTACTCACTTCACCTAACATCCCATGAGAGGCGAACAAATTTTAGTTCCGACTGCCAGTTAACGCATGGCACGATAAAAAAGTTGAACTTCTTGACAGCGTCAGAAGAGCTCGTATTTGGCTTACATTAAGTTTACGTTAGTGTCGCAACGGCGAACTTGTACTCAGATTTCACATATTGCAACGGCAAACTTGAGTCAACATTTCTTTGAGATCTGAATTTTAATAGTTAAAATCTTGTTGAAATGGTAAAAGCTATGCGTTCGTAGTTATGGCTTGAGGTGAGGAAGCACGCTTGGCAGGTCGCTAGTCGACAGCGTCAGGCAGTAAGTTTACAAGAAAATTGGAAGCTCGGCGTGCTCAACCAGACCAGAATTCTGGCTCACAATACCTCCAATCTCACTGTCGACGTTAAATGAAATATAAATATAGAACGGTGTCAAGACAATTAGAGGATACGGATAAAGAAATCCCACCATTATTCAAAACGAAAGACACCACCGAAATTTAGTAGTATGTATTAATTTATTTCGTTTTAGCTCAGTTAAATTGAGTGTGTTAATTATCAATATACACCTGAGCTAATGTTATGTTGCAATGATGCTGCAATTATGTTGTAGTTATGGGAATGTATTATATTTTACGCTAATTTCATATCAGGAATATATGGAACGTAAGGTAACCTTGAAATTGACACTAGTTAAAATGATTCACCATCATCAAAACACGCGACTAAATCAATATTTCCCATAGTGACCTTAACGGTTTCTTCCAATAGATGTGCAAACGTCTTAACTTGTGGGCAATCATTGATGGTAGTTTGGAGAAATTACAGTAAAAAAAAATTAAAAACTAATGAAATTCGAAATTTTAAGTTTTCATTTTTATCTAATAAATGTTAATTTAATTTTATCAAATATTTTATGCTCACATCTCACATTTTTGAATAAAAAATATAAGAGGAACAGGTTTAGCCTCATTGTCGTTGAAACAATCAATGCAAATCCTCCAGCTTCTCTAAATGTTTCGACTGAGTGAAATACGTAAATTATATGTTGTTGATAACGAAAAATATTGTTCCGATCGTCTCAAATTAGGCTTGCTTGCAGATTTAAATTCAACCCACTCTAACTACGTTACTCCAGTAAACGCTTCAGAGATTTAACTGTATTAAAAACCAAAGAATGAATCGTATCAAAATAAAATTTACAGATGATATCCTAATATAGAGTTGATATGCAAAAAATGATCTATATAATATATCTCCTCTTGTTCCGCTAACTTTTACGGACATAATTATCTCATTCTTTACCTCCATCACCTTTTTAATTCGTTAATAGTCGCTCGAATTCCTTTGATTGTTAAGAACGATCACACAACTTGCATTAATAATTACAGACAAATACCTGAATTACCGACCTCTTATAAGATTTAAAAAAATAAGTGTATGAAACTTTAATCTAGAGTTGAATTCTTGGATCTATAGGTAATGTGGTTTCAGATCCCAAAAATTAAAGACCCGAGGTATCTTAAATTAGGTACTAGTTCTACATTCAAATATTGACGAGAGAAACCTAGTACTCCCTTGTTTCCTTTACTTTGAAGGAACATTTGATTGAGTAAATCACACCATGCTTTTCTCTCAGCTATACAACTATGGCATAAGAGGATTTCCCCAGGAATTGTTTAACTCCTACCGCTCAAACCGCTTTATATGCATTAATTAGAAATTCTACTTTAAACTTGCAAAACATAACCCATGGAGTCCTTCGTGGAGTCGTTCCCGTGCCTCTTCTATTTTCTCATCAACGACATCGTGAAATCAACATCTTTTCAAATTGTTACTGTTTGTGGATGGCAGCTCATGATATTTGAGATTGTCCCTGAAAACAGCAAAAATATTGGGAATCGAAAAGTGAAAAATTAAAGTTTTACTTTGCCTTGTAACCAATAAAATCAGTATGAACATTAACAAGACTATTTTCTTCCAAAAAATAGCGATCCCTAATATTTTATAAACGGTCATAATTTCAAGAGACTGGCAGTTGCAAATTTCGGCGAATAATATTAAATACTGTAAAAAATTACCCATCAACAATCATATCAGATAAGTACAAAGTAATACGAAGTTATTCAAAGCACTCGAAATTTAGAACGAACTCTAGCATATCCTACCAGGAGAAGCAATAAAAATCATTTGAAGCGCTCTGATCCATCCGTACGTTCAATGCGGCTTAAAAGCCTGGCATTTGAAGCACAAAAGCAAAACTGATTAATATTCACATTGCAAAAAATCTATTTGCGCAATCTCTACCTTAAATTGCAACACCCAGACAAATGAGTCATTGAAGAAGCCTAAAATTCTGGAACGGCTTGATGGCTACCTATTTTCTTTTGATAGTCTTAGTCAGAATATCTGAGTTTTTCCCGGCCAGCGCCGGGGGGGTCCACATTGGCGTTACGCTGGCGACCCCGGTAGAAACGTTTCCGTACAATTATTATTATTTTGATAGTTTTATGTTCAGAGTACATGATACTAATGATAATTTGACATTCGACATCAAATTTACGTTCAAACTAATTACCATGATTAATTCACATGATATTTAAATAAGCTCACACTTCCTTTGAATTAAATGCAAGATTTTCAAATAGCTTTCTTTTCGCCGGGACTAAATTCTAGAATTCCAAACCTCTTGATTGTGACGCCCCACCTACTCGGACGACAAAAGCAAGGCTCAAACTCAATAGTTCCAACTATTTTTAACTCAAAACGGACTCCTTCAACTAGCGTTCCTGAATGCGATAAATTGAGCTACCGTTGATGAGCTTTAGTACCAAAGGATCTTATCTTTCATTCGCCAATCTACTTTTCCTCTCGTGGCCGGCGTGCCGTGCGACCGACTTTCTACACGAGTGTTTCAGTTTTTACCTTTTTAATTTCGTTTCACCTGCTCGTCTTCTGAGGTGCTAATTGTGCTTATTCTGTCATCGTAGAGAGCTGTGTCAGGGAAGGGGCGGAAATTTTGAGCCCATGTGATACTTTTAAAAAAACATTAAGTTTTTAAAATATATTATCTTTAACTAAATGAAAACGAAAGATAAACCTCGACTTCATTGATGAATATATAATGGCCCATATTGGTGAGTGTCGATCATTTTTCGTTTCAAATTTATGTTTGAGACTCCACTTTTAAATAAAACGCATTTATGCACTTCGACTTTCACGCGATCCCTAAAAATAATTAGTATTTCTGTGATTAGTATTTCTGAAAGCACTTCTGAGGGCCTACTCGTAAATTTGGATCAAGTCCCATAACTGCACGTACTATCAAGCTATAATTAATGGCTTCTAAACTTATAACCGTTCATATCATTCATGCGTCCTTTACTGGGAGGTTAGGGAGGCTTAAATTTATTAATATTCTAATCCTTTACTGTGAAGTTGGAGGATAACGTAAAGCGATCTCTTTATGTGAGAGGCGTTGAAATGGAAGGTAAATCCTATATAACATACTGTACGGGAGAGTGAATCTATTGAAATCATTTTTTAATACAGGTCTAAAATGGACGAGAGCTTTTTATTGTCGCACGCGTCAAGCAAATTATTGAAGTACTGCAATGTCTTGATAATTACGTTACATTCATCAGTGTAAGATATAAAGCGGACATAATCGGAGATGATTACTTGGTTACATGCACTCGAGCATTACGGGGGTCGCACTCCGTAGATTCTTTCTTATGTTACTTTAGACTTGGTTCAAATTATTATTTTCGTTCAAGAAGTCATCAACTCAATTTTATGACATTGCAGAATAGATCTCGACAGTTGGAGGGACGACGAAGCGATGTTCCCGGGTGATACGAGTTGGAACAGCGAGCGGCCTCACATGCCGAGCACGAAGTCGAGCGGCGCCTACATGGAAGTCGAGCAACACATCGAGGACGCAGAGAGGGCCGAGCAGAATATGTCCAGTTTCTACACGACGCGGCTATTTGAAGAGCTCACCAAGCACTTCTGCGACTTTGATGATACCTTTGTGGGAGATACGTACTTGATTGAAGACTCCACGAGCAATGTCGGTGTTTTTGATTCCAATGAAATTCGCGAGGAATGCAATTGTAAGGGGAAACACGCTTTAGATAAAAACCTTGGGAAATGCAAGAGAGCTGCGAGTGAGAGAAGAGCAGCCGGCAAAGCCAAAGCTTCAAGTGAGGGCACACCTAGCATCGATGGAGCAGACGACATCCACCAGCTTGCTCTGCTTATCATGTCTTTTGTCGAAGGTTTATGTTTCGAGATGCGGTACGACTTGAAGCAAGATGTGGACATTTTCCTGAAGACACCTTATAAGCTGTGAGTAAAATTTGGATTTAGCGACTTTGAGGGACAGTCCTAATTAATTCACTTGTTGTTCGCAATTCACTTGTTCGATTTTCTCTCCTCACTCTTGACCACGGTAAAGGAAACAAGGTAGGGTCATTTCTATGGGGGAAAATACACTTCATCTTGTTCTGCTAGCCAATAGAAAGGCTTTATTTCAAACAAACTTTATGACGTCACCAAAACGCCATGTCATTAGGCCAATAGTGGAGACGGATTTGGGGGTAGCAGTGCTACCAGATGCAATTGTGAGCGCTGCAATTGGTTCGTTGTCGTGACGTCAGCAAAACCACACCGCCAACGAAAAAAAGACTGGTTTGAACCTACCTTGTTTCCTCTACCGTGGTGTTGACCCAGCTACTCGCCACAGAATCAGCAGCCTCATGTTTTGAGTTTTGTGAGTTTAGATTGGGGTTAGGTTTCATCTTTTGGTCATTACTTCTCTCTCTCTCAGGAGGTAGGCTTTGCAGTGTGGAACGTGCAACCGACTTCCTGCACGCGAGTAGTTGAATATTTGATTTCTATATTAATGTACACAGCTCGTCAGAACTGACGGGATTGGATATTTTCCTAACATAAATTCTTCAATTGTGTATGACAAAGAAAAATATCCATCCTAATACTACCACAGAACACTTCCTTAAGTCTGTGATAGTACCCTCGATTGAAATATTCTTGCACTGGGGAGACTCGTATCACACATACGGTCGAGATGTTAACAAGGCGTACACATCTGGTATACGCTTTTTGGCCTCCACAGCGTGCTGAAAACCGAGACCCTCAAATGTTGCTTCCTCAATTGTGGTGCCATCTTGAAAATAAAATAGCTGATATTTTCGGTTATAGTGGTCTGACGAAGCAAAAGTGGAAGTTAAGCTGTCAATGTAATAGTTGATAACAATAATTGAACACTTTTATTTAGGGGTAATGACCAGTCTAAATGATTGAAAATAAAATTTTTAAATGAACCTCAAATTTTGAATTTCTGTTAAAATAGAACCACAAGCAAATGACTTATTCAAAACATAGCGATAACACCTTCAATTTGGTTTCAAAACTAATTTTTCTTGAAAGAAATGAACTAAAACAGATCTAATCAAGGATATTCTATCCCTTTGTGACTTAATTCTACTGGTCATCTAGCAGCACATGAAAATTCCCTCTGTGGCCACCGGTGGCTCACATTGCGGTCAAAATGCTGAACTACCTAAAATGTGATAACAGGGATGACCGACCCGCACGACTCTGCGAAATTCGATTTGTGCAAAATACCAAAACCAATCCGACCAATTCTAGCATAAAACACTGCACATTTTTGAAGGTAGAATGAATATTTCGAAAAATTCTTTTGCTAAGGGTTAAACGAAATTTCGGTAAAAAATATATCAGTTCTCATCGCTCACGTATTTCATTTAATGACTGTAACAATGTATTGTAATAATTACAATTGAAAAATTTAGTCAACCAATTCATTTACTGACGATGATAAATTTTCATTGCAGCGATACCAACGGTAAAGTGAAGAAATCCAAGGTAATTTCGTCCTGCATTCGCGTGCGCGCCTATGCCCGGTGCGCGGAGAGCAGCTCGAACGGAGTGCTGCACCTCACACTTGCCTTGGCCGACTTGGAGCAAGTCTTAAACATGGGAGCCCTGACTACCATGCTCAGGGGAACTCTGAAATTCCCTTCCAGCTTTAAGTTCTGATAGATCTGATCACAGTAATAATGGAAGACTCTTTGGCCTATCGGTACTGATTCCTAAATGAGAAACGTTCTTCCCTTCCACCTTCAAGTTATAATAGCTCTGATCACCGCAATAATGGAAGAACCTTTGGCCTATCGTTACTGATCCCTAAATGAGCAATCTTCAACAGCCTTAGGGCTCTATCGTTTACCCTCGGAACGCTGGAATTTAATTTCAGGGTTGTCAAAATTGAATAATCGTTCATTTTGCGGTGCACTTGACGTTGTTCAGTACGAGGTACGAAAAGTTCTGTCGGTTGTAGTTGTTGGTGGCTTTTCTCCTAGCTGTAAAATGTGTTCAAACCTATGTTCAATAATTTAATGTTACCTGTGTTAGTCTGTAGTTAGGCCTTATTTGAATTCTGGATTTGTTCTCACGAGTCCGGCGAAATTTATAAAATTTAATAGCTATCCCTTTTTAATGTTTAATAAATGTTATACATATCCCAGTACTGCCCTATTCCTTTGGTTTATGGTTACTATCTTTTTCGCGTAATGTGGGAGAAAGTTGTTGGTTATTACTACTATTTATTTGTTAAATTATAACTTTGTTTTTGTCCTAATATTCTAGTACTTCTAAGTTTGCCTATTGATAATTGAAGGCTTTTTGATTGTTTGTTCGTCAAAGTATATTAGTTTGTTGGAAAATACTCAGACCGCTTGGGAAAGTAATATTCATTTCGTCAGACGATGTGATTCCTTCAATTATTTTGAATGAAAGCAAGTTAAAATAAAACATTGATTAAAGTAAGGTTATAAGAAGCCACTCGAGCCTTTAGGAGCTGTTTTTTTGAATTAGGGAAGTAACTATCAAAATAAAGTGCCAATATGTGTTACCAAGAAACAAGTAGAGCTTGACGAAAGGTGGACAAGTAATTTTGAGTAAAATCTATAAATAAACCGGTTTCATTAGTTTTGAAACGGCAACAAATTGAAAGAAAATATTACAAGCATCGCCGTAGATTAAAATTAATGACCATGGTAGATAAAGGTTATCTGGTTCTGATGCATGATTTCAGAGGTCAAGAAGCTATTGCTAAACGACCTTGATTAAACTTGAAAAAATATCAGAGTTTTTTCCTCTGATAGATAATGAGGAATAACTTTGGCTGAAAAGGAGCTCATTAATGAATTAAATTTCGCCAGTGCTGGAATATTTACTTCCATGTTTTATTTATGTGCTATTGCAGTAGAAAGTGATAATTGGGTTCAATTTTCTAATAAAGATTTATTCACATTGAGAACGCTAAAGACAGGCTTTCGGTACTTCCGTTTTTCCTGCCTAGTTCGCTTCTTCCATGCAGTTTTGAAGCTTTCTTCACCACTTCTTTTGCACGTTTTTTCCCCATTTTAACTCGCTGTTTGTATGCGCAGGATATCCTGTATGAAAACACTTTGTGCGTAAATGCCCTGTTTTCTTCAATCCGTACTAAAATGGTGTCATCTCTCCTCTCCTGAGGTTGCATTAGATGTGGCTGAAGAGTAATAAATTAATTATGATTAACATAAACTAATTAACTATAATAATAGCGATAATTACAGCATCATGAAAATATGTTGCAATATCGGGACTGCATCGTAGCGTAAAACTAAATTAAAACTTGATCTATTTTAGCACTTTGATTTAAGATTGCAGCTTTCAAATTTCGTTGTACAGAACAGCAATCCCTAGGTTAGACGTCTCTTCTGTTTTACAAGATGCTCCATAGCTCAGGCAGTATTAACGTTTACCTTCGAATGAAAGGCATCGTTATGCATGTTTTATAAATCTTCTATTGTTTACGAATGTGAAAGCGTTATGTGTCTATTGTGTTTGTTGTCTGCTAATAAAAAATTTTCCCATTGAGAAAGCCAACTTCTTTTTCAATCCATATTCATCGCCGCACTTTCAGGTTATAAACACGATGAATGAGGTACACATTATTCGTTCAAGTGTTGGACCAAAAAAATAATCGGGTATTTCTAGCATGCTAATTACGCTCCTACCATATTATATGAAACAAATTTTTGCTATTTTACCACCTCTTACATAGGGATGCAAGTAGTTTGATCATGTAAAATTTCTGGTCATTTACACGCACTACTCTGGAAGCTGATTGCCGACACACTGTAGTTTCAGGACAACTATAAATATGACCTCCTGCATTCGCGTGCGCGCCTATGCCCGGTGCGCGGAGAGCAGCTCGAACGGAGTGCTGCACCTCACACTTGCCTTGGCCGACTTGGAGCAACAACTCTTGTATCTATGGGAATTAGCACTCCCAGGGGAAAATGTGTGAGGGCCCGAGCTGAAAGTTAGGTAGGCCTTTTTTTTTTTTAAATAAAATCTTTTTTGTTATGTTAATTAAGGACCACCCTTTTAAGGTTCACTGCTATCCTGTTTTTTTCAGCACCTACTACTTGCTTCTGCAACTTTTATCTCATTTCCTTAGCTAACGGTTTCTATGCCTCTTCTGCATAGATTCCCCATTCTCTTCTCTCCATTCTAAATGGTGCCTTCTTCCTTCCTCTCTTCGATACGCTCTTTTTTTTGTGCCGGTTAGGGAGGCTTAAACTAACTTATAATTTTAATAATCTTAACTAAATATGACCTGTCACGTATTCCTCACAGTAAGTTATAAGAATGACCTACATACTGTTTGGTTTGGCCTTTGGCAAATTTTTCTTTCATGTTCACTTTACTTCCACTTTTTCACCTCTTCTTCGCCATTTCTTCTTCGCCTTTACTATATTTTTTCTCCTAACTTGCTGTTTCTTTGAAGAGAGAATCATCTGTGGAAACACACTTTATACATAGATTCATCCACATTTTTCCGACGGTCCATCCTGAATGGTTCCCTCTCTTCGTTCTCTCGAGGTCTCCTTTGTTATAGGTAAGGTACGTTATTACTTTGACCGCAATTGGTTGAACTCAATTTCTATGTTCAGCTCAAATTTAGAGATAATTGTGAGCAATTTTGGGACTAGCAAATATTAAATGGATCGTGCCTTCATTTAGCTTTAATTAAATAGGGATCAAAACTTAGTTTGTAACTTCTGGTCGTCCATCAGCATATGAAAATCCCCTCTGTGGCCACCGGTGGCTCACATTGCAGTCAAAGTGTTGAACTACATAATATGTAATAACAGGGATGACCGACCCGCACGACTCAGCGAAATCAGAGCCAGTCTGAAACTTGGATATGATGCGCCTGCGACATTGGACGCAAGTCTGCAATTAGTTTGTTGTGAGTTACCTACATGCATGGACCAGGCGGCAAAGGCAGCAGCAACCAGACCTGCTGAATTCTTGCGGATTCCCTACAGCGACTGGTTCCCGGTAATCAGGAGAAGAACATACGAAATTTGGAACGTGGAATGGCAACAACAACGAGGAGGCCTGAGAGCAATAAAACCCAGCCTCGGAAAGTGGAAGAGAGCCGACTTGAAGTTGAACCGACAGGAAGAGGTGGTCATAAATAGGTTGCGACTGAATCACACAACCCTAACTCACAGTTATCTCTTGGACCCGCAGGCCCTCGGACAGAAGCCCATATGCGGATGGTGTGGAACAGAGATCGTAACTGTGAAACATATCATGGAAGAATGTACCGCGCTGCAGCTAACACGAGGTCGAATACTTAAATCGGGAACCGGAGAGAATTTTAATACGGAAAGCGTGTTGCGGGATGGAGGACCCATCCGTAGAGTGCTAGAGTTCATCAAGGAAATCAATGTGTTCGGAAATCTGTGAAGATGAAAGTGGACAAGTGAAGGTGTGACGGACACTACGCTGGAATTTTGATACAAGAGTCAGCAGTCCTCGGCTCTGGTCGGGTCGAGCGTTCCATCTGATGTCACCCACTGTGAATTTTGATTAACAAATGGCCGAGCGCACTGTGCTGACATCCTCAACTCTCTGTCGAGAGGGGGTTCCAGCATGGGTCAGCGTTCGGCCATAGTGAGGGCTGGTAGCTGGAACCCCACCCAGGGGTTCTAGCTACTATCAATGAAATTAAACCCCGGATAATCCCCATCCATTCTCAAACAAAGAAAGAATTTTGATACGCTCCAAATTTTGTGGCTTTGATCTATCAGCTGTGCCTCGGCGTGGTTGCTGCCGCGAAGTCCTCGGTGGATGAAATTGATCTAAAGGGCCTAAGTTACTCTTAATAATATTGCTACGAAATCATGTTTGCATCAAGATGAGGATAACTTTGGTAGACTACCAAAGCGACAACTAAATAGTCCCTGACCGAAGTTGTCGTGAACTGAGTTTATTATTATTATTATGCATATTTCTGAAACCCCTGCTTACCTCTCTATGATTTTTTGTATGATTGCGCTTTAAATGAAAAAGTATAACTCCCGTATCGTTGATCATCTTTTAGGGTTTTGAGAAGAATAAACTTGAAGAAAATCTTAATTTTTTCCATCTGGTAGATGATTGGGAAAAACTTCAGCTGAGCTGAAGCGAATTAATGAATCAATTTTTCTCAGTTTTTGAAAAATTATTTTCTATCCTAACTCTCCTTTTTCGGGCAATTTGACAGGTGTCTCATGCGCTCTTCAGCATAAATATCCTCGAAGCGTGAAATATCCGTCTGCTGGTGATTCAAGCTCTACTTCCCCGCCATTTAACACCTTCCCCGCGTATTGGTCCATATGTGTACCAATAGATAAATTACTCATTCCCGTACCGGTATATTAATAAGTGATTGACATTTTTGGTTTCACGACCTCTTTAAAAATTGTAGAAAATTCTTCCCACATACGCCTCGTGTAGCTTTTTATTGTGTGCCTGTAGCGTGGGCCGGTGGGAAGTTTGCTTTGTCTGGTTGGGGTTCCAGCGGTGTGTTGAGCTTGTTCTAGTTTTCTGTGTGGCCTGGTGGCTTTGTAGACGTGCGTCTTGTTCGCAATGTTTACTGGTGACGTTTCTGTGCCGTGATGTCATTGACCCTCGACCTCCTACTACCTTGCTGCTACTTTTACCTGTTTACTTCCCCAGTAAATCTTACATCCCCATAAAGCAGATACAACTTTTAAATGTACGAATATTACCACTTACGGCGTTGTGCAAGGTCCCGAGCTGATGGTTAGGTAGGCTTTCCTTTTGTTAGACCCCTCAGGGGAAAACAACTTGTATTTATGGGAATTAGCACTCCCAGGAAAAAAATATGTGAGGGCTCAAGCTGAAAGTTAGGTAAGCCTTCTTTTTTGTTGAAATAAAATGTTTTTATGTTCAGGACCATCTTTTTCCGGTTCTTTATTGTCCTGTTTTTCAGCTGCTGCTTCTGCTGCTGCTGATGATGCTTCTACTACTTTCTTCGAATTTGATTTTGTTTCATAATCTTCTTTCTCAACTTACTGTTTCTATGCTATTTCTGCATAGATTCCGCGTTTCCTTAACTCCATACTAAATGGTGTTAAGGAAACTTTCTTTCCTCCTCTTTCCTCTATTTGGATCGCCTTCGTGTCGGAAAGGGCGGCTTAAACTAACAAATAATAATCTATAATCTTCCTCTCTTTGGTAAATGTTGAGGACTTGACCATAATCGATTTTCCACTCTTTGATCAATAAAGATTGTTGATGAGACCAAAATAAACAAGTTTTCTTCAATGCACTTTCCGGCGGAAATAAGTATTTTAAAAGTTATGGCATTAAATGAGTTGGTCAATGTGAAGTTTCATGCAATCACGGAAATTGATAATTATATTGCAAGCAATCACTAAAGGAACCCATTTAAGAACGTTTTTCTATAACGACATTCTGCTCGCTGATGCGTTATTTTCGAATTATTGAATTTTGAAGTTGGCCGTCGCGCGCCCAAGGAAGCGAGCGTAATTTAATTAAAAACGGAAGCTAACCCCCTAATACAAACGTAAAGAGGTTGGGTCGTGAGGGGTAGCCACAGTTCTTTTAGTGAAAAGTATAAATAAAGCTTCTAAACCACCCATTAGGGTGACGACCGCAATCTTGTTTACATCGGGTCTAACATGGCGACCACCATGGGCGCCGCCATTTTGGACCCGATGTCAACAAGATTGCGGTCGCCACCCTAATGGGTGGGTTAGAAGCTTTATTTATAATTTTCACTAGAAGAACTGTGCCTCCCCCTCACGACCCAACCTCTTTACGTTTGTAATAGCTTCCGTTATTAATTAAATTCCGTTTCACGCGCTCGCTTCCTTTGGCGCCAAGGCCAACTTCAAAGTTCACTTATTCGAAAATAACGCATCAGCGAGCAGAATGTCATTCATGTAAAACGTTCTGAAATGTGTTCCTTTAGTGATTCCTGGGATCGGCATTATTATTTTCCGTGATTGCATGAAACTTCACATTGACCAATGAGTTACCGTAACTCCAGTGTTTGAGGCGGGGAAAAATACACCGCGCGGTCCGACGTGAAAGTAAACAGGCGTTCCCGCGCGCCAACCAAGCCGACGAAGAGCAAACCCATATTACAAACGTAAAGAGGTTGGGTCGTGAGGGGTAGCAACAGTTCTTCTAGTGAAAACTATAAAACTAAAAGAACTATGGCTACCCCTCACGACCCAACCTCTTTAAGTTTGTAATAGGGTGATGCACACTGGAGTTCCGGTAACTCACTTAACGCCATAACTTTTAAAATACTCATTTCCGCCGGAAAGTGCATTGAAGAAAACTTGATTATTTTGGTCTGATCAACAATCTTTGTTGATCAAAAAGTGGAAAATCGATTATGGTCAAGTCCTCAACATTTACCCTCTCTTTGAATACCTTTCTTGTGGTTAAGGAGGGAGAAACTAATTCATATTATGTAATTTAACGTTTAGTCGTTCCACAACCGGTGGCATCGCGCTGCTCACACGAGTCAAACTACATTAAGTTGCTCTGCAGTACCACGGAAATAGGACCTTTTACATCAGAAAAAGGTGAGAATTGTAAAATTACACAGAAAAATTATTCTGATATCATTTGAGGATAAAAATTTCGGATAAAAAAGCCACAGTTAGTAGCTTTTTCAAAATGAAAGATCGTCCTCCACACTTAACTGCAAAGAAATGCTACGAAATGGTGCTAGTGTGGACCACAGGTTTCTATTTGGGCTGTTGGCGCCTAGAAATCCTCCTGGTGTCTGTGAAGCTGCTGGTGTGTCTGTGGGGCTGCTGGTGTGTCTGTGGGGCTGCTGGTGTGTCTGTGGGGCTGCTGGTGTGTCTGTGGGGCTGCTGGTGTGTCTGTGGGGCTGCTGGTGTGTCTGTGGGGCTGCTGGTGTGTCTGTGGGGCTGCTGGTGTGTCTGTGGGGCTGCTGGTGTGTCTGTGGGGCTGCTGGTGTGTCTGGGGCTGCTGGTGTGTCTGTGGGGCTGCTGGTGTGTCTGTGGGGCTGCTGGTGTGTCTGTGGGGGCTGTTGGTGTGTCTGTGGGGCTGCTGGTGTGTCTGTGGGGCTGCTGGTGTGTCTGTGGGGCTGCTGGTGTGTCTGTGGGGCTGCTGGTGTGTCTGTGGGGCTGCTGGTGTGTCTGTGGGGCTGCTGGTGTGTCTGTGGGGCTGCTGGTGTGTCTGTGGGGCTGCTGGTGTGTCTGTGGGGCTGCTGGTGTGTCTGTGGGGGCTGTTGGTGTGTCTGTGGGGCTGCTGGTGTGTCTGTGGGGGCTGCTGGTGTGTCTGTGGGGGCTGCTGGTGTGTCTGTGGGGCTGCTGGTGTGTCTGTGGGGCTGCTGGTGTGTCTGTGGGGCTGCTGGTGTGTCTGTGGGGCTGCTGGTGTGTCTGTGGGGCTGCTGGTGTGTCTGTGGGGCTGCTGGTGTGTCTGTGGGGCTGCTGGTGTGTCTGTGGGGCTGCTGGTGTGTCTGTGGGGCTGCTGGTGTGTCTGTGGGGCTGCTGGTGTGTCTGTGGGGCTGCTGGTGTGTCTGTGGGGCTGCTGGTGTGTCTGTGGGGCTGCTGGTGTGTCTGTGGGGCTGCTGGTGTGTCTGTGGGGGCTGCTGGTGTGTCTGTGGGGGCTGTTGGTGTGTCTGTGGGGGCTGTTGGTGTGTCTGTGGGGGCTGTTGGTGTGTCTGTGGGGGCTGTTGGTGTGTCTGTGGGGGCTGTTGGTGTGTCTGTGGGGGCTGTTGGTGTGTCTGTGGGGCTGTTGGTGTGTCTGTGGGGCTGCTGGTGTGTCTGTGGGGGCTGTTGGTGTGTCTGTGGGGGCTGTTGGTGTGTCTGTAGGGCTGTTGGTGTGTCTGTAGGGCTGTTGGTGTGTCTGTGGGGCTGTTGGTGTGTCTGTGGGGCTGCTGGTGTGTCTGTGGGGCTGCTGGTGTGTCTGTGGGGCTGCTGGTGTGTCTGTGGGGCTGCTGGTGTGTCTGTGGGGCTGCTGGTGTGTCTGTGGGGCTGCTGGTGTGTCTGTGGGGCTGCTGGTGTGTCTGTGGGGCTGCTGGTGTGTCTGTGGGGCTGCTGGTGTGTCTGTGGGGGCTGCTGGTGTGTCTGTGGGGGCTGTTGGTGTGTCTGTGGGGGCTGTTGGTGTGTCTGTGGGGGCTGTTGGTGTGTCTGTGGGGGCTGTTGGTGTGTCTGTGGGGGCTGTTGGTGTGTCTGTGGGGCTGTTGGTGTGTCTGTGGGGCTGCTGGTGTGTCTGTGGGGGCTGTTGGTGTGTCTGTGGGGGCTGTTGGTGTGTCTGTAGGGCTGTTGGTGTGTCTGTGGGGCTGTTGGTGTGTCTGTGGGGCTGCTGGTGTGTCTGTGGGGCTGCTGGTGTGTCTGTGGGGCTGCTGGTGTGTCTGTGGGGCTGCTGGTGTGTCTGTGGGGCTGCTGGTGTGTCTGTTGGGGCTGTTGGTGTGTCTGTGGGGGCTCTTAGTGTGTCGGTTTATTATGGCCAGTAACTTGTTTCGAATTCATATGACTATTTTTAATACCCGTTACATTATTATATAATTTTGACTATTTTGAAGTGCCGGTGACTTTTTTTAATATCCGTGACTTTTTTAGATACCCGTGACTTTAAAGGGCCGTGAATTTTTTAGATGCCCGTGACTTTAAATGGCCGCGACTTTTTAAATGGCTGTGACTTTTTTCAAATGGCCGTGACCTTTTTTAAATGTTGAGCCTTTTTTAAATGCTGTGACTTTTTTAAATGCTGTGACTTTTTCGAATGTGCGTGACTTTTTCAAATGTGCGTGACTTTTTCAAATGTGCGTGACTTTTTCAAATGTGCGTGACTTTTTCAAATGTGCGTGACTTTTTCAAATGTGCGTGACTTTTTCAAATGTGCGTGACTTTTTCAAATGTGCGTGACTTTTTCAAATGTGCGTGACTTTTTCAAATGTGCGTGACTTTTTCAAATGTGCGTGACTTTTTCAAATGTGCGTGACTTTTTCAAATGTGCGTGACTTTTTCAAATGTGCGTGACTTTTTCAAATGTGCGTGACTTTTTCAAATGTGCGTGACTTTTTCAAATGTGCGTGACTTTTTCAAATGTGCGTGGCTTTTTCAAATGTGCGTGAGTTTTTTTCAAACGCGCGTGACTTTTTCAAATGCGCGTGACTTTTTCAAATGCGCGTGACTTTTTCAAATGTGCGTGACTTTTTTTAATGTTTTGAAATATCCGACTTTTTTGAAATGTCAATGACTGTTTTGAAAAAAAATGTCGATGACTGTTTTGAAATGTCGATGACTGTTTTGAAATGTCGATGACTGTTTTGAAATGTCGATGACTGTTTTGAAATGTCGATGATTGTTTTGAAATGTCGATGACTGTTTTGAAATGTCGATGACTATTTTGAAATGTCGATGACTGTTTTGAAAGGTCGATGACTGTTTTGAAAGGTCGATGACTGTTTTGAAAGGTCGATGACTGTTTTGAAAGGTCGATGACTGTTTGAAAGGTCGATGACTGTTTGAAAGGTCGATGACTGTTTGAAAGGTCGATGACTGTTTGAAAGGTCGATGACTGTTTGAAAGGTCGATGACTGTTTGAAAGGTCGATGACTGTTTGAAAGGTCGATGACTGTTTGAAAGGTCGATGACTGTTTGAAAGGTCGATGACTGTTTGAAAGGTCGATGACTGTTTGAAAGGTCGATGACTGTTTTGAAAGGTCGATGACTGTTTTGAAAGGTCGATGACTCTTCTGAAAGGTCCATGACTGTTCTGAAAGGTCGATGACTCTTCTGAAAGGTCCATGACTGTTTTGAAAGGTCGATGACTGTTTTGAAAGGTCGATGACTCTTCTGAAAGGTCCATGACTCTTCTGAAAGGTCCATGACTCTTCTGAAAGGTCCATGACTCTTCTGAAAGGTCCATGACTCTTCTGAAAGGTCCATGACTCTTCTGAAAGGTCCATGACTCTTCTGAAAGGTCCATGACTCTTCTGAAAGGTCCATGACTCTTCTGAAAGGTCCATGACTCTTCTGAAAGGTCCATGACTCTTCTGAAAGGTCCATGACTCTTCTGAAAGGTCCATGACTCTTCTGAAAGGTCCATGACTCTTCTGAAAGGTCCATGACTGTCCTGAAAGGTCGATGACTCTCCTGAAAGGTCCATGACTCTTCTGAAAGGTCCATGACTCTTCTGAAAGGTCGATGACTCTTCTGAAAGGTCCATGACTCTTCTGAAAGGTCCATGACTCTTCTGAAAGGTCCATGACTCTTCTGAAAGGTCCATGACTCTTCTGAAAGGTCCATGACTCTTCTGAAAGGTCCATGACTCTTCTGAAAGGTCCATGACTCTTCTGAAAGGTCCATGACTCTTCTGAAAGGTCCATGACTCTTCTGAAAGGTCCATGACTCTTCTGAAAGGTCCATGACTCTTCTGAAAGGTCCATGACTGTTCTGAAAGGTCGATGACTCTCCTGAAAGGTCCATGACTCTCCTGAAAGGTCGATGACTCTTCTGAAAGGTCCATGACTCTTCTGAAAGGTCCATGACTCTTCTGAAAGGTCCATGACTGTTTTGAAAGGTCGATGACTGTTTTGAAAGGTCGATGACTGTTTTGAAAGGTCCATGACTCTTCTGAAAGGTCCATGACTCTTCTGAAAGGTCCATGACTTTTCTGAAAGGTCCATGACTGTTCTGAAAGGTCCATGACTGTTTTGAAAGGTCGATGACTGTTTTGAAAGGTCGATGACTGTTCTGAAATGTTGGTGCCTTACATGGTTATGTACGTCATCCTTTTCCAGAGGGGGAAGCTGAGCGGCTGAAGCCCTTAACCCTTTAACGCCCCAGAGGACACCAGTGTCCTCTTTCAAAATTCCCTTTCAATATATTTTATTTCTTATTCAATTAGTTCCCTAATGTGTTCTTTGAAGTTCTCTGCCGAGTGGCAGTTCTTATCCCATCCTGATATCGGTGACTGCCAGATGCCAGCGCCAGTTTAGTGACGGTGGTTGTGTTAACGGTAATATGAGTACAAAAATTCGGACGTTAAAGGGTTAAATAATTTTTGCTCCCATGGGCAAGTGTGAGCTCCCAAACTTTGGGTTAGGTGGGTTTTTCTTTGATAGGTACGAACAGGTTCATTATTTTTTACGGACAATTTTTTTATTTACTGATGTTTTTCTCCTTTTACTTTATTCTTCAACTTTGGCTGAATATTGTTTCATAAGCTTCTATTAATCTTGCTATTTCTATGCGCAAAGTTAGGAAAACGCCTCGTGCAATGATTCAGTGACCTCCTTCTGAGATTAACTACTTTTTGAACTGAGTTTTGCTCTATCCTGTTTTAGGTACACGTATGTTGTGGTTAGGGAGGGTAAAATTGACTTATAATCTGCTTTACACAGAGCAAATGAACGTGGTCTAATTTGTAAGCTTGTAGCATCCCTTGCTACAAATCTTCGCCGTACCTCAATGCAATAATTGCGCGTATCAATTTGAGACTTTAACCCAATTCTGAACGTCGTAATACCACTGAAATCTGTTTAGTTTCTACCTGTGTTTTAGATTAATTTCCTCATAAATTGGAACTTATTTCATATTTTCTTGCTCATTTCCTAGTTTACTTTTCTCGATCTTTCTGTTCGCCTAAATACTTTGCTCGAACTTTCCAATTGACTTCCTCAAACCTCGATGCGCATATTCTAATATTTTTGCTTTTTCCTAATTTTTAGTCTTTTTCGTAATATTCTTTACTATCTTATTTAAAAATTTTCATCTATTTCGTAATTATTTAAAAATTAATTTCCCATTATTTTTTTTATCACCTACGCTTTGCCAGCTGAAGTGGCGCACTGCAGGGATTTGCCTGCCGCTGTGGCGCACTTCAGGGATCACAAAGATGAGGAAGTTTGATTGAATTTTTTTTTATCAGAATAGTAAATGTGGAAGGGCATTAAAAAATGTTTCATTATACTTAAGGGTTGCTAGGACCAGAAAGTGGAGGCTCCCTGACTGGTCGAGTGCATCATCGCTAGTGGAGCCTCTTCTGAACAGATCGTCGACTACAGCATATTTTAGCGTGCCGTTACCCTACTGCTACGTCAACAGACCATGCGTGCTCTGGTTTACGTAACTCAGTGGAGAATGTTACTGCTGTCTCCCAAATTATCAAATTCAAGGAATTTAGCGTGATTGTACTGAGACAAGTGATTTTACAGAATAGCACCGTTTCACATCTTATGAAGCCATTATTTGAGACCTGGTGAAGGGCTCCTAATTTATAGCTACTTGGCACAAAGATCTAAACCTGATAACTGCTGTAAAACTTGACGTACGATGAAGAGTAAAGCGGCCCATAGACGATCAATTTTATTGCCAATATAATTGACAATGATGAATATTGACAATTATATTGATCGTCTGTGGGCTTGATTGACGACCGTCAATTAATTGACTCGATGTATTGACGCAATAAAATCAATTTGAGCCCGTAGACGATAGATTTCATTGTCAATATAATTGTCAATGATGAACATTGACAATGATATTGATCGTGTGTGGGCTTGATTGACGACCGTCAATAAATTGACTCAATGTATTGACGAAATCAAATCATTTTGATTTTTTATTGAGGGTTCGTCAATATATTGAAACGTCCATTTGGACGCGTCAATATATTGCGTCAATATTTCATTCTGAGCTCTGGAAGTCGTAGTGTATGCACCTGAAAATACTTCGAATTTTATTTATGTGTACTCGCAGATCTGTTACTTCTTGCATGCTGGAGTGCGCTGCTACGAATATGTGGTACTTTCTATGTCTTATTATGAAAAATATCATTTAAATTTAGTGAACTAATTTTATTTATAATTATTAACCTATTTATTAGCATTATGTAGGAAAGTAAAAACTTGGGACTTTTTCCTTGGAATCGGCTACTTTCGTACGGCTAAATCTGGTACTTTTAACAAAATACGTAGGGCAAGTTATGGCAACCAGGGCTGAGGGTGCTTACACACCAAAAGACTGAAAGCGAGAAAGCAAGCGAGAAAGAAGATATCAGCAGGATCTATCACACACAAAATAACACACAGTTTGCTCCTAAATGTAATGGAGAGATGTCTATAACAGAAATGAGCAGTACAAGCATGTATTTGTAACGTTGATTTCATTCCTACTTCATCCCATTGCTTTGAAACATGTAATCTGTCCCTGTGCTTTGGATTTTTTGAGTTCGAAATGCGACGTACAGCATTAACTTCGAGTATCAGAAGTTCAGTGTATGCTGGAGGAATTGAGCAGTACGCCAACCTTATCGACATCTCACCGCGCACTACCAGGCAGCCAGCTTCCAGCTGCAACTCTCAAGCGTGAAACAATCTTCGAGTCGGTTTCTCGCTTCAGTCAATCTTCAGTCTTTCTCGCTCGCTATCTTGCTTGCTTGCAGTGTATGCACTCTCATAGGAATCCATGTTAATCAATTCAAGCTCGCTAGCTTTCTCTCATCAAATCATTTGGGGTGCAGGCATCCTGACACTTTAGATATTTATTAGCTAGATCTATATGTTTTCGCTTAAACCTCACTGTAAAGTTTGGATTGTAGATATTAGCTAAAAAAATCTAGATAGTTTTTTTTTAGCTTGCTTGATATTATCTTGCGGGAATTACACTTAAGCGTTGCATATGATATATTACTCAAAATTAATATTATGCATTCGCTGTAATGTTTACTACTTCATTCTCATAATAGATTTGCTTAACCAAACTTTTTTGAATAGCGAACTTACCACGTTCAGAATGCGATTTGTTCAGATTATGAAGCAGACAAAGACTGCTACTGCCATGTTTTTGGGCCACCATAGTGCAACTTTTAATTGTGATCATATGGTTGTTGTGCTAAAGCACATCTTACTGCAAACCTATTAATGATGTTTAAATGCATCTAACAAAATGCACAAACATTTTCGAAATGAGGATACAATATATTTTTGATAATGTTTGTGCATCTAACAAATGCATAAACATTATCAAAAATGTATTGTATCCTCATTTCGAAAAACTGACCAATTATAATGGGAACAATAAGTTGAGTTTATTATTGGACGAAAGTAATGATATTTAAATCATGAAACTACTTGGGGTATCAGTTATATGTATACTACAGCGAGACATCTGAAAAGGGAAATCAACTTAGGAATTGCAGAATTGGTAAAATGTGATGCAGATAGAATTGTGACAGCCTTAAAACAATTGTTGATGAGTATCTGACCATTGATAATTGCATTGCTAAAGTGACTGACAATCCCCAGTCGCCAGATATCTCAGCGTGAGCGACAGCCGTTGGCTAGGTGATATCGGTTCTCGCATGTTTGTTGATTCTTTCTGTATAAATGGAGTGAAGAGATGGAAAAGTTGATCAAATGATGCAGTGTCCATTCGAAGATAGTTCCTGAAATCTTCTGGCTCATTTGCACGTAATTCTTTGAGCAATGCGTCGATTCCGAATATTCTGCCACGTTCCCTGAGCCAGTTTTTGGCCCATGTCTTGCGTTTACGCGGCGATTTTCTTGGAGTTGAAAATGCCAAGGCTAGCGATACAATAGTAATTTCTTCGTCGTCCATCACGTACGGCGTCCGCAGAGCAAATGACTGGTTTTCATCAATTACATTGATGCAAAGATTGACGCCGCAAGTGGGCAACAAAAAATCTCATCAATATATTGAGTCAATGATATTGACAATTAAATTGATCGTCTATGGGCTCAAATTGATTTTATTGCGTCAATACATTGAGTCAATTAATTGACGGTCGTCAATCAAGCACACAGACGATCAATATAATTGTCAACATTCATCATTGTCAATTATATTGACAATAAAATTGATCGTCTGTGGGCCGCTTTAGTGGGCAAAAAAAAAATATTTTCAATATATTGAGTCAACGATATTGACAATTAAATTGATCGTCTATGGGCCGCTTAAGTTCATACCATTTATCAAGGAAATGAGTCGACAATTTCGATGAAGTGAACAAAATCGACGGAGTGGACAGTTGGAAAATAAAGGGAGAACTAACGCAACGAATATGTACTCTTCACAGCATGAATGACCATGACACTTGAAATTAGGTAAACTGTAGAATAGCACAGTCCCAATGCAGTTAAGAGCTAAATACGCAAGAAGACCTCGCAATGTACAGCATGAAATGAAGCATCAGAGGGGCTCAGCATATCGAGTGTTACACGCAAGACGCGTCCCCGCCACAGCGCTTCAACACAGAGCCAAGCATGGGTCTTAGTCAGATCCGCTGGGTGATCCACTGCGGCTCCTTGATCGCGATCCACGACGCGATCCGCTGCCTGATCTAGATCGAGACCGTGACGGAGACCTGGAGCCGCTCTTCGCTCTGCTGTTTGATCGAGAACGCGATCGACTCTTTGACCTTGAAACGCTCCTTGATTTGGAGCGAGACCCACTCCTGGATCGGGATCGAGAACCGCTCTTAGACCTAGATCGGGATCGGCTCTTTGACCGGGACCTTGACCGGCTTTTAGACCTTGATCCGCTTCTTGACCTGCTCCTCGAGCCACTCTTAGATCTTGACCTCGATCGAGAACCACTTTTTGACCTGGATCGTGATCGGTTTCTGGACCCAGACCTGGACCGAGACCTGGACCGAGACCTGGACCGAGACCTGGAGGAGTCGGACGCCAATCGGCGCCTCTTGTTGCCTCCATCGCTGTCGTTACCATCCGCAATTTTGAGCCTCTTAGACTCGTCATCCGAGTCCGAGTCTGTGTCTGAGATGGTAGCTTTGGAGACGATACGGAGCTTCTGTTTTCCGGACAGCCCTTCGTTCTTGGGCGCCTTCTTGGCGGCCTTCTCCTTCTTAGTTCGCCTGCTGCCCTCACCTCTATCTGAGCGGCCGCGTTTCCTGGAAAAAAAAAAACATTGTAAGACTTGAAATCACCAAGATGTAGTTACTATTACTAAAGCAACCCTAACAGTTGTTTGTTGATTAACAAAAAGAAAGGAAATATTCACTTTTTTTTTGTCTTGAAAACGAACGCTAACAATTTTAGACAGAACTTCGTTATCACAATAATTAAAGCACGAAATCTTGAAAGATCCTAACGTACTTTTTTATCAATACTTAGAAATTAAAATTGCCAAAAATGGTGCGTGTAACAATGTGCACAGTCGCTGCAACACAGATTAGATTAGTCGTTAGTTTTAGCCTCCCTACCCAGCAACAAATGCGATCCAAAGAGAGGAAGGAGGAAGGCACCATTTAGTATGGAGTTAAGAAAACGCGGAATCTACGCAGAAAGGGCATAGAAACAGTAAGATGAGAAAGAAGTTCATGAAACAAGATCAAAGTTGAAGAAGAAAGTAGTAGGTGCGGAAAAAACAGGACAGCAGTGAACCGAAAAAAATGGTCCGCAGCAAAACAAAAACCTATGTTGTTTTAACAAAAAGAAAGCCTACCTAACCTTTAGCTCGGGCCCTCACATAGTCCTCCTGGGAGCAGAAGATTATGAAACACGATCAAAGTTGAAGAAGAAAGTAGTAGGAGCTGAAGAACAAGACAGCAGTGAACCGAAAAAGGTGGTCCTTAACATAACAAAAACACTATTTCAACAAAAGGAAGGCCAACCTAACTCTCAGCTCGGGCCCTCACATTGTCCTCCTATGGAGCGCTAATTCCCATAGATACAATAATTGTATCCCCCTGAGGGGGATCGCTGCAACACAATAGTCATTCTTTACGAAAAATTAAAAATGCCAATAATGGTAGCTGCAACAAAGACGCGAGAGCTCTCGCAAAACTCACTTCCCGCCTCCGTCTTTCCTGGCCATCTTCTTTTTCTTGCTGGGGCCTCTGCCAGCTCCGTCTTCGCCTCCACTCCGCGGACCGTCGTCGTCAGAACCCTCACTGGAAGTAGAGTAAAAAATCCATTACTGAACAAACATGAAATGCTTCTACTACAAAAATGATCGTAAGCAAACCGTTATCTTTCCTTTCATCAGGATGAGCAAAGGAATCACCACTTGAATGTCTCATTTACAGCTTTATATTTATCAAGTTTCATTACTCCCATGAAAGACATCGCGGAATACAATACGTTTTCCTCACTCGCTTTATCAGAAGTTGAGTAGATGTAGAAAATAAAGACTTATTCCTTCCTGAACATTGAAGGTTTGTTACCTACTTAAAAATTATCCAATGAACAATACATTATTCTTTAAATTTTCCAGTGAGCAATTGCAACAAAATTCAGATACGTAACTACGGCAGAAACAAATCATTCTTGAGTCTGGTTATCCTACAGCAAGTCGTTTGAGAAAAACACAAACATCAACGAAAATCACATTATTAGACAAGTACATTCACCGCACATGCAGTGTACGTACTGCAGATGTTACAGCCTGAATTGCTGGCCGATGGAATGGTCTCCACGACTCAAAATTATACAAACACCTAATACCATGCATACATTCAGGTGAATCACCGTTGTGATTAAATCGTTACCAATTTTTAGGAAACCTAAAAGTGAAACGAGTATTTAAAAAATCCTTATTTTTGATTGAAAATATTTCTAGTCCAGCTTCAAAATCGATTCAAACATCAGTGGAAATAAGAAAAAAATAGAAAACAAATAAAATTTCTTTTCCGTCAAATTATTACGAACACATAAAAAAAATCAACTATTCACAATCTACAATTATTACGAATTGTATGGTTCAACACAAAGGCTTATCCACAAAAATATGCTAAGATTATAAAATTCTCAAAAGCTAAAATTTAATGATCTCCATCACTTGTGGGAGCATCTAAATACCCAGATCGTGACCAGATCCTATCCTCAGTATACCTCATTACTCGTGGCTGGTGGTGGTGGCCCTGGCATAATATATGCGGGCAATCTTTTAAAATTAATGGTATTTAATGGACTCCGTTAATGATAGCCCTTTATAAATTTTTTAATAACTTTTGGCATTAAATTTGACTTAGATGTTGAACTTCAGTTTAACCCATCGCAGTGAATGTGTCAAATGAAAGATGCCGGACGAAGCATGTGACCTCACCTGAGTATATCACCGTCGCGCTCCCTCTTACGCCCCCTGGACGACTTCTGCGAGGCCGGCTCGTGCACGATGGTCTTGACGGCGCCCTTCATCTTCTCCTTGTACTCCTCGCGAGCCCGCGCCTGCAAACGGTGCGATAGTCACCATTGTGACACGAATGGTAATGCTTGATGCCGCCTCGGAGATGCATGCATCAACAACGACGACGACGAAAATCGTCATTGTACTGACATGTAATTGACGGATCTAAAGCTGATCGCTAGCACCAAATGCAGTAAGGATTTTACGAGTAGTACTTTTTAAGCAAGGTGATGGATTCGAATAAGAAGAACAAGAGCAACATTGAAGTAGATTTTGAAACACACCGCAGGCAGCACATCAAAAATTGCGAAAGAACAAGTGATATATTTGGTACAGGGAAAATGAAAACTATACTCTTTTTCGGTATCCTAAACAGCACAAAAACAGTACTGGAGAATGGAAGAAAATCGTATCCTTTGGTAATTTAATGTTTCTGCATACCTCAAACTTCACCCTGTTCTATACGCAAGAAACTTTCTAAAATGATTTACTACAGCCCTTTTTCATCTCTCACCGCCACAGCTTCAAAACTCACTCTATCCCCATCCAACAACATGGCAGTGTTTACCACAGCCCGATTCCCCTTCCATTAACAGCTTCGACTTCTACAAGATATACAAGCCCCCCACCCACCTTGGCGACCGCTTCCTCCTGCATCTTCTTCTCCCTGAGAGACCGCTCGAGCTGGAGCTTCTCCTGCAGTCGTCGGACCTGCTCTTCCTGCTGCAGTTTGAGCTGGCGCTCGTCGTTATCCAAGCGGCGGGCGCGCGCCACGTGGTACTGGGCCTGGCTCAGCAGGTCCCGGCACTGGCTGGCCTCCGCCGCCGCTGCCGCCAGGTCATACCGCAGCCGCTCCCCGTGCACCGACAGGTGTTGGAAGTATCTGTGCCAGAGAGATGTTAGAGTGGTGTAGGTAGCCATTTGAATCTTTCCAGGGAGACAGAATTAGAAAACTCCAAGTGGTAGTGGGCTCGTATTACACAGGAATCAGTTGGGGTAATTTTGAACTGACAGGTAATAAAAGAAAGTATTGGTTGGGGAGATGGCGAATTGACAATACAGAAGTGTCTGTGGGGGTGATAAAGAACTGACAGGCGAGAAAGGAATCTGTCAATAAGATAGGTCCAGAAATGGAGTGAAGGTGAAGTGACATGCTAAAAATGCCTAACGCGGACCAAAAAATAGAAGTAAAGCCCGCTGACAAGCAGTATGCTTGCCAGCATGCTGTCAGCACACCGTTTCACTCACTTGTGTGCGAGGGTGAGGTGCTGAGTGGCGCGCAGCACGGACGCGAGGCCGCTCTTCTCGTCCCTCAGCACAGCGGTGGCGAGCTTTTGCAGCACGAGCGCCAGGTTGTACAGTACCACCGTGTCCTGAGGCGCCACGTGGCGGGCCTGCAACGACGCGTTAACATGTGGTTCAAATGGGGCACAACATGGGGTTTAACCCGTCGCCACGTCCTGGACTCTTAGAAGGTCGGCAAAGCTAGCACATGTTTCACATCAGCAAACCTAGGGTTGCCATATATGGTCTTAAGCGTCTCGTTGAGCGCTATTCATTGGTGTAAGGTAAAATTAGGTGGAAGGAATAGGGAAGGAGAGGTATCAAGCTCAAATCTGTATGAATTCTTCTGCTCAGTCTGGAGTGTAGCTACCGGCGCTGCAAAACCTCTTAGAAGGCCAGCAGTGTAGCTGAGGCATACCAGCACACACTCTGCCTCTAAGAAGGTCGCCATCATTTTTATTTTCTTATGTTTTTTGTTCCAAAAATGGGAGTCCAAATCCACAGATTTACTCCTATGCAAAAAATAATACCACCATTGTATTCGGGAGGAAAAGCTCTATGCATATCAAACTCTTTACAAACAATGAAACTGCTTGATAACAGCCTATACACAAAATGAACTAAAAAATAAAAACTGTGTTTTACATATAGTGCACATAACTCCAGAACTATTGGACCTGAAAAAAAATTCACATACCACAAGATTCAGCAACTCAGAATCTATGAAAATGCATCATAAAAAAACATGAAAGTGAAATAAATAAAAAATGGCCAGTGATTTTCCGATTTCTGTTTTTTGTATTTTACCGGAATAAAAACTTGAATTTCGTAGATCTTCATTAGGGTAGCAGTATTTTTTTCCCCACTGACAGAAAGAGCAACTCTCTCACTTTACAATGAATCCCCAATGAAACTTCTAACATGATTAATGAATGTACAGTAAGTTGCACAGTTGACCCATTTTCTTCAAACCTCTTGGTAGGTCGACCATGTGGAGACGGGTTAAATGAGGCACAACGTGAGGTTCAAATGAGGCAAAACGTGGGGTGCTAATAAGGCACAACGTGGAGTTCAAATGAGGCACAACGTGGAGTTCAAATGAGGCACAACGTGGGGTTCAAATGAGGCACAACGTGGGGTTCAAATGAGGCACAACGTGGGGTTCAAATGAGGCACAACGTGGGGTTCAAATGAGGCACAACGTGGGGTTCAAATGAGGCACAACGTGGGATTCAAATGAGGCACAACGTGGGGTTCAAATGAGGCACAACGTGGGGTTCAAATGAGGCACAACGTGGGGTTCAAATGAGGCACAACGTGGGGTTCAAATGAGGCACAACGTGGGGTTCAAATGAGGCACAACGTGGGGTTCAAATGAGGCACAACGTGGGGTTCAAATGAGGCACAACGTGGGGTTCAAATGAGGCACAACGTGGGATTCAAATGAGGCACAACGTGGGGTTCAAATGAGGCACAACGTGGGGTTCAAATGAGGCACAACACGTGGCGCCTGCAACATGTCTACAAGTGATCAAATCGGGTCAAACAATTGAACTAAACAACAATAGATGAAATAGGGTGCACTAAGCTCAATACCACACACACACATAATTTCTTAACTTTCATAGAGTCAGAACAAGTGTCTTCACATCTTGTTTTGACATTCAAATGTGAGGAACAGAACAGGATTCTGGCAACAAACAATGAAAAAAAACTAGCAGCAGCACGTGTGCTGACAGGGCTAAAAACTGTAAAGGAATTAGATAACTAATTTATCTGTGACTGCTTAGCAATACATATAATTATAAAACAATAAATGGCTCTGACTAAAAATTCTGCAACATTTTCTATGCTTGCGTGAGACAATGCATTAGAAGAACTGGATTAAAAGAGAAAACTCTATATAGCTTTTCTCATTTGATTCTCTTTCTTTAGACGGTGATCAATAGGAAAGGTTTATTTACTACAAAAACACAAAATAAGCCTCTCCCAGTGACTAGCCAGCCTTTTTATAGGAGCAACACAGCTAATTAACTGATTTTCAACAATTAGACGGCCAGCCTCAGACACTTACCATCGTGTCGACAGCTTAAATGAGGGTAGGGTCAGCATGACCTGCTGCCTCCAAACAACGGAACACCAAACCCACCTTGATGAGGGTCAGCATGGCCTGCTGCAGTTTGCCTGCCCTGAAGTAGGCACGCGAGAGGTAGCTCAGAACTTCCACGTTCGGGTGACGGAAGAACTTCTTCTGGCAATTCTCGTACTGCGCAAAACGTCCAACAAATTTATAACTCATCATTAAAATGATCTATGTTAGACAAGAGAAGTAAGCGGTGGTGGTTGCCTTGATCAGTTGTGAAGTTAATTTAGATAACTTAAAATGAAATTGAACGCTATGTTCCTATGTTGTGAAGATCCAACACTCGAGAAAAACATATCATAAAATTAGGCTATGTACTTATCATCTTGCACAAATTTACAAGCCATTCATTTGATACTTATCAATTTACGCTCATTTGAGCGATTGAAATAAACAACACATAGCAGTGAACTTGTTATACCAAGATTTTCTGAGGGGAATGTGCTACAAAAAAGCTTGAATTAATAAAAAAAATAGAGATGCTGAAAAATTCGATATGCACAGGTTATATTTTTAGCCCTGGGATAATTAAGGGGACACTAGACGAAAAGCAATTTGATGGGGAAAGGTTATATTCTGAGTCATAACTTCACAAAAATGACAAATAAACGAACCATCTGTATGGCGCTGATGTACTGCTTCTGCTCCACGTAGATATGGCCGATGTTCATCCAGACGTCACTGAAGTCTGCAGTGGCTTCGCGCACCTGAGCGAATATGTCGCGAGCCTCGTTGATGTAGCCCTTGTGCGCCAGCACCGAACCTTCGGTGGAGGGAGTTGAGGCGTTTTAAGTTGAACAATCAACACAATATTGGAATACATTCAATAAATGAAGTCAATAAATATTATCAATAATGGAAGTCATTGCATTACGCGTTATTTATCCCTTCTGTTCTTATCACAGAATGCAACATTTAGGGGCAGTGGCAAAGCTTGAACTGTTTAGCTTGAGGCTCTCTAGGCTTGAGCTAAACAGTCAACGCAGTTTCATTAAATTAAAATTAAACAATATTCTTGTCGTTAGTTTTCAGCTGCAGTTTTGATCGCATTGAATGCAAGATTTTCTTGACCATTCGCAAAACCAAATTGGCATTGGTGATGTGCTTTCGGTAGAGAGCAATAACAAGGAAGCTCACGTTTGACAAATGATGAGTTACTTCACTACATGAGAATGTAGAAGGAAAAGCATATGCATTCCTCTACATAAAACAGTAAGATTCATACAAATGAATCAAGATAATTAAGAGCAAAAAACTAGAAAATGTTAAAAAAAAACATTAAAAAGCAGCATATTCCAGCTCATGAGCGAAGGAAAAATGAATAAATGAAACATAGCAGTGAACGAAGTGGTGCACAAAATAGCAAGGCAGATTTGTGATTAAAGCAAAACTAAGTCAAGAATATGAGCACGTTTTGAAAAGAAATGAAGCAATCGAAACAGTTCAGGTAAATACCAGACCCAGATGTTCTTAGGACCCACCTTGGGGACCTCCTTCTACACGGGTCTTACGCATCGCAAAGTTCAAGGGCTCAAGGAAAACTTATATGGAGGGAACAGAAAGAAAATACAACACCCAAGCATTTAGTAGATTTTGAAAATTGGCTTTCGATAAAACAGCAGCCTAAGTGAGACGAACCAATGCCGTTGGCGGCCCAGATGTTCTTAGGGTCCGTCTTGAGGACCTCCTTGTACATGGCGAGGGCACGCTCCTGGTGCTTGGTCTCCTTGAGCTTGTCTCGCTGCGGCTGGTGCAGCGTCGTCAGCCACACGTTGCCCAGGGCGATCAGAGAGTACGAGTCCTTGGCCGTGCTCTTGTTCTGCAAGCCATCAATACTCATCAGCTCGAGCAGTGGAATGTATCAAATGCATTGGCATGGCTTAAAACAAGTGCTTTGACGGTTTTTGGCTCCACTAGTTTACCATGCATTTGCTGATGAAGACACAGAATATATTCGTTTCAGTTTACATCATGGCGAATTATTTGAATGCATGAAATTGAAACGAGTTAACAAATATGAGAGAGTTCAGATTATATAAATGTTAAAAAGAAAAGTTTATGTACTGAAATTATCAACATAATGTGCGTGTCATAAAATTCGGTATCTTTCTTTCGTGAAATTTATGACACAAAAAATACACCATGAAGACATTGGAAATTTTTTTTTTTCATGAGTAGAGGTTTCTCAGTAACCTCTTGTTCAATTATCAATTATAAATGCAGGGACATAATTTGAAAAAGAAACTTAATTTGTAAAATTATGAATGAAGCCAATAATTTTTTGAAATTTGTTCAAAACACGTCAATATAGAACTGTTTAAAGATGATAATTCCTGAATTTCGTACAAGGCAGATGTTAGGAAAAAACTGAACATTTTGATGGATGTCGCTTTAACTACCCTGATAAGACTTCAACTCAATACGCAGCTCCTCAGCTAAGAAATGTTCATGTCTGTCCACATCAAGTTTTATCCTCAAGTCATCGCCTTCAGCCCGCCACCCTTATGTTCAGTGCAATGTCAATTTGATGCACCTGACACGTCATGCCTACATTAACACTAAATTTAAACGAAAAACTCAACACCAAAATTCAATATTACTATCGTAATAATCCTGGTTCAAGCAACGTCACCACTTCACGTGTAATCCAGGCAGCGCAGCTCAGAAAAAACCGCCACATCATAAAGCTTCCTAAGGCAGTAAATTTTACTCTAAAGATTGTATATTCATCCCATCAAATTAGGGTAAACAACTTTCCCTAAACAAAACACCACACCCAGGTAAAAAAAAGCAATTATAACAAACTTAAAAGCAAAATTTTCTTCAACCCTACCAGACCACTGAACTTATTTATATTAATTGCTAAATCTGTAGTCATACTGCAGTACCTGATTTCCAGTACTTCGCCTAGTACATGGAAACAATGCTTTACAAACTGAAAATAACCAACCAACCAAACGCGGTGAACTACATGGTTAGCCATAGCAAACATCTGTTTCTATGTGTTTGCACTGACTGTGGTTCAACGTAGAAAAGTTAGGTTCAAGGTCCCAGGTTTGGTAGGGCTAAAATCTGCCCTAACTTTAAGTTTTCTTGATGAAAATCAGATCACAAGTTAGATTTTCGAGCAGCTTACTTCGTGAGGTTCTTCTGCCGACTTAGCTACGTTAAAAGTTTTTTCCTCACCAAAAAAACTCATGTTTGAGTTTTCAAATAAAATTTGAGAATGTTGACTTGAAAAACCACACGTTGCACAGCCAAATGACAAAAACTTTTGCAGCCAGCAGCACTGCTACAACTACGTCAATTGATTAAAAAACCCAGCCCCAGAAGAGAACTGAGTGAATCTGTACAGCGCAAGCCAACCCCACCTTGAGAATGCGCTCGAATTTCTTCTGCCCCGGCCCGAACTCGTTCTTGGCGAGATGCAGGTTGCCCATGAGGCTCCAGGCGTCAGGGTGCTCGTTGTTCATGCGCAGCGCCTCTTTGTACCAATCTGAGGCGTCGTAAATCTGGCCACGGTCGCGCGACATGCAGCCCAGCCTCAAGTAGCCTAAACAAAGTGGAAGATAATTAATGCACAACGTAAAACATTAAACATTAAAGTATTTACATGCGTGAAATGACACATTAATGTAAAACGAATGTGACACATTGAAGTACTTACATTCGTGACATGACAGATTCAACATGTACCTGATATAGACTCACCAACAATTAGATTAGATTAGTTGTTAGTTTTAGCCTCCCTACCCGCAACAACAAATGCGATCCAAAGAGAGGAAGGAGGAAGGCACCATTTAGTATAGAGTTAAGGAAACGCGGAATCTACGCAGAAAGGGCATAGAAACAGTAAGTTGGGAAAGAAGATTATGAAACAAGATTTAGTTGAAGAAAGAAGAAGTAGGTGCTGAAAAACACGACAGCAGTGAACCAAAAAAAGGTGGTCCGTAACAAAACAAAAATCTATTTTATTTTAACAAAAAGAAAGCCTACTTAACCTTTAGCTCGGGCCTTCACATAGTCCCCCTGCGAGCGCTAATTCCCACAGATACAATAGTTGTATCCCCCTGAGGGGACTCACCAACAATTTGAAGGGCGGAAATAATGAATGCATCATCACTTATGGTCAACACCACATGTATTTTTGATCAATGTCACCATCAGTCATTGCTAAAGATCGTTACTAAGCTCAATGTTGTAAATTTAATAAAATAACGCGCAGTTTTTTTTTTCGGTATTTAGTTCCAAGATGTCCAGGGGCCGCCATAGATCACAGGAGACGGAATGCAAAGGTTGGCAATTTGACACCACTTGGCATGATTTGCATTTGGGACAGATAAACTGAACAGGAGAGATGCAAGATGGCAGAGACTAAGAGTGAGAGCAACTAGCCCAGAAAAGAAGTACTACTGTATCCTATTAAATGATGAGCTTGGGTGCAAAGAAAGTAACTGCTACAATGCTGAGGCAGTGGTAAACTAGCTCAAGCTCCTCCATTCGCTACACGAAGCACACACTGACTTTTGTCCAAATATGCATGACTACTGGCTAGTATTGTTGCCACCAGCTAAAGAGTTATTCAACACGACCAGCCACTCCAAAGAAGCTACATCTATATAAACCTATCATACCCTGACTCAACACTCTCCTTCACTTCATGGTAGCCAGGACAGCACAAGTCTGCTGTGGATATTATAGCACAAGTCTGTTGTGGATATTATAGCACAAGTCTGTTGTGGATATTATAGCACAAGTCTTGAGGTTATTCCAACATAAGCTTAGTGTGGCTATTGCAGCTCGAAACGTGGCTCAAACGCTCTGCATCAAATACAGCAAGCAAAAAAGCTCCCAAACAAGAACACCACTGCTACCAACAACGTACAGTCAACGTAGCTTGTGTAGTCGTTGAGTATCTCCTTGTAAATCCTCTCGGCATCACTGAAGCGGCAGAACGTCTCGTGTAGGCGCCCCATGTTGTACTTGATGGTGACAGCAATGGAGCCGTAGTACTGGGGGTCCTGCTCCATCTCAGCCTTGCAGCGGTCCACCGCCTCTTTCAGCATCTTCTCGCACTCCGGCAAGTTACCCAGTCTGTCAAATCAAAATCGCTGTAAGGCTTCAAGCATGAAATGAGTTCAAATTAAGATTAATAACACAAACTCTAGATGCTCGAGGAAACGTCAAAAAACGCATTATGAGCCATTTGGTTGCTCGAAGAGATAGATGATGCTACGCTGCATACGATCAGGCAAAGTGAAGATTAGATTAGTCGTTAGTTTTAGCCTCCCTACCCAGCAACAATTGCGATCCAAAGAGAGGAAGGAGGAAGGCACCATTTAGTATGGAGTTAAGGAAACACGGAATCTACGCAGAAAGGCATAGAAACAGTTAGTTGTGAAAGAAGATTATGAAACAAGACCAAAGTTGAAGAAGAAAGTAGTAGGTGCTGAAAAACAGGACAGCAGTGAACCGAAAAAAGGTGGTCTTTAACATAACAAAAACATTTTATTTCAACAAAAAGAAGGCCTATCTAACTCTCAGCTCAGGCCCTCACGTTGTCCCCCTGGGAGCGCTAGTTCCCATAGATAAGGCAAAGTGAAGTGGTTACCTTATTTCAAAAATGTAAATTTCTAAAACACCTCTGTCACGAGTATTAAATACACCACAAGCAATTTTATAGAATGTAGTAAAATAGTTCTTTTTTGTCCCCAACATTTCACACATTCTATTTTCAAGTTAGATTTGCTTACATTTCTGTATCTATAGCTTTTATTAAGATCAATCTATTGGGTCATGGGATTCATTTTTCATGAAGTCCTCAAATTTCACACATTAATGAATACGTTTGTATTCATTGCATATTATTTATGAGGAACTTCCACTCATTGCGCCCATTTTGTAAAAATTAGCAGTCCTCTTCAGCATCTTATGAAGTGAACGCATGAATACATGTAAATTAAACAGCATCAGCTTTCAGAAGCAAGCCTCATTTTACAACACATAGCAAATGCAATGATAAGCTCGGAAGCAGACCTGAAGTGAAGAGCAGATATGTTATTGAGGATTTCAGAGGGCACATCCATGTTGATCTGCGTTTTCATGAGGGTGGTGGCGGTGTGGTACGCCGTCAGCGCCGCCTGCTGGTCGCTGCCCTCCAAGATCTGCGCCAGCTCGATCCAAGCTTCCACGTCCTCGGGGCAATGCTCTGTCACCTGCCAAAGACAAGATGTTGCAGCCGTTAACACTCGAACGTCTCGCAGTATTTTCTGGTTCTCTTTTGAAAATAGCTTCTATGTTTCTTGCTAAGGTTGTTCACGAATGTGTTCTTTGAAATTTTCTTCCGATAAGCAGTTCTTTCCTCATTTTGATATTGGTGACTACCTGATACAAATGCCGGTTTAAAAATGGGGGTTGTAATTACGGTAGTATGAGTAAAATAATACTGACATTTTAACAGTAAATTCGCCTAGCTCTTGATCACCATCTCACGTATATTGAACCTTTTTTCTGGTATACTATTTTATTTTAGGCAGAAGTTTAAAACTGTCGCAAAAAGTAACAATTTATGAGGTATACAATAACAAACATACAGTGATGATCAGAAACTTCTTTGGTGAATGTAGTGCAGGGAAAACAACTCTTAACAAGCATGTTTGCTGAAGCCACGTCTGTTTAAAGTACATTATATTTAAGTCATCAAGAAATAAAGGGTCAATAAACTGGTCAAACACTTGAACACCTTTAGACCTATCCTCAACTTGGGCTCACTTAGAAATGAATGGTGAGGATCTCACTGACAAGGCACAGAGCACGCATGCTACTGTTGGGCACCACACGCTGCGGTTTTATCAAGCGTCGTGAGCTGGCACACTGACAGCCAATTATGTGCCGCTTAAATCTGCCATCTTACAACAACAAGTCTAACAGAAATGCAAATAACATGGACATAAATTCAAGCTAATATTACCTAACCAGGATAATACTATCCGACTGATACTATTCATTTTAAGATCCTTGGATACATTTGGGTCGATGGAATAGTGAAACTGCGGTTTTGTGTGGAACACAATGGCCCCGCACGTCAGTTTTAACATTGGGTTCAAACTGGGAAAATTGTGCAGAAGTTTTTATGAGGATGTAGAAAGAAACAATAAACCATGGTTTTAACGTGCAATAGTAAAACTGTTTTTCTTTCATTTGAATTAGCACATTATTTCAAAGATATGCCTTGATTAGCACATTGAAGCCCTCATAATCCACAAACCTGCTACATACAAATTTCCATAAAGGATGTCAACAATATCAATGAAACAATTAATGCTGAAAATCAAAAGGAAAAGGAAAACTTAGCAGAGCCCTGAAAATAAAATCTTAGCATGATGCTAAAGAAGAAAAGTAAAACTTAGCATGACATCAAAGATGAAAATTAAAACTTAGAATAACAGTCAAAATGAGAATGAAAACTCAGCATGACGCTCAACGTGAAAATGAAAGCATAGCCTGACGTTCAAAATAAAAACTTAGCATGATGCTGAAGATGAAAAGGAAAACCCAGCAACAGTGTCAAGACACACACAGATAACCGAGAGCATTCGGCATCATGCAGAGCACTCAACGCCCATCTCACCTTCTTGAGATGCTGCTTGGCGAGGTCCCGCTTGGACTGCGAAGGCGAGGCAGCGTACAGCGACCCTAAGATCTTCATGGTTTCGTAGTTGCCCGGCTGAGCCTTCAGGACCTTTTCAAAACACTGCGCTGCCTGCACACCAAATATCATCACGTTCAATGAGACACTCAGAGTGTAGACTAGCTACGCATCTGAGTCGATATACCTCGGTATGATGTCACCTACAATGCTATGGTCATGGACTCGACCCAAATGCCTAAATTGAAATATTTCTCTTGAAACAATTTTAAAAAATAATGGGAGCAGAAAAATTCAGCTCTAAGTACGTTTAGTGACTGCGATAGAAAAAACAACACAAATATTGATGGTATATATGTGTGTCTATATTCAGCATCGATGTAAGCCTACGTTCACTTGTCAGGACAAATATTTAACTAACTTTTAGGTAACATATTTCTATGACAGAGAAGTGATCTATAACTGAATCACAGTAGCTTTTCCATCAGTAACCACTTGACAGAGCCAACAAAAATTAGTCAACGCTGCAGCTTTATTACAACATTCCATTTCCATTAGTGCTTCTTCAAAAAAAGGGAAGGCAAACCCTACCAGCACTGTACACTAGCTTAAAACAAGAGCACAAAATCAGATCGGTTAATTTTATCCTCCTTCACAGCAACAAAAGCGTTCCAAAGAGATGAAGGCATCTTTTAGCGTGCAATTAAGAAAATGTGGAATCTCAGCACAAAGTAGGTCCCCACACCCTGTGCATAAAAACAGCTAGATGGAAATAATTTCATTGAACAAGATCTAAGTTAAAGAAGAAACTAATATTTCCTGAAAAACGGACAACATTGAACTGAAAAAATCGACCGTAGCAATGAACCGTAGTTACTGTTCTATTTGCACAAAAAATATGCCTTCCTAACCTTCAGCTCGGAACCTACAGCTTCTCCCAGAAAACTCTGATTTGCATAGATATAATAATTGTATCCTTCTGGAGGAACAAGTGCTGGTATTGTCTTCTGTAAAGCCATAACATCTAAAGGAGAAATATCATTAAACAAATGATGTGAAATACCTTAATGTATCTGAGATGAAATGAATTAAAACACAAATTGAAGATTGAGAAAAACTTCAAAGTATGCCCGTAACGCCCATGCAGACGTAATTACAACAAGCAAGAAAGGCTGTTATAATTAAAAATAAATCAATGCTTGTTAAAACGTCACCTTTTAAATTATGTATCAGTAACATATTTCTATATTCCATCCTAAAATTCAACAGCACCATTTTCGTGAACCAAATCTACGAAGTAAAGGGAAGAACACTGGTCCTACGTCTCAGCAGTGTCAACTGATACAAGTTAAGCTGTCGAGGAGTTGTGTGTTGTAGCAAAATGGCTATGTTGACGTCTCCAAAACGCGATAACTCAGCACCTCCAAAACTCAATAACTCAACATCTCCAAAACTCGATAACTCAACATATCCAAAATTCAATAACTCAACATCTCCAAAACTCTGTAACTCATCTGCAAAACTCGAGTCACTAGTTTCTTCCACAGCAACAGGACGCTGACCAACACAACTACCAAACCTCCCCATGAGATGGTTTCAAAATCATTAGCAGTTGAAGCGCATTCAATCTAAAAGTGTCAAATAAAATACTTTTAACATTATATTACTGCTTTCAAGACTCTCTAATCTTAGCAAAGGCGATCAAGAGAGAGAAGAGAATCGACTATTTGGTATTGACTGCAGAAAACGTTCTGGGAACGTATGTACAAAGTGTGCTCCCATACAAGATACTCTGGGCATAGATATGGGAAGCTAGGAAGGAAGAGGAAGAAAAGATAAAGAAGAGACGGCACAAAAAGGTATTTGCACTGATAGCAGTGAAGTAGGCACGAAAAATAGAAGTCCCGAACGCCTATTTATAGCTAAGGTAACCCAACAATATCTCCCCTGGGATCGCACGTCTCCGTAGCATAGCATAGACAAGCATAACTTAACTAAACCCATTGCTCGTCCTAGGCCCCCTGGAGAGTGTTTAACCCGCGCACTGTAACTGGTCGCCTCATTTACCAGGCTCACTGGTTGCCAGACGTAAGGCATAACCCCAAGTTGTTATACACCAAAATGATCGTCTCAGCGAGTGCTACACAGCTGGAGCCAGAAACCCCCACATTGTGGGGGTTAAGGCAGAGCTCCAACCACTTGGAAGTTGGGAGGGGTAAGCACAGTCAGTGTGGTAAATGAGGCGATCGTGAGAGGGTGTGCGTGCGAACAGTCAGTGGCAGCCTCAGTTACCAGCGAAACTACTCAGGGCCTTATTTCGCCTTATTTCGTAAAAATGGCAAATAAGACAAATCTGAAGTCAGTAGCGTGTAGAGCAGTATTTTATTCATATTGTGTGAAAATTACAAGTTTCGAAACACTATACTTACAGTAATATAACCAGACATGCAAACATGCATTTATGTAGGAACTAAAACGAAGAATGGATAACACCTAGTAGACATAAATGGTCATAACTTTTTTTCTAATTGTTGTAGAGGAAAAATAAAAACATCAGCAGGTTTGGAAGGATTTTCTGCATAAAATAGCAGTGAAAACCATTACATTGTTTCCAAAACAAAAAAATGGCCATTGATCTCTTTGAAGCAATGTTGTGCAAAAATCTACGGAGTTTGACTCCATATTACAAAGAAACGGTTCAAGTTATCAAAAATCTGACAACATCAAAGTGTAAAGCAACATTTTTTACTCATTACTTCATATTTTTACATCTCTGCCTATTACGGTAAGTGAACAGGGAACGGCAGAGTAACGCGGGTAAATTGACTACTTTTCTGAGGGATGCGCGACCGTGCGCGGGTTAAAAACCATAATTGAACTCAATATTTTCACGTTGAAGGCACAATAGCCTGGATTTTTCCCAGCTATTGTACGTAAAAGAGTAAGTAGAACCATTTTCTCTCAAACAATTTTTGATAGTTTACTTAAATGTGTCGCGTTCCCTGCTTTTCTCAATTTACAAAATACCTTTGTTTTGACCAACATTCCATGGAAAATTGCACACGGGCCATTGGCTGCACTTAAAATACCAGATACATTCTATACGACTAACATTGAGCAGAATGGTAGTGCATTCATTGCCTTGTCTTATGGTACCAGATACATTTAATACGACAAAAGTACCATTTCAAATTCTATTGCATTCATTGCCTTTTCTTTGGGTACCAGATACCTTCCAAACGACTTACATTGAGCGAAATTGTAGTGCATTTATTACATTTTCTTATGGTACCAAACATTTTTTGTTACAAACAAAACTAAAATGCCAAATTTTACTGCACTCATTGACTTTCTTGGGGTACCAGATACCTTTAGAATAGCAGACATTACGAGTAAAACTACGTATTCATCATCCTCTGTGAAACAACATATCTCAATATTTTTGTGTGAACATTCCTCAAAACAATCACTCCGAGCTACTGAGGTGGAGAAGTAGAGCAGCAAACAAACCAGCCTGAGACCAACTTACATTCTCAGTGTCGCCCCTGTTGATGTACATCTGGCCGAGGCCGTAGTGAGGCAACACGAAGTTGGGGCTGGCGTACTGGGTTGCCTGGTAGTAGTACTGGAACGCCTGCCCACAAAAGAGCACATCAGCGCGTTGTGACGGGAATAGAGATGGTCTGGGAGAATGGAGGAAACGTTCAGTAAAGTAGTCAAAATAATAGAGGAGCTAATATGTTGTAAACGTGGAACTGATTACCTTAAGTGGCCCCTGGTAAAACGGCCCACTGTTTTCAAGGTAATGAATTTAAAACAGTAATATTCAAAGCAAAATTAAAGCTTTCAGTACAATTTTGCCAAACTTTGAGATCGTCGTTTCAATTACTCACTTATTATTGAGAGATTCGAGATTAGTCGTTAGTTTTAGCCTCCCTACCTAGCAACAAATGCGATCCAAAGAGAGGAAGGAAGAAGGCACCATTTAGTATGGAGTTAAGGGAACGCGGAATCTATACAGACAGGCATAGAAACAGTAAGTTGTGAAAGAAGATCATGAAGCAAGACCAAAGTTGAAGAGGAAAGTAGTAGGTGCTGAAGAACAGGACAGCAGTGAACCGAGAAAAGGTGGTCCTTAACATAACAAAAACATTTTATTTCAACAAAAAAGAAGGCCGACCTAACTCTCAGCTCGGGCCCTCACATTGTCCCCCTGGGAGCGCTAGTTCCCATAGATACAATAATTGTATCCCCCTGAGGGGATCACTCATTAGTTAGTTATGGCTCTGATTATTTGCCTAAAAAACCTATTGGATTTCTCATGAAGTAATTCATCTAACATTTCATTCATGCTTAAAAATCTTCCATCCATCAATATCAAGAGAACATAATTTCCTCGAGAAAAGATTCTGTGAACGTTGAGACACTGAAGCAAAATTACTTCAATATGAGTTCTAGCTTTCACTAGTCCCAGAAGTCGTGGACTTTGGCCTTACTTGCGAGTAGTCCTCCTGTACATGGAAGGCTCGCGCCACCTGGTAGCAACTCTCTGCTCGCATGGCCTCATTCTCGGTGTTGTGGAAGGCATGGAGGGCCAGCTGCTCAACTTTGGAGTAGTCCTGCAAAGCAGCATCACGTTATGAGGTACAGCTAGTGTCTCTTTTCATCTTAATTTCAAGTTTGGCGTCATTCACACAACAATAAACAACTTTTAGGAGCCTGTTTTCAATCTTAATATTAGTATAACTTCATAACATAAATAACTTTCCACAAAAACTTGCCTATATTAAAGTTCTATCAGGATCTTCATTCGCAAGGAGATTAACTAGTTACAGGAACCTGGTGAGCACAGTCCCCTGACTGACATGACTCATTTGAGTCACCTCTACTGAAGAAGGACATGAGCACAGTCCCCTCACTGACGTTACTCACCTGAGTTACCTCTACTGAAGAAGGACATGAGCAGAGTCTCCTCACCGACGTGACTCACCTGAGTCACCTCTACTGAAGAAGGACATGAGCAGAGTCCCCTGAATAACATGACGTACCTCTACTCCAGCAGAAAAAGACACAAGCACAGTCCCCCCAAACTGACCTGCTTGAAGAAGAAGTGGTTGGCAAGGTGGTTGAGCACCATGGGGTTGGTTATGTCGATCTTGTAAGCGAGCGACAGCTTCTGGACGCCCTTCCTGATGTTCTCAGGTTTCTTCATGTTGAGATCGAGGACGGCGAGTCCCACCAGCGCCCCCACGCAGTTGGGGTCCAGGTCCAGGGCCCTCTCAAAGGCCAACCTCGCCTTGGCGGGATTGTTGAGGCGCACGTAGCAGTGGCCCAGGCCGAGCCTCACCACCGCTGGACAGCCTGGGGCCGTGCGAATGGCCTTTTTGTAGAAGGCCAGCGCCCCACGGTAGTCCTGGTCAATACCAAGAGATTGTTAAATGTGTGTTAAACTTCAAAGAATAAATTCCAATTCAAAATTGATTTTCACGTTTTGAGTGCATTAATGAAAAACAGATCAATATGAGAACTCGTACATAGTTTCAGTAGAAATCTCAGTTTAGGTGCTATTTTTCGTGAGTATTAACAAATTATACATAATAAATAAAATTCAAATTCAATTCACAGTTAATTCGCATTAACTGTGAGTGCATAGGCTACACTTTGTTATCACAAAGAACCAAGATCTTCACTGAACAATTGAAATTAACTCATACATCAGCATCAAGACACACAAGCTGCCCATCTGTCAGTGGTGAAGAGCAGCATCAACACCTCAAACTAACAAACACCTACATAGCGATGTCCAGTGCAGAGATAAGCTCTTTTCCTTGCCATGTTACATTTCTCTTGGCTACATCATATGCTTCACCGCATGTTCACGTTCCAATGACTCGACTATATGCTATAAGCAGCTCTGGTAAATGGACACATGAGATTCCAAAGAATCAAAGAATCACAAAACCAATGACAAAGAAAATATTCACCTTATTATTCTACTATTGACCCGCAGCAATTTGCATTCACTTATATGAGAATTCATGAACTACAGCAAAAGATCATCAGCTGCAAATCGATTCAGGTAAAATGACGCATTGCTGAGGTTACCTTTTTATTGAAGGCAATGCAGGCCTTGCCCAGCAGAGAAGGGATGTTGTTGGGAGACTGGTTGAGCACAAAGTTGAACTGCTGGTCTGCCTGCTCCAGCTTGTCTCCCTCCAGCAAGCACAGGTATGCGCGTCCGAGCAGGTGATTCTGTTCCACATTATCATAATTGTTGTTGTTGTTTTAGGCACAAAAAAAGGCTTTGCAAACGATTAAATAGTGAAATTCATAAAAGTTAGAATAGGCATTTGAAAAAAGAGGGAAATTTATTGCAGAAAGGATTAGATTTGATAGTTTTTTCTTAGGCTCCTTGATTAAATAAAATTTGTTCTTAAGGGAGGAAAGAAGGCATCATTTGGTACGAAATCAAGGAAGCAGGGAATCTATGCACAACTGTGTTCTTACAAAGAATCTCTTTCACATGCAAGATTAAATAATAAGTTAGTTTAACCATCCCTAACCACAGCAAAGGCATTCCCAAGAAAGGAAGGATGAAACATTCAATATGAAAATAAAGGAACGCAGAATCTATGCAAAAGATTTCTCCACTCCCTGTGCATAGAAACTGCAAGAATGAAAGGAGTCTAAGAAACATGATAATAGTTGAAGAAGAAGGTAACAGGTACTGACAAAAAGGACAGCAGTGAACCAAAAAAACATGATATGTAGCAGAACAAAAACTATTCAATTTAACCAAATGAAAACCTACCTAACGTTCCACTTGAGACCTCACATATTTCTCTAGAAGCGCAGGACGATTCTAGTCAAAAAAGCACGTGTGATAGGGGAATAAGAAGCGTTGGACATAGAAGTAGCCAGAAATTCTGGTTTCAAAATTTCCCATTATTAGCAGGAATACAACGGAAATTCTCACAAAGCATTTCTAAGCAATAACAATGAATAACTCGATGAGCAATGATATTAATTGTGATCCAGCAATCACAACGTGACAAGTTGCTAGCAACCCACCTGGTCGTACATGATGATCTTGTCAGCGGCCGTGTAGAGGTGAGTGGCCTTCTGGAAGAGGTCCTTCTTGGCACTCTTGTCCTTTTCCTTGTTGGCGCACTGCACGTAGTACGCAGCCAGCGAGTCTATGCATCGCATCTGCACACACAAACCAAACGTCTCCACAACTCACCTAGCTGAACTAATATGGAATTTAATGTTGAATAATCTAAAGTTTTCAAATTTTCAACATCATGTTGAATAACTTGAATTCAAAAAATGTTGAATTTTATGCTAAATAATTGAAATTCAACTAATGTATTTGTAATTGAATAATCTAAGTTCAAAAAATGTTAAATTTAGATTATACCAAATTTAATCAAGTCCACAATATCAACTCACAAAAGAGACAGCAATAACATTCTCTCTGAAGAACAACCTCTTCTGACATTGACTTCAGAGCTAATAAGTATCGTGGGTCTACCCGCCTTTTGTGTTACAAAATATTTTATTCTAATCAATTTGTCACGTTTAATTTCATACATAGGTTTTACAAATGCATAATAACTAATGCCAAGAAGCAACGATTGCTAGACCTCAGCTGGCACACATTTCAAACACCCAGGTAAGACAGAGAACTGTGACATTCCCTTTCCCCAATGAGAAGAAACAATGGGCCCTTCTGTGTTTCAAATCCTCCCCACAAAGGATGAATGCCCCACTCCCACTGACTGCAGTGGCCACTAAAATACAACTTAAGTAAACTAAAACAGCATTAGGGTTTAATGCAAAAGAGCCACACAATACAAAACCACACAGGTAACTATGTAAAAGACCATAGGAGATCATACTATGTATTGAAATAATTATCATTGTCAGCATCAGAGAGGAAGTCACTGATGAGTTAGCTCAATCACATGGCACTGACACTATTCTTACTCTGCTTGCTTGATAATAAGTTCATTGGTTTATGATTATGCATGACATGATTAATTACACTAGTTAAGATGAGTGTGCAGAAACAATAATTGAAACAATAATGATTTGTAATGATTTGATAATGATGATTTGTAATAACCATCTAGTTTTCTTCCCACAAGTCACACTTCATATAAAAGTTATGTTTCAATTTTTACATGCAGTTATTCTCATCTAAATAAACAGTTCATATTCTCTGCAGTAATTTTCATAGCTGTAGATTTCTGGAACTCACCTTCCACACCATTAAAATCCGACAGATTGAGCCATTTTGCAACAAATGAAGTGACAAAAATGATGGCAGTGTTTCAAAACTTTAAAAAAACTTCCTTTTAATTCCACATATTCCCTTTATTGATATTAGCTTCAAGAGGAAGTACTCTCTCTTAAGAAATTGTATATTCAACATTAAATACTCAAGTTCTAAGCATAAAAACAAAATAAATGAAGTATGAAAGTGATGGTAGTTTCAAGTACAGTTTATTGGCTTTACTTGACACCTGTGATACAGTGGAAAATCAAAGCTTATATCTCTTATCAGTAACATCAATAAGTGAATTGTCCATAGCTAGTGATAAAAGAGCTCACCTGATCACGCTCATAATCGGCGTAGTTGATGCTGGCAGCAGAGCGGCTTGCCTCTAATATCTGCACAAACTCGTCAATCTTGCCCTGCTTGTAGTACTCAATCTGCAAGTAAAACTCCTTTTGAATTATCCTACAGATGGGTAAACCAATAAGTTCAAATTTTTACCAACATTACGGGTTCAAGGAAAAGCATGACTAAACACAAACATGAGATGTCCAACAGAAAACTCCAAAAAGATGTGGTTCAAGAGGCTTATAATTATGCTTGACTAAGCAGACACAGAAGCAGTTCAACTTAAGTTAAACCTAGTGGAAGGAGAAAAAACCGTTCCTGATTAAGCTAATCTAAGCACAAACAAAGGCATTTAATAATGCATTCAATAAATATCTCATGGGTAACTGAAATCAAGAACCTAAACTGACTTGTACTACACACTCAATAAACAATATTATACAGTAAAAGCTACAAAGAGCTTGCTGACATAAAAAGAACAGTTTACTTACAGCCAAATCCACCCAGTAATTGAGTGGCACCTTCTCGGTGGTGAGGATGCTGAGCACCTCATCCCCTTCTGGCAGCGATGACAAGTCCAGTTCAATGACCTGCAAGCCAAACCATAATTAATTGACCTTAAAGTAGCATAACTCTTAGCATGCTCACTTTCAGATCTAATACTTGTACTAGAATAAGATATATACGTTGAATTTATTAAAAATTAATATACATACAATTTATTGCATGCAAACTCTTTAAAAATGTACCTAAAAATAAGCATAAGCAGCTGTCATGAGCAACAGTAAGGAAGATAGCAATCAATGTTGCAAGGAGGACATTTGGAAGAAAATGACCAGATAAAAGATGTGCAACATTATGTTTTGGTGACTTCCATTTCAATAAATCAAAACTACTCCACTAATTTGTAAAACATAGTAACTAGTGCATATAGCTAAAAGATGTAAATTGTCAGCTCAATTTCTTTAGCTCCATGGTTTGAGTACAATTGCTCTAATCACTACTTAAGAAAATATATTAAAAAATTATATATTTAAATTTGACTAAAATTTGTAGAAACCGTTCAATTTCAGAAAACGGTAAATTTTTCCAACACTTAATGACTAAAACACTGAAAAAATACAAATTAGGATCCATCATAAAGCACACCACCTAAAAAGCTCTAAAGAAAACCTCAGCACCAGAACAAACCATAAAACAATAGCTAAAAAAACGATCATCATTGTAACATTAAAACACTGATCAGAATATTATTGTAAGCACATAAGAACTTGAGAGTAAGTTCTGCACCTGAAATTAAATGCTAATCCTAAAATGCATTATAGACAATAGGATACTGAGCTCACTACATGAGTTAGCAAAATTTAACCCTTAAACGCTAACTTATTTTTTGAGCCTTGCGCAAAAAACGCATATGATACCTATATTTAGCGTTTTTATGTTAATGGCATTTGGGACACAAAAAGATGGAATAAAAATGTAGAGCTGAAATCATTAGCACAACTATTACAATATTTTTATTATGTTCCATCTTTTTACCAGAGTTGTCTTGCTGTGTCTGGCTACTATTCTTTGCACACAAAAATGCACAATAAATTTATATATTTAGAACTAAAGAATGATCAAATACAACATTTTTAAGAAACAATAGTTATTTATGTCGATTTAACTTACGTCATCGCTATCCAGCAGGGGAATTTCCAAACACGCTGACATCTTTGAGGATTAAACCTATGATGAATTATTGCATCTCTACTTTCATGTGCACCTGGAAATGAAACTTAGGTGAGTAACATATGATAAACTAATATATCATTCCCTTGCATACCTTAGTACATAAATTGCAACATTATTACTATTATGAGTGTACATGATCCATCAAAAATGATGGGAACAATATTTTTCTTGAGTAAGTTTTCCAAATGAGGATTACAAACAAATTTATCCACCTAATAGTACCCACAACAGAAATATTCTTGTAAACTTGTGCACTAGTGAAACTCATTTCACAGATACAGCCATTAAGAATCCTCATGAGCATAACAGGGAGACAGAAGCAGACTCAAAACAAATATATTAGTAAACAAACCTACAAAGGGCATTATCAATATGCTAGTGTGCACGGCCCGCCAAAAATAATGGGATTCAATACCTTTCTTGAACAAACTTTTCACACGGGGTTGACTAACAAACATATCCATCCTAACTGTACCCGTGCCAAAAAAATTTATGGTACTTGCGCACTGAAACTCGTATCAGATACGGTCGTTATGGCTATCCTTATGAGCATGACAGAGAAATGGGAGGACTCCAAATAAATAAACCATGGGTATCGTTCGGTAGTAGCAGGACATGTGGAAATTCTTCCAACAATGTCATCGTTAAGCTAGATGGACCCGTGAAAAATTTTCGACAATATTACCTAACCTATGCTAACCTGTCCTATCCTAATCTAATCAAACTCATCTTAAACAAACCTAGCCTGATAAAATGTTAAACATATCAATGCATGGTAAGGCCATTGTTGGACATTTATTAGGGCAGTCCCTTGTTTGGGCACAAAATTGGATATTTGGTTTGGCTATATCCTCTTGGGCGCCAAAAGTTGAATAGTTGTTTAGGGTTGGGCGCCAGTTATAGATTATTTATTTTTGGCTGGTCCTTCTTGGGAGCCAGCGATAATAGTTTAGGTGGGCAATTCGTGTTTCTGCCCGATTGAGAATTAGATTGGTCCTTCTTATCCCGGGGGGATCTCCCTGATATCTTCAGGGGATAATAGAAAGTCAGGTTTTGCTGACTTAATTTATTTAGTTGGGGATTGCCCACAGTTTTCAAGTTGCGAATGCTTTTCGATAATTTTCGAGTCCGACCTGGTTTACAAGGTTTAAAGATTTGAGCTGTTTTTCAAGCGTTCGAAATTTGAGTCGAGACTGTGACCGAGGCATTTATATGTTGACCACCTTACTGAGAGCGCCAAGCTAAGAAGTAGTCTGGCTGCCGCGGCAGCAAAGTTTGGGCTGAGGGTTGGTCAGTCAGGAGTCTTAGAGAGAGGGAGGCAGGGTGCAGATCTTATGGTGTGTGTCGCGCAGGCTGATGCGTGGATTGTTGCCCCTAGATGCTCTACTCGTACGCCGAGTTTTCTAAGCAACACGTGCAGTTGTCAGGTTTTGACAGTGTTGTCAGCACCTGCGGGCTGCCTTGGTAGCTGTAATTGTGCTGTAAGCTCGTGTGTTCAAGCTACCCGAGTCGAGGAGTTTCCTAGTCTCAATTTGTCAACCCTTTTAAATGTTTATTTTGCCCTTTTTCACCTTGTAAACCATTTTAAACTGTTTGTTAATAAACGTGAACTATTAATCGCATTGTAAAAATGCTATTTAATAAAGTGTAATTCTTTCGGTTAATTTAGGGTAAGTTCCGAAAATTCGTCCACTTCGAAATTCCGTACACACCAGGTATATTTTACTTTAACAAGCTAATATGGAGTTGAAGTTCATCGAAAAATGGTTCACGTGGTAACTGCTGGTTTATAATATTGCATAATTGCCACACACCGCAAATAAATATCACTGTTTGAACAAAAATGGCAGCCCAAGTGAATGTCCTGCGTTTCAGTTGTTTATGAAGTCGTCACACCTTAACTGACTACCATTTTGCATCGCCGACTAAAATTTTTTCTGTTGACGAAGTTGTTGCGTTAGGCGATGTCGTACCTGTGTGAGTGTTGAAAGATGTAATGCTGTCATTTTACCGAGTTTTTTTTCTCCCTTTGTTTGTTTCTGAGGTGTACTAAATTTTGAATCTTTTAACGGCTTGTGTTATTACTTCGTCCACATGTACGGAGTTTTGAAAAAAATCATTTTTATGAATTTGTTTGTTCGTACAACGTTTTTTCTTCAAGTTTCTCCTCATTGCTTATGATACTTAATATCTTTTCAGGTATTGATTTAACAGTTTATGAATTGGGACGAATGTTGACCTTAAATTATGGCTCCTCGTAAAAAACACCACTACTGCAATGATGATCTCGTTCACGCATTAGCAGAGATAAAAAATGGAAGTTTGAGTATGCGCAACGCAAGTGACAAATATGGTGTTCCAAAAACAACGCTTCAAGAGCGTGTGCAAGGCACTGGCAGGCCGCAGCCCAGACGGTTCAAGAAACGGTTTGTGAAGAGTGCAGAAATTTCTTGAGTCCTGTTATATTCCTATTTCCTCTCATCGATGCCGCATTGTTCGTTGGCCAATTTTCAGGAGGCAATTCTTTTCTCTTTGCATTATTTTTCGTCATTTTCTCTTTGCTTTCATTTTTTTAAGGTCGAGACAGAAGGTCTCCATTATTTTATTTTGTCATCAATAAAGATCAAATATACTGAGACTTTTCAATGTCTTTTACTATTAATTGTAGTTTTGTTGTCAATCAAATAGGGCCTTATTAGGTGAAAGACGAGATGGTTGCAACGTAATTTAATGTTATGATGATGACGTCTTTCAATTAGCAAATGGATGACACATTCCGAAGTTGAATAACACACAACATACATACATCGTATTCTAAATCTATACAGCGTATTAAAGAATTTACCGTTAATTAAATGACAATAACATTATCAGATCTCGGTGATTACGTTAGTTCTGATCTATCAATTGACACAATGATTGGAATTCGCATTATTACATCAAATAAGCAGGTGAAGCCTTTAACGTGACTAACAGACGCAACATATATCATTAATATATTGAGAAGTCTGACAAGAACATTGTATAAGGGGTGGAGCCTCGACGCTAGGTTATTCAGTTGAAAAGCAAAGGTCGTCAAACACGTCCAACGATGCTATCCTACGCCTAGACATGAAGCTACTAAGACATGAGAGAGAGTATGGATAGACACATTGAGGGGTATACTTAGCTCGGTCTTGAGAAACGCCCAGTTAGTCTATGCACGACTTTAACAGCCATTGGAACTCTTGGGCAAAGAGCCCACTCCCACCTGTCCGCGAGGACAGGCGAGAGAATCACACGTCTTACTCTCTTAATGGCGCAGGCTCTAATGCCGCTCGTGCACACTGCTCAGAGGGAGGCTGTGCGACGCCGTCTCGAGTGAGGACGAACACATTCATTCGTAACGAAGCTTTACGTTAAAATATCATAGGAAATAGCAAGTGTTGCGAGATAATTAAAGTGGATTAAGCTTTACAATTAATAAACAAGTAATATATGTAGAATGAACAAGATCTTAAGTCAACAAGGAAGGAGTTGAAATATATGAGTAGAATGGAAGCGTTTGGAAATTATCCTCGGTACAAGCGTCGGTCGCGGAGCAAAGAGTACAAAGTCCAATGGTGGATGCTCGTAGAAGGGGGGGTTCGAGGTTCGCTGGTTGATTCGAGTGATGCTTGGCGGTTGGTGAAGCTTGTCTCGAAGCGTAGTTTGTAGAGTTCGGAAATGCTGTGCTTATTTTCGAGAACATATTATCCAACGTTGGGTCTTTTAGAAGATGGTTGCTTGGCCAAAACAACCCTTTCTTAACGTTATTTGAACACGACGAGAATCTTCCATAGTAGAACTATGACAGTCCTACTTTAAACTTCAGTCCACCACTCGTAACTTTTGAAAAAATGCACCTATCAACTTCAAATTACTTTCAAACGAAAGAACAAAACATTGTCTGCAAAGGTGTTATAAACACATCCAAGAAAGTTCTCTGAAAAGTACAGAAATTTCTCAATGAATCTGTACGACTCACGTGCCGTCGAAAGACTTTAGTTGACTCTTTCGCGCTCGCGATGGCAGGCGAATCAAACATTTTTATCGAAGAATTTCTGTACTTTTCAGGAAAATTTTTTGAACATGTTTATAATACCTTTGTAGAAAATGTTTTGTTCTTTTGTTTGAGAGTAATTTGAAGTCAATAGGTGCATTTTTTAAAAAGTTACGAGTGGTGGACTAGTTAAAGTTTAAAGTAGGACTCAAGAAATTTCTGTACTTTTCACAAACCGTTTCTTGAACCGTCTCGGCTGCGGCCTGCCGGTATCAAAACGTACGTATCAAATCCATTAAAAATGAACACGCTATTATATTACATAAAATTCGAACGCTCACAGGTAACTTTAGCGCTAAACAAAAATATAAATTTCATTTTAGAGGATGTACAAACTTTTGTAATGAGATTCGAAACGTGGTCGAAATTTTGAAATAATTTCGAATTTGGTACGAACTTTCGAAAATTTCAGTTGGAGAAAGTGTTCACAAAGCAAGTTGTTTTTTCACATCAAGATTTGAAAGATCCTTTTTAGAGCAAAGCACGATGAACCCAATGCATTTGCGCTTTTTTGACGATATTTGCTGCAGCAATAGCGATCTTGAGAACCGTTTGAGAGGGTTTGAAGTTTGAACCGTTTAAATCGGACGAACTTTCGAACTTTACCCTAACCACATTTTCAACAAATTATCACCAATTACCGGAACTGTTATTAATATTGGCCACACTGCAAATGGATGGAAAAGCAATAATTTTCATGGAAAAGGAAAGAATCACGACTGTAAAATAACTTATTGAACAACATCGCAGTCCATTGTGAATCGTCTGTCGGCAATTTATAGTGGTCAGGAATCCTGAAGTCGTAGTTTATCGACCACAAGACGAAATCAAGCTAAGGAGTTTTTTGCGCGGGTAATACAGTCTTCAAAAGTTAAGAGCCGAATTGAAATTCAAGCTACCAGCTAATCAAGCTTTGAGGTTTTCGAGCCGAACGAATTCTAGCTATGAAATTTCTCTTTAGCTTTTCTTCTGAAAAGCTGTCTTATTAGTTTTTCATTTCAAGTATTTCTTCTTAATTTTGCCATTGAAGTTTTCTTAGTTTTCAGTTCTTCCTTTTTAATTATGCTATTGAAGTTTTTCTTTGTTTTCAGTTCTTTCTTTTCAATTTTGCTATTGAAGTTTTTCTTTTTTAAATTTTGGAATCTGAGACTGATATATGTTTCGCAAGTATACACGAGTTCAATTATTTGCATGAGAATTATTTTCCCTCCCGTTAAATTACAAGGCACTACTCGGCATCTTTGACAATAGCCTGACAGCCATCTTTTAATGTTATACTGAGTAATTCAGTATCCATGATACCGCTGTAGCAAAAACAGCCTGCTGTTTGTTTCACCACTAGGAAGTTGACCCGTCAGGATGCCAACCAGGCAGGGGTTAGCTGCTCAGGCTAAATAGCTAGGCCCAGATACTAGGTTAGGTTGCAGCACGGACAGGCAAAGAATAAGTATATTTAAAATTGAAAGTATGACATTGACACATACAGACTCAGGGCGTGTCTTGCGGTAGCCGTCTCTCTACGCAAGATCGTAACTCTCCCGCTGACTAAAACACCCCGGCAAAACAAGAGACCCCTACAGTTCAATAATAAAAGAGGGCATAGGATTCATCAAGCATGGCACAGATGACTTACGAACATCAGGCAAAAGCAGCTTTATCGGCCTGCTCATAGACAAATGCACTGTATGAAGGTCCTAACGCAACTGACAAGCTCAGACGAGCAGCCGGGAGCTTTGGCTTCAGAATAGCCCAAGCCAGGCAGCTGCAGGACGGAGCTCTACGTACACCATAGCGGTACCCTCAAAGTACAAAACACAAAGTGAAACAATTTCACTACATTGCAAACTCAGACATCCTATGTTTTGGAAGAAGCGGACACAAAATATATAAATACATTTATAAATAAACACACAACGGGTATTATTAGGTTAGACTATAAAATAAAATGATAGATGTCTCCTCATTTGTCAATATTTTTGTGTGCATAATTTTTGTCAAAATTAAATTCAATATTGTCAACAAATTATATAATTTCATAACAAAATTTAGGCAATTGGAGACATTTTAAGACGTTTTACACGAATAACATTATGCTTGTAGATGCTTAGTTTTTGAGATATAGCATAAATAATGTTCAGGGAAGAATAGCATAACGGCAGTTTTGACATGGCTCTTCCGGCACTTTGCCATGGACCACACCAAGTTTTTTGGCAGGAATCATTGGCCTGGTCATGGTTGAGTTAAATTAAGTTATTTTAGGTTTACAGTCAACCCTCAATAAGAAGGACCTTGGAAATCCGGATATCGGATAAGACAGACGTCGTCCGCGGTAAAGGGGGGTTGTCAAAGTTACTGGCGTTAGTGACAAAAGTTGCCAATAGATGACATGCGCATCAGCTACCACCGTGGCCAATGGGCATGCCATCTGTAGTTAGGCAACTTCATCTATTGGCAAATTTTTGAAAGTATACAGCAGTATAGTGCATACAGTATAATGTATTATGTATTTAGGCCTTATTAAGATGATTATTTGTGCATATATAGGCATATATATAACCACCTAGTAGTCTGTCATATATATAATCACCTAGTAGTCTGTCTTATCTAGGGTTGACTGTATTCAGGTTAGTTTATTTAACAAACCTATCTTTACCTAACCTTACCTATTGTTTTGTCAAAACCATATTTCTGCTTATTTACGTGTCCGTTCGGTCAATTTTATAAACGATGTTCCTATAACTTCAAAGATAAATATCTCAAAAACCAAGCATTTGCAAGCACAATGTCATTCATGTAAAACGTCTTCAATTGTACCATATTACCCATATATGTCAACAAAATTATTTGGTCAATATTGAGTTTAGGGGATGTGGAAAAATTAAGCATTCTATTTCTAACAATCACTTAAGAAACCCATTTAAGAACGTTTTACAATAATGACATACTGGGCGCTGATGCTTAGTTTTTGAGTTAGAGCGGTAAATTAGCGCGCCAAAAGAAGCAGGCACACCACGCAGAATTTAATAACGGAAGCTAGCCCCCTATCACAAACGTAAAGAGGTTGGGTCGTGAGGGGGAGGCACAGTTCTTTTAGTGAAAATTATAAATAAAGCTCCTAACCCACCCATTAGGGTGACGGTCATCCTAATCGGCCTAATGAGTAGGTTAGAAGCTTTATTTATAATTTTTACTAAAAGAACTGTGCCTCTCCCTCACGACCCAACCTCTTTACGTTTGTAATAGAGGGTTAGCTTCCGTTATCGATTAAATTCCGCATGGCGCGCTTGCTTTCTTGGCGTCCTAAAGCCAACTTCAAAGTTTAATAATTTGAAAATAACACATCAGCGCCAAAAATGGCATTCCTGCAAAACGTTTTTAAATAGGCTCCTTAACTGATTTTTCAAAACGGAATACTTAATTTCCCTACATCACCTAAACTCAATATTGACCAATTATTGAAATCGTTGACAACATTAAATTCAATATTGACCAAATTTTGTCCTAATCTAATGATCACTTTAAATGACTGCTCCTAAAAACCTCTAAAATGATTTTAAATACCAGAACATATTCATTTTTGTCTTCATCACTAATAATAAAGCTAATTTTCATTTTCATACATTTGAATAATTATTCATAGCATGTTTTAGAATTACGTATGAGAAAACTAATGTATACAGCCATGAGGATAACTTTGCACAAAATTTGGGGGTTAGGCACTCAAAAAATTTAGAGAAGGAATACAAATTTAAAGCGAAATTAAAACCCACAGAGCAGAAGTAAAGAAATTACAGATACGAATGTTTCTAGTCCAATCTCTTCCTCAACCACCATCACAGTATACATAGATCCCCACCAACAATGTAAATAAGGGCGAAAGCGTCTACATCCGTAGATGGTATTAGTCTGCTTAGCAAATGATAAGATGCAGCATCTCCACGAAAGACACTAGAGCAAAGACAACCTAAATTGCAAAGCAGTTTCAACATGAGTTATCCCGTGCAGGGAAAGATGTAGAAATTTCTTAATTATTTTTCATAACATTATACATTGACATTTTATCTGATTCAGAGTATGAAGATCCAAGGATTCCTTTACACGCAGGTACATTTGAATCACATTAGTTGTTTAAAGTGATACCACGATAGTAAAATACCAACAAAGGAAATTTACTCTCCAGTAGTTTAAAAGAATAGCATTATCAAATAGTCATTAGCACACACGTGGCATAATGATTAAAACGCTTGTCTTACATTGCAGGGGCAAAGTTTGTTCAGTGCTAAGTCGGAAATTATTCCAGGTAATAATAATAGGCTCTAACGAAATAGGTAAACGAAAACTCAGCATTGGTGGAGGAGAAATGTGGCAATGACAATTCTCTCAATATAGCCTTTGTTTTGCGACGTCATCCGTGCTGTTATTTTTGAAGTTCCTCGCAACCCTTGTGCCTAATGCAGGAGTCACACTTACCATTAAAAAAATGCTTTGTGAAGTTACCTGGATTTACTGTGTTTTAAAAATTGTGTTATTGTGTGTGCATGGAAGGCTTTGTTTTCTCAATTTCTTCAACAATTAACGCAGGTTTTGTGATAACTGTTAATATCAGGTAACGATTGCTATATTATACATAATAAAAACAATGATGTTTGGCATCATCTTCGTTGGAATTAAACTCTTTCTATGTTTTCTTCTTTTTTCCTTTATGCACGTGCAACAGATGATAAAATATATGTGTCAGCGTTGCAACTCATGCTTTGGGTCTGCACTGAGAGGAACTGTAGCGAACCTTCGGCACGCAACTCAGTATAAATTTCGGAAATTCTCAAAATGATCATTAAAAAATTCAGTAAAATAAATCCAACCATCAGAATAAAATTCATTACGGAATTAATTACCTTCTATCCTCAATTCTATTAAAATTGTGCACTGAAAAATTCATTCTCTAAGAAATCACTTTTGCGTTGTAACGAAACCCTCCATGACGCTGTGTAGGCAACATTCTCACTCGAACTAGCGCCACTCGTACCAAGTCATTGAAAGTGTGTGCACCGCGTGTTTTCTCTGGTGAGAATTAAAGTATTGTGTGTGACTTTGCTGTTCTACGGGTAACTATATTTATTTATGATTTGTAAATCGTCAATAATTTTATTGTGTATGTAGTAAGAAAATTGCCTAAATTTTCCAGAGTGCTAAACGCTTAGGATTCCCTTGCCAGAACTTGGGTTCTCCACAGGCCATTTTTCCTTGTGGACTGTTGTATATCCTACCTTAAAGTTTTTAGCAACAATTCACTATAGAATGTAAAGCCATTTTTAGGGAGTTTTCCCCTTTTTTTGTCAAAAATATTTTTAGCCCAATATGTCAATTTGTGGTTATTTTTTATTCAAGTTAGGCTAGCACCAATTATTTTAGTCACAGATGTATCCTTCTCAATGCATCTAGTCCTGCATCAATGACCAATTATTGCCACAACTGTATTTCTAAAGTAAATTAGGTAGATAATCAATTAGAAAAACACAAATAATTCTTAGTTCTGAAGAATGGATAGTTAGTAAAATTTAATTAAATAGTCATTGTAAATTGATTAGTTCAGTTAGGAAAAACTGGAAACATGAGTTTTCTAGTTCAATTGCATTTAGCAAATGCTGTAGATTTTTACCATAATTGTTTAATTAAGTCGTGATTCAAGCAAGTATGGAATTCTTTTCACGTTCCACACTCAACGTTTAAAGTCCAAAAATCTTAAGAAATATAATAGGATATTGCAGCAAATCGCGTTTGTATTTTCTGCAGTACTCATTTCAAGTCAATTCATAAATAATTGTTCCTTATAAATACCTAACTACATCTGACATGTTTTTTTAGGAATAGAAGCAGCGTTCTTATGTTCAATATTTTTCCATGAATTAATTGAGACCTAGGCTCAAGTGTTACTGCTTATGCCACCTTAGTTTGTCCAGGCAAAGTTGCTGAGGTGTTCAAGCCTCTAATCAATTGATTTGGAATAGCTATTGATCGCCATGGTCTCATTAGGATTTTTGCCATCTCTTGTGTGTTTCAGTTGGAATGAATTGTGTTCTCTAGTTTTGTATGTTTATTAAGTCAGATCTATTTAATTTGTGGAATTCCCTTGAATTTTAGTCGATGTTTAAATGTCATATCTTGGGAAATGAAGCCATGATAGGTTATTTACACAGTGAAGATTGTATCCTCGGTAGTTACTTACCTCAAGTCGAGTCACATAAATAATCATTCTTTCCTGATCATTAACTGTAGCAAGAATTCCTATCATAATCACTTTAGTGACGACTCTTACCATTGATTTTTGGTTAGGTCAATTTGTGTATATAAAAATGTTAATAATTAAGTCGTTACCTGATTTAGCTAAATTAGGGTAATTATGCTTACCTCGGAAAGTCTCCGAATATTCTAAATTCCCAACTCCTGGAAATTCTAATCCAGAAATCATCCAACTATCTGATTTGAGGGTTAAATTTAGTTTAACCAGTAATTGGTCGCCCTCAACTGTAGCTACTTGTTCCTTTGACCTCTTGGTAATGCCGGCTACCTCCAGTGGTTGTTGTCATTATAACTCATAGGACGCCTAATACTATCCTGTTATGTATCCGCATGATCAATGTTCTCTAAATCCTTCTTGTGCTCTGATCCTCCTCCTCAACTACCAATTTTGTGCACTTTGTGCATAGATTCCGCGTTCCCTCTACCTTTTTCCAAATTGGTATCCTCCTCTCTCCTCTCGTAGGACACCCTGCACGTTCAGACCAGGGATCTCTCATATAATAATAAATAATAACAATAATTAGACTGTACGTGCCCTCTCTGGCATAATCTCTAGCTTAAGTCAAGTAATCCTTATGACAATTCTAGCCTTAGTTAGGATCAGTTTAATCAGCCCTCTTCTGCGGCTTAGCGTAAACGTTCAAATTAAACACTGCCAATTTTTAAGATACTCATTGTAAATAGCAGTCAAAGCGTAGGTTAGTGGGCGGCAGAAGCCTTTAATATTAATAAAGACAAACTAACTTACATTGCCTACCCAGTAATATGCCTATCTCATGTATCAATCTTGCACTCCAACCCGGAGATGATCGTACTCGACGCGTCATGATTAATAGTACCCGGAGAATACTAGTTGGGAAGTAAGGGCATGTAGGGAGATTCATGATTGTCCATACGAGTACTTGTTGTTGCGACTGCCTCGCCCTTGTTCAGGCGCCAGAATTGGGCCGAGGCACCCGCATATAATCCTCTATTTGAGGCAATCCTGTAATTCAGCAGTAAAGCTCGCAGCCTGGCTTGCGTAGCGACTGTCTCTCCTTGTGTTATCATGCTTGAACAAGTAACCCAAACTAACCTCCCGTACAGAAGATCCTGGGAGGCCGACACACAAACAATCACCTCCAACATTCAATCAACATCACTCAAAACTCTGTTCGCCACACGGCAATCAATTCAACTAAGCCACACGGCTACCAATCAACCACCAAAAGCCTCAAGGCACTAGCAGAAAATAACTACCTCCTTCATATACTCTTAATATCAAACTGTTACCGCACCTGCGGAATATTACACTAACAAATCCACTCTCGCCGGGATCCACCCCGGATTCCCTCGAGCCGCGGCACCTGCTGAAGCCCGGCTACCCACTGGACCTGGATCCCCTTCCTCAAGAAGTGGACACCCCTACTGCTGCCGTAGTCACGGCACTCAGAGTCGTCAAAATAAAAACCGAGGCGAGAGTATTCAGTTCCGTCATTATCCTGCAGAGGTCAATAGTGCAAGTGAGAAAATAGATGCCAGGAAGGCAACTCGAATTACCCAAACAGAAACCCCTTCTGAGTCAGATTCATTCATTTGTTATCAATTAAGTGTGCTCTACACCGAGCACTGGTGGCCCTTAAAATTAATAATACACCCACCTAGTTACTTGAGAAATTCCCTCGCTATTACGCCTTTGAAAATTCAAACTCAATTAGTTCCCCAACTTGGGAGAAGTCCAAAGTTCATAGAACATAAACAGCACTCCACAAGAGAAGACGGAAGCTATTCTGGCAGCCGCTAACAAGAGCAGAGGTACAACTAGGTAAGACCCCACTGAAAATCAGACAAATAGTATGCCCGGATTTTGATCAGGTATATCTTTTTGGTGGGTTTATTTGAAAGACATACTTCAGTAACTTTGGTCACTCAGCGCACCTCCAGCCCAAGTCAAGAAGTTTCTAGCCCATACCCGACTACAAATCACTTTAGAAGTCTAAATTAGTGCTAAACCATAGCCCCACAGTTTTTGCAAACCAATTTCTTCTGTAATTGACTGAATTTTGAATCAGGTGATGGTACAGCTCGCAAAAAACGACAAAACGATCAGAAACGCTTGCCCAGCTGATTTTTTACGTTAACTTGACTATGCTAGGTGCTGTAACTTTCAGCGTAGTGTAGTAAAACCTCATCCCGCAACTCAGTCGATATTTCGTAAATTCTCAGCATGAGCATCTAAAAATTCAGTAAAATAAATTCAACCATTAGCATAAAAATTCGTCACGTAATCCATTAACTTCTATCATTTTTAGTAACAAATCTGTATCAAAAATTCAGTCTCTAAGAAATCACTTTTCAATCGTAACGAAACCTTCCATGACGCCGTGTCGGCAACATCGCAACCCGCACAAGCGTTACTTGTTGGAAATCATACTCAGTGACGCGAGCTCGTTTTTGTCTCTGGTGAGAATTAAAGTTTTGTGTGTGTTGATCTACGGGTAACTATATTTAGACATTATATGTAAAATTGTCAATAATATTATTGTTTATGTATTAAGTAGAATTGACTAAATTTTCCCTTGAGCATTGTTGTATGCTCAATTAGAAAGTTTTTAGCAAACAGTTATCGCTTGGCTTACAGAGATTCTGAACCTAGTTCTTCCAAGAAGCAATTCTTAGAAGTATCCGCAGAATTTAACTAGAAGCAACTGGTTGGACTAACCAGGAGAATTATTCTCTTCAGCATGAGTAGTAGCTACCTAGTTGCTGTCAGTATTTTCAGATAATGAAATTGTCAATTCACTATTTAATGTAAAGCCATTTTTAGGGAGATTTCCCCTTTTTGTTTTTAATATTTTTCATATTCCAATACTTCGATATGGTGTTATTTTTTATCAAGTTATAAATTTCCCCTTTTTGTTTTTAATATTTTTCATATTCCAATACTTCAATATGGTGTTATTTTTTATCAAGTTATAAATTTCCCCTTTTGTTTTAAATATTTTTCTTATGCCAATACTTCAATATGGTGTTATTGTTTATCAAGTTAGAACTTCCCCTTTTTGTTTAAAATATTTTTTAGGCCAATATTTCAATATGTGTGTATTTTTTCATCAAGTTAGGCTGGCACCAATTATCATTTTAGTCACAGATGTATCCTTCTGAATGCATCTAGTCCTGCATCAATTACCAATTATTGCCACAACTGTATTTCTAAATTAAATTAGGTAGATAATCAATTAGAAAAACACAAATAATTTTTAGTTCTGAAGAATAGATAGTTAGTAAATTTAATTAAATAGTCATTGTACATTGATTATTTCAGTTAGGAAAAACTGGGAACATGTGTTTTCTAGTTCATTTGCATTTAGCAGATGCTGTAGATTTTTTACCATAATTGATTAATTAAGTAAGACCTTAGGCTCAGTTGTCACTGCTGATGCCACCTTAGCTTGTCCAGGCAAAGTTGCTGATGTGCTCAAGCCTCTAATCAATTGAAATAGAATAACCTATTGATCGCCATGGTCTCATTAGTGTTTCGCCATCTTTTGTGTGTTCCAGTTTTAATTAAGTGTGTTCTCAATTTTTGTATTCTTATTAAGTCAGATTCAAATAATTGTTGGTATTCCCTTGAATTGTTAGTCAATGTTTAAATTTCATATCTTGGGAAATAGAGCTATGATAGGGTATTTACACCAATAGAGATTGTATCTTCGGTAGTTACTCACTCCAAATAATCATTTTTCTGATCAACACTATCCCACTGTCTGATTGCGTGTAACAATGTGTAGTGACGGTAGCAAGAATTACTATCATAATCACTGTAGGACAACTCTTACTATTGATTTTTGGTTAGGTCAATTTGTGTATAAAGAATGTTAATAATTAGTCGTTACCTGAATTAGCTAAATTAGGGTGATTATGCTTACCTCTGAAAGTCTCCGAATATTCTAAATTCCCAACTCCTGGAAATTCTAATCCAGAAATCATCCAATTATCTGATTTGGGGGTTAAATTTAGTTTAACCAGTAATTGGTCGCCCTCAACTGTAGCTACCTGTTCATTAGACCTCATGTCAATGTCAGCTACCTCCTGTGGTTGTTGTTCATTGTAGCCCATAGGATGCCCTAATACAATTCTGATATGCATCCTCATGATCAATGCTTTCTGAATCCTTCTTAACCACCGATTCTGTGCACTTTGTGCATGGATTCCGCGTTCCCTACCCTTTTCCAAATGGTACCTTCCTCTCTCCTCTCGTAGGACATCCTTCACGTTCAAGCCAGGTAGACTAAGGGATTCCGCATTTATTAATAGTTAATAATAATAATTGGGCTGTACATGCCTTCCTGGCACAATTCCTAGTTTAATTCAAGTAATCTTTATGACAATTCTAGCCTTAGTTAGGATCAGTACAGTCAGCCCTCGACTGCGGCTTAGTGTAAACGTGCGAATTTAACACTGCCAATTTTTAAGATACCCATTGTAAATATTAATCAAGACAAACTACCTTACATTGCCAACCCAGTAATATTCTTATCTCATGTATTAATCTTGCACTCCAATTCGGAGATGGTCGTACACGACGCGTCACGGTTAATAGTACCCGGAGAACACTAGTTTGGTGGAGTTATGGCATGTAGGGAGATTCATGATTGTCCATACGAGTACTTATTGTTGCGACTGCCTCGCCCTTGTTCAGGCGCCAGAATTGGGCCGAGGCACCCGCATATAATCCTCCATTTGAGGCAATCCTGTAATTCAGCAGTAAAGCTCGCAGCCTGGCTTGCGTAGCGACTGTCTCTCCTTGTGTTATCATGCTTGAACAAGTAATCCAAGCTCCCTTCCCGTACAGAAGAACCTCCGAAGCCGACACACAGACAATCACCACCAACATTCAATTAACAATTCCCTTACTCTATTAGCCACACGGCTATCAACCAAACCAAGCCACACGGCTATCAACCAAACCAAGCCACACGGCTATCAACCCAACTAAGCCACACGGCTATCAATCAACCACTCAAGCCACAAGGCACTAGCAGAAATAACTACCTCCTTCGAGATACTTATATGATCAAAACTGTTACCGCACCTGCGGAATATTACACTAACAAATCCACTCTCGCCGGGATCCACCCCGGATCCTCTCGAGCCACGGCACCTGCTGAAGTGCGGCTACTCACTGGACCCAGACCTTCTTCCTCAAGAAGTGGATCCCCATACTGCTGCCGTAGTCACGGCACTCAGAGTCAACAAATAAAAGACAAGGCGAGAGTATACAGTTCTTTCATTGTCCTGCAGAGGTCAATAGTGCAAGTGAGATTAGTTGCCAGTAAGGCAACTCGAATACCGCCTAACTCCTTCTGAGTCAGAGGCCTTAAATCATTCCTTTTTGCAATTAAGTGTGCTCTACCCGGAGCACTGGTGGCCCTTATTCAAAGAACACCAACCATTCTAACAGCTATTCTTAAAGCTTCCAAGGCCAATCATTTTAAACCACTTCTCCACTTGGGACGAGTTCAAAGTTCATATTGGTGACCATTAATAGCATTAATACCAGAGTGTTTTTCACTTGCACAGTTGTCTTTTGTGGGCTGATGAGCGCATGCCAGTGCCGTCGACTTCTGTTGATGGTTGTCTTGAAGGAGGTAGTACTCTGCTCCTCATTATTCAGTAGTCAAACATAGCATTTCCTCCCTAAACTCTTCCCTAATAATAAGTTATTGCTACTGCAGCCTATTCTAACAAATTCTTCATGGTTTTCCATTGCTACTGAAGCCACCTTTTACAAAACTCTTCATGCATTTCCATTGCTACTGAAGCAAACCATAGGAGACCTTCTAGGATAACTTCCATTGCTACTGAAGCTCCTAACTAATAACCTTCGCAATTTCCATTGCTACTGCAGCACCATTGCTACTGAAGCACCTTTTGGCACCATTTGGAAACACCTGTGTCAAAATTAACCAAAATGACGACCCCAGAGGTCCCGAACGATTACGCAAACTCCCCACTAAAATTGGCACCTTTTGAAATTAACGGTATCGATGCCTGGTTCCTACAATCAGAACAGTTTTTCGAAAGCCTGAACATAACGGACGAAAAGCGGATGTACTTTGCCCTAGTTAGGAGTTTACCCACGCAGGTGATAGATGACGTTTCCAGCTTCTTGGACCCTAACCTTGATAACCCGTATACCCTCTTAAAGAACGAAATGTTAAAAATTTACAGTAAGGATCGTTTTTCTCGGATTCTTGCCCTTTCGCAAAATCCATCAAGTCAAAATCAAACCCCTATAGCGTTGCTCAAAGATATGAAACGCTTAGCGAAGGGGTACATGGACGACGAAACACTCAAAGCATTGTACATCCAGCGTTTGCCTGCTCACGTACGACCCTTCCTCATTTCCCCTAACGCCCCCGTGGCGCTAAATGAGATAGCCCAATTCGCCGAAAAACTCCCCGACCCGGAAATATCAGGTCTAAACAGCCTAGCCACGCCTCCGGCAGTAAACCAAACTAGTAGTAGTAGTAACAGTAGCGGCAGCGCCACTGACGCGCTGCTACGAGAACTAGCTCAGCAAGTTGGAGCGTTAGTCGCTACCCAGCAAGCCGAGCGTGCCAACACTCATGGAGATGTGCACGCGGTAACTCAACACCAAATACCACCGCATCAGCACGCAAATTATCACCCTCAAAACCCTCCTCCGTTTGACCGCCAGGCCCGTACAAATAGGTCATTCAATCAGTTTCAGAGGAACGACCCTAGACCTAACAATAGGCAGAATCAAAATCCTCAAGCTAAGGATTTGTGCTGGTACCACCAGCAATTTTTGCATATGGCTCGGAAATGCGAGGGCCCTAGTTGCCCCATGTTTGCACTTCTACATCAAAAAAACGGGTACAGCGCGGCGTAAGAGCGAGTCAGGCGCCGTCGCTTACTAAACCGATATTGACTCGATGCCTCACGATTTTTGACCCTTTAACCAGCATTAGATTCCTCATAGACACGGGTAGCGCTGTCAGCCTTATCCCGGCCTCCCAAAAAGAGAAACAGGGTACGGGAACCCCGAGCCTTAAAGCCGCGAACGGCTCACCCATCCTATGCTACGGCACAAAATCACTTACCTGTTCCCTCAATCTCAAGCGTTCAATGGAGTTCGTGTTCACAGTGGCGGATGTGGACACGGCCATCATTGGTGCAGACTTTCTGCAGAGGTTTGCGCTCGTGGTGGACGTGAGAAACGGATGCTTGTTTGATAGCGAATCCAGTGAAAGAAGGCCTCTCCACTCTGTCGATATGGTGAACGTCACAGCAAGCGTGACTTGCAACGTCGCTATCACTTGCCCATACGAACGGGTGCTGGCAGAATTCCCTGCCCTTTCCTTACCTAACGTAAACCCTAATCACAACACGCTGACGGAACACTATATTGAGACGAGTGGTCCGCCCGTTCACGCTAAAGTAAGGCGTCTTCCCCCGGACCGATTGCTGGAGGTAAAGTCTGAATTCCAGCGGATGATAGCTGATGGGACAGTTCGTATCTCAAAGAGTCCCTGGTCTAGTCCTTTGATCTTATTGCCTAAAGCTAATGGCGAGACGCGGATCTGCGGGGATTATAGGATGCTTAACGCAGTCACCACACCCGATAGATTCCCCATTCCCTTATTGCAGGACTTCACTGCGAATCTCGCAGGGGCAAAAATCTTCTCTAAAATTGATCTCAAACGTGCCTTCAATCAGATTCCGATGCACGAGAGTTCCATAAAAAAAAACGCAGTGTGCACGCCGTTTGGTCTGTTCGAGTATCTTCGCATGCCATATGGCCTGCGTAATGCTCCTCAGACCTTTCAGCGTCACATGACGGAAGTCCTTTCCGACCTACCCTTTTTGTACTGTTATCTTGACGATGTGCTAGTGGCCTCGGGGACGCCTGAGGAACATGTACATCATCTGAGAGAGCTTTGCAAACGACTAGCGTCGCACTCACTACTGATCAATCCAGAGAAGTGTGTGTTGGGAAAGAAGGAATTGACTTTCTTGGGTCACCACATTAGCGAGAGGGGAATTAGGCCGCTTCCCGAAAGAGTGGCAGCCTTACGGGACTTTCCAAGACCAACTACCCAAAGACAGTTGCGCAGGTTCTTGGGATCGGTTAATTTTTACCACCGATTCCTGAGGAACTGTGCAGAGACCCTTGCCCCGCTCACCTCCTTGATTAAACCTAAAAAAAGAGGCAAACCCGTTACGGTCGAGTGGACTGGGGAGGCAGAGAGAGCGTTCGAGCTCATCAAAGAGAGACTCGCTACTGCTACAGAATTGGCTTACCCACACCCTGAGGCAGATTTCAGCCTGCTAGTGGATGCGTCGAGTATAGCGGTCGGTGCTGTTTTGCAACAAACAGTCGATAATGTCACTTCGCCGTTGGCGTTCTTCAGCCGCAAGCTCTCTCCAACCGAACAACGCTACAGCACGTTCGGGAGAGAGCTTCTGGCCATTTACTTAGCGGTAAAGCACTTTCGCTACACCCTTGAAGCTCGTCAATTCATAATTTATACAGACCACAAGCCTATACTCAACGCAATCCGAATGCCTCCCGAGCGCCACTCCCCTAGGGAAAGCCGGCACCTGAGTTTTATCGCGCAGTTCACGAGTGACATCAGGCACATCAAAGGCGAGGAAAATACGGTTGCTGATTGCTTATCGCGTGTGTACAGCGCGGTACTAAACCCGTCAGCAACCGAGTTCCGACCCTCAGTACAAGCGGTTTCGCTAGCCGATGTCATTCGTGCGCAGCAGTGCGACTTGGAAATCCATAACTTGATTGAGTGCCCCGACTCCTCCTTAAAACTCTCACTCAGAGAAGGCGTTTACTGTGACGCTGATCGGCCAAACCGTTATTACCTGCCTAACAACTTGCGTTTGCCCGCCATTAAGCACTACCATAACTTGTCCCATCCTTGGACGGATAGAACTTTCCGCCTAATCGCAGATCGTTTTGTCTGGCCCGGGATGCGTAGGGCCATAAGAGAGTTCGTTCGTAATTGCCCAGATTGCCAAGCAAGCAAAGTCACTCGGCATAACAAAGCCGCAATTCAACCTTGTGCATTTACAGGCAGCAAATTTGACGCAGTCAACATTGATTTGGTAGGCCCACTACCTAATTCTCGTGGGTATAGTTACTTACTTACCATGATCGATCGCTTCTCCCGCTGGGTCGAGGCTGTTCCCATCGCTAACGTAACTGCAGAGACTGTAGCACGCACTTTTGTCGAAACGTGGATTTCCCGTTTCGGAGTCCCTCTGAGCATCACACATGATCGTGGGGTTCAATTCACTTCCGCCTTGTGGTTAGAGATCTCCAAAATCTTAGGTTGTGCGAACATCTCGACTACGGCATATCACCCCCAATCGAACGGACTCATCGAGAGAGTTCACCGTGACCTCAAAGCGGCATTACGCTGTTTAAAATGTCACCACGATTGGGTAGATAGGTTACCGATCGTATTACTTACTCTGAGGAACCTGTTTCGGCAGGATCAAAAGTGCACGTCCTCCGAACTGCTTTACGGGCAATCATTACGATTGCCTGGCGATGTTATTGATCCCACGTACCAAACCGATGATTCCCCCAGCCAAATCGCCGATTACGCAGCACGCCTAAAGCGCGTCATGAGCGAAGTAGTTTACAAACCACCTCGCCTCCCTTCACCATCTGAAAGTTTAGACCCTTGCTTACAGAGTTGCACCCACGTTTACGTCCGGGTAGACGGGGTAAAGACCCCTCTGCGACGCCCCTATGATGGCCCCTTCAGGGTCCTCAAGAGGTCCCCTAAATATTTCATTATCGAAAGGGGTACCAAGAGCGACAGTGTCAGCATAGATCGTCTTAAGGCGGCGTTTTTGTCCCTTCCGGACGACACCCCCACACACTCTCGTGAACCACAACAACCCAGGCTGCAAATCAGCCCCAGGTCAACACCTGTCGAGCCTCCTGGTTTGCACTTGTCCGCTTGGGCTAAGACCCTTCCTCCCACTATGGAGTGTAACGAGTTCATAGTTCCCCCGTATACCGTTCAAAGAACGCCGTTGGAACCTAGGAATTCGGGCGCCCCCACTTCGGATAGTGCTTCTGGTACTGTAACCCCCCGTCACGGAAATCTCCCAAATCCTCTGTCATTGTCACAGTTGGGGATCCGAACGTCAACTTTCACAGCCCCCCAGCTTATTCCTCCTACAGCCCCCGAGCATTGTAGCAGGTCTGGCAGACCCCTTCGTCCGCCAGCCCGTTACGCGCAGTCTTAGGGTGGTTAACTCTGTTCTGTCCTTCTCCCCTAATTTGCTTTGGCTGTCACGGCTCTTTGGAAACTCCTTCGCAGTCTGTTATTTTTCCGCGTAATTGTCGGGGATCGGCTTCGCCGCTCCCAGACCTTTCGGTCTCCTTTGGGGGGAGGGTAGCTGTAGTGAAACCTCATCCCGCAACTCAGTCGATATTTCGTAAATTCTCAGCATGAGCATCTAAAAATTCAGTAAAATAAATTCAACCATTAGCATAAAAATTCGTCACGTAATCCATTAACTTCTATCATTTTTAGTAACAAATCTGTATCAAAAATTCAGTCTCTAAGAAATCACTTTTCAATCGTAACGAAACCTTCCATGACGCCGTGTCGGCAACATCGCAACCCGCACAAGCGTTACTTGTTGGAAATCATACTCAGTGACGAGAGCTCGGTTTTGTCTCTGGTGAGAATTAAAGTTTTGTGTGTGTTGATCTACGGGTAACTATATTTAGACATTATATGTAAAATTGTCAATAATATTATTGTTTATGTATTAAGTAGAATTGACTAAATTTTCCCTTGTGCATTGTTGTATGCTCAATTAGAAAGTTTTTAGCAAACAGTTATCGCTTGGCTTACAGAGATTCTGAACCTAGTTCTTCCAAGAAGCAATTCTTAGAAGTATCCGCAGAATTTAACTAGAAGCAACTGGTTGGACTAACCAGGAGAATTATTCTCTTCAGCATGAGTAGTAGCTACCTAGTTGCTGTCAGTATTTTCAGATAATGAAATTGTCAATTCACTATTTAATGTAAAGCCATTTTTAGGGAGATTTCCCCTTTTTGTTTTTAATATTTTTCATATTCCAATACTTCGATATGGTGTTATTTTTTATCAAGTTATAAATTTCCCCTTTTTGTTTTTAATATTTTTCATATTCCAATACTTCAATATGGTGTTATTTTTTATCAAGTTATAAATTTCCCCTTTTGTTTTAAATATTTTTCTTATGCCAATACTTCAATATGGTGTTATTGTTTATCAAGTTAGAACTTCCCCTTTTTGTTTAAAATATTTTTTAGGCCAATATTTCAATATGTGTGTATTTTTTCATCAAGTTAGGCTGGCACCAATTATCATTTTAGTCGCAGATGTATCCTTCTGAATGCATCTAGTCCTGCATCAATTACCAATTATTGCCACAACTGTATTTCTAAATTGAATTAGGTAGATAATCAATTAGAAAAACACAAATAATTTTTAGTTCTGAAGAATAGATAGTTAGTAAATTTAATTAAATAGTCATTGTACATTGATTATTTCAGTTAGGAAAAACTGGGAACATGTGTTTTCTAGTTCATTTGCATTTAGCAGATGCTGTAGATTTTTTACCATAATTGATTAATTAAGTAAGACCTTAGGCTCAGTTGTCACTGCTGATGCCACCTTAGCTTGTCCAGGCAAAGTTGCTGATGTGCTCAAGCCTCTAATCAATTGAAATGGAATAATCTATTGATCGCCATGGTCTCATTAGTGTTTCGCCATCTTTTGTGTGTTCCAGTTTCAATTAAGTGTGTTCTCAATTTTTGTATTCTTATTAAGTCAGATTCAAATAATTGTTGGTATTCCCTTGAATTGTTAGTCAATGTTTAAATTTCATATCTTGGGAAATAAAGCTATGATAGGGTATTTACACCAATAGAGACTGTATCTTCGGTAGTTACTCACTCCAAATAATCATTTTTCTGATCAACACTATCCCACTGTCTGATTGCGTGTAACAATGTGTAGTGACGGTAGCAAGAATTACTATCATAATCACTGTAGGACAACTCTTACTATTGATTTTTGGTTAGGTCAATTTGTGTATAAAGAATGTTAATAATCAGTCGTTACCTGAATTAGCTAAATTAGGGTGATTATGCTTACCTCTGAAAGTCTCCGAATATTCTAAATTCCCAACTCCTGGAAATTCTAATCCAGAAATCATCCAATTATCTGATTTGGGGGTTAAATTTAGTTTAACCAGTAATTGGTCGCCCTCAACTGTAGCTACCTGTTCATTAGACCTCATGTCAATGTCAGCTACCTCCTGTGGTTGTTGTTCATTGTAGCCCATAGGATGCCCTAATACAATTCTGATATGCATCCTCATGATCAATGCTTTCTGAATCCTTCTTAACCACCGATTCTGTGCACTTTGTGCATGGATTCCGCGTTCCCTACCCTTTTCCAAATGGTACCTTCCTCTCTCCTCTCGTAGGACATCCTTCACGTTCAAGCCAGGTAGACTAAGGGATTCCGCATTTATTAATAGTTAATAATAATAATTGGGCTGTACATGCCTTCCTGGCACAATTCCTAGTTTAATTCAAGTAATCTTTATGACAATTCTAGCCTTAGTTAGGATCAGTACAGTCAGCCCTCGACTGCGGCTTAGTGTAAACGTGCGAATTTAACACTGCCAATTTTTAAGATACCCATTGTAAATGTTAATCAAGACAAACTACCTTACATTGCCTACCCAGTAATATTCTTATCTCATGTATTAATCTTGCACTCCAATTCGGAGATGGTCGTACACGACGCGTCACGGTTAATAGTACCCGGAGAACACTAGTTTGGTGGAGTTATGGCATGTAGGGAGATTCATGATTGTCCATACGAGTACTTATTGTTGCGACTGCCTCGCCCTTGTTCAGGCGCCAGAATTGGGCCGAGGCACCCGCATATAATCCTCCATTTGAGGCAATCCTGTAATTCAGCAGTAAAGCTCGCAGCCTGGCTTGCGTAGCGACTGTCTCTCCTTGTGTTATCATGCTTGAACAAGTAATCCAAGCTCCCTTCCCGTACAGAAGAACCTCCGAAGCCGACACACAGACAATCACCACCAACATTCAATTAACAATTCCCATACTCTATTAGCCACACGGCTATCAACCAAACCAAGCCACACGGCTATCAACCAAACCAAGCCACACGGCTATCAACCCAACTAAGCCACACGGCTATCAATCAACCACTCAAGCCACAAGGCACTAGCAGAAATAACTACCTCCTTCGAGATACTTATATGATCAAAACTGTTACCGCACCTGCGGAATATTACACTAACAAATCCACTCTCGCCGGGATCCACCCCGGATCCTCTCGAGCCACGGCACCTGCTGAAGTGCGGCTACTCACTGGACCCAGACCTTCTTCCTCAAGAAGTGGATCCCCATACTGCTGCCGTAGTCACGGCACTCAGAGTCAACAAATAAAAGACAAGGCGAGAGTATACAGTTCTTTCATTGTCCTGCAGAGGTCAATAGTGCAAGTGAGATTAGTTGCCAGTAAGGCAACTCGAATACCGCCTAACTCCTTCTGAGTCAGAGGCCTTAAATCATTCCTTTTTGCAATTAAGTGTGCTCTACCCGGAGCACTGGTGGCCCTTATTCAAAGAACACCAACCATTCTAACAGCTATTCTTAAAGCTTCCAAGGCCAATCATTTTAAACCACTTCCCCACTTGGGACGAGTTCAAAGTTCATAGTAGCCAAGTTCAATCACTGATTTAAATGAGGTATCTATGCACAAAGTGTGTTCTACCACTGGATACTCTGTGCATAGAAACAGAAAGTTTAGAAGGAAGAGGAAAAAAATATTACGATCGGATAGCGAAGAAGGTACAAAAGCGAAAAGAATCAAAATGGACGTAACAAATTGAAAGTCCCGAGGGCCTAAATACAGCTGAGGTGACGGATGTAGCAGGATTTCTCTTGGGACGCCAGTTTATATTGTATGTATATGATAGACAGACCTTACTAAGCTCAGCTTGTGATAGACAAACATAATTAACCTCAGCACATGAATGACAAACCTAACTAACTTCAGCATATGGAAACTAGCCTATCTTCAGCATTTGGAAGACAAATCTAACGAACCTCTTTCGTATGCTCCCTCCCTCCTGAGGGAGTATTTGGTTTAAATTCATCTGTCAGATGCAACGCTGGGCTCTTTATCGCAGTTCACACCAGGTACAAGTGCAAGAATAATCGCAGATACTTCACTACGCTCATTCGGTGTTGACGAGTTGCCACTTATTGTGGCCAATGATTTAGGGAAAAGCAACTTTTTCTATTTCTTTTTTTTTTCTTTTTCTTTATTTGAGGATTATTGGAGCTTCGAAGAGGTCTCCATGCAGCTCCACGGCTGAACGTACGTTTCTCTTGTCAGAGCTGGGTCTGGTTTGACAAAAGGGAAAAAAGTTTCACTATGCAGCACTTGGATTTGTTCTTTAATAGTATTTCAAGTCAAGATTATAATTGTCACGCAATATAGGTTTTGTACATATACACTGTATTCAAACGCACTGGGCAGCCAAACCCCATAGGGGTTTCAGCTGCCCACCGATTTATGGCCGGACGCCTTACCCACGCTGAAACCCCCGAGGTATCAACGCAGTGCGCCCGGCCATATTGCAGTTTCCTCATATATAATCTACCAAGACGGTATCAGGCCTTGCTATGGTATGTTACTGCGTTACACATTTCAAACATTCATTAGCTCTCAGTATATTTCATTTTTCTTTTTCCCACCCCTTACTTCATACGTACTTTCACAGAATTGGACAAACAAGGCACAGTACTTAATTGTATGTTAGTAACTAGGGCATGCCTTAACTTGTGTCACACATGAGTATACCGGGCTTAATTAAAGGTCCAGCCTGGGACGGTGCAGCCTGGAGCTTCCTGATACCAATGTGGTAATTTCAAATCAAAATTTACTCTACTGATACTGAAATACAAGGGAAACTCCTGTGGACAGGACTCTGAGGGAGAAAGAAAAGGGAGTTAATTTACAGCTATCAATGATGCTGATGGAGAGTGGAAATTCTCTTTACAGAAGACAGTGTTCAGTGTTGCAAGTGCCCTAAAAATACATAGCTATCATTGAGTAACAAAAATAGCACTGCGTAGAGGGCTTCCATCCTCCCCCATCAGTGAGCTCAAAAAACAATCTGGGAGCTTGACATATTCAGTTAGTGCCCATGGGTGGTAGTCACATATTAGTCTACTTTCTCAGAGTGAGTAGGTCATGAATGTTGGTAGAAATGATAATGGTTCTATTCATGGGATGAGGAAACGTGACATAGACAAGAACATGAGAACAAACAATAGCTGTATAACATTGTAGAAATGATGCTTCTAGCCACAAATGCAATAATCTTAGGTATACAATTATCAAATGGGATTTAAGGCATTTGAGTCTCTCAAGAATTTGGCCACTGCATTAATTATTTGTTCCTGTATTGGAGCTTGGAAAGGGCCTCCCCCTAGAATATTCTTCAATGATAGAGGTACTCTTAAGGTAGCAAGGGTGTTAGTCAGGTTAGTACGTTCCAACGCTTTCAGAGGACATGACAGCAGGAAATGATCTATGGTCTCTACGTTACCACACGGACACAAGGGGCTATCAACCATTCCAAATCTAGCTAAGTGAGCCCTGACACCTGCATGACCAAGACGAAGTCTGGCTATAGCTGTCTCTACACTGCGATTTCTGTGATGGGCCCATGGCCACCATCCTACTGAGTCTCTTATTTGAGCAAGGAAGAGGCCCCTCCCTGTATCTCTCACATTATTTTGCCACCTACTATTCCAGTATGCCAATAAAAGATCACGAATCAAGCTCACCGTTTCTTCCTTGGAGGCAGCAGTAATTGTACGGTACCGTAATGAGTGGGCTTCCTGGGCAGCACGGTCAGCTGCTTCGTTTCCTGCCAGGTTCTTGTGTCCAGGCACAAACTGCATTTTTACATCATGGGATCTGCTCAGCATGAGTAAGTTGTTTTGGATTTTAAACACTAGCAGGAGGTAATTTTTGGGTTTCCTGTTCCTTATCAGAAACAGCGATGCTTGTGAATCAGTAAATATGACTATTTTTTCCCCATGAAGCACGTTATTTCGCGCCCATACCAGAGATTCAAATATGGCATAGAGCTCTGATTCAATCACTTGAACTTCTGGGCGGAGTTTCCAGTTTAGGAGCACCCCTCTGCTTGGGACCACTACAGCTGATGATGTAGACCAGGCTGGCTCAGTTACCCGTGATCCATCAGTGTAGATGGTGATGAACCCAGAGAACTTAGTACTAATTAGGTCCTGAAAAAGTTGTTTCACAATGTCAGACGTCATATCGGAAGCGGGAGTTGATGCAAAATCTGTGAGTATGTACTCTTCTGCATTATACCAAGGGGGCAGTGGAGATATCAGTGGAGAAGTCAGGAGTCTGGGGCAGCTCAGGCTGAAATTAGTGAATATGGTTCTGGTTTTAGAAACAAACGAAAGCAGGAGATTGGTGGTTCGTAGGGGTTCCGCAATTTGGTGGTGATTTTTAAAGAGGTCATGGATTACAGAGCAGATTGGGAGCTGGATCAATCTACAGTAATATTTACACATTACCAGCTCTCTATGAATATCCAGAGGAGGGATGTTTGACTCCACCTGTAGAGAACTGGTTGGTGTAGTTCTCCGGGCTCCAGTAGCAATTCTATGACAGTTATTCTGTAATACATCAAGCTTAGACAAGACAGAAGGGGCTGCAGTCGCGTACACAGGAGCAGCATAATCTAGCCGACTGCGAATCAGAATTTTGTACAGTTTGAGCAGGAGCATGCGGTCAGATCCCCATTGTCTGTGAGAAATAGATTGCAGGAGGTTAATCAGAGGAAGACATGCTGTTTTAAGATGGACAATTTGGGGTTCCCAGCGTAGTCGAGGGGCATCCAGCACAACACCAAGGTACCTGTAATGAGGAACATATTCCAAAGGTTGGCCATCAATGTTGATGGGGTGAGGAACTATTCGTTTATTGGTAAAGCACATTATTTTAGTTTTCTGAAGGTTCAAGGTCAATCCCCATTGTTTGGTCCAGTTGTAAAAAGAGGTGATTTGGGCCTGCAGTCTTGCAGTGGCTATTGCTATGTCAGAGTGACTAGTAAAGAAGCTGACATCGTCAGCATATTCGGTGGCCTGAACTCCTGTCTCTGAAGGGATGTCTTTCATCATTACATTGAATAGCGTAGGAGACAGAATTGCTCCCTGTGGGACACCAGATTTTGCATTTTTTCCTGTTGAGAGCTCTCCCTCAAAGAGGACTTGGAAATTTCTCTCGTTGAGGTACTCCCTTAGCCACCTAAGCATTGCCCCTCGTATCCCACACTGGCTTAACTTGTACAGCAAACCAGTGTGCCAAACCGTGTCAAAAGCACTGCTGAGGTCACAAAATACCACCAGTAAAACTTTCCTGCATTCCAGAGCAGTGCGAATGGCCGTCTCTATTCTAACAACCTGATCTAGGGCAGACATCCTACTACGGAACCCCCCTGGGTTGGTCGCAAGAATTTGTTTTGTTCAAGCGTATAGTAGATGCGTTTGTTAATCATAGATTCCAGTAACTTGGCTGTGCATGACAACAGAGCAATGGGGCGATAGGATTTCACACTAGTTGGAGGTTTGCTAGGCTTCAAGATGGGTATAACAAGACTGGATTTCCATTCCTTAGGGATAGTTGCACTTTGTAGGCTCGAGTTGAAAATCGACAGAAGCCAGAGTTTGTGTTCAGTAGGGAGGTTAGCAAGGAGTTTGTTGTGCACTCTGTCAAGGCCAGGAGAGACAGGTTTTAGAGAGCTTATGCACTGATTCATTTCATTGAATGAAAAGGGTTCATTTATCGGACTGGTGTGTTCTTCGCTCAAGGCAAGAGCTAGGGGAAGGAGGATGTAGGTTGGGAATGGACGAGGGACTGGAGATGCAAGAACTTTTTCATAGTGGCATGCAAGTGCATTTGCTTTATCACTAGCATCGGTGATCATGCTATCAGGAAGAATGAATGGGCGGGATTCTCTCTTGAAAGGATTTTTTAAGCACTTAACTCGTTTCCAAAGTGTATCAATGGGAGTTTCAGAATTAATCGAGCTACAAAAATTAATCCAGGATTTCTGTTTAGCTTGCTTTACCTCCCATTTGACCCTTGCAACACAGCGCTTGAAAGCTATTAGGTTTATGGGGGTGGGTTGGGATATTAGGACTCTTTTTGCCGCTCTCTTGGCCTCAACAGCTTCGGCACATTTTGGTGTCCACCAAGGTTTACTATAGCGTGGATTTACAAGTTCCTTAGTTTGTGGGAAAATTTTACAGCTAGTTTCCACAAGACATCTTGTGAAATTATTGCTACTTACTTGAATATCTGGTGTGTCGTCAATTCCCACCTGCCGCAGTGTAGATCTCCACTCAGCCCAGGATCCCCTCTCGAACAGCCAGGATGGCCGCCTCTTGAATTGAATGATGGACGGGGTGATGCCAATGCGGGTGGTTACCGGGTAGTGGTCGCTGCCCATGTCCTGCTCTGTGTTTACATCAGCAATGGGCTGCAGATTTGCTGAAATTAAAGTCAAGTCAATAGTTGAAAAAGAGTTATGGTAAACATTATAATATGTGGGCATTGAGGGAGGCGTAAGCAAGGCAAGAGAGGGATCATGAGTTAATGTGTGCTCCAAATTTCTACCAGTAGTGTTGGGTGGTTTACTTGTCTCCCATAATGGACTATGGGCGTTAAAATCTCCAACTATTAGTCGTGAAGGTTCAAGCTGGGCAAAGTAGTGCTGGAATTCAGATGAGGTAATGGAGTGATTGGCATTATAAACATTGAGTATTGAGAGAGGAGATTGACTGTTTTTAATAAATAGGTTTATCCCAATTACCTCTAACTTGCCCCGAGGGTAAGGATGAAGGTTAATTTTAACATAAGGAGTATCACTTCTGATCAGAACAGCAAGGCCACCCCCAGCCTGCCCAGCATCTCTGTGGTTATGTATTGAGGTATAGTTGATAAAATTTGGAATGTATTGAGCATTTAGCCAGGTCTCTGTCAGGCAAACCACATTGGGTTTGTTTGCATACAAAAATAACTTGAAATTGCTTAGTTTATTTTTGAGTGAATGGCAGTTCCACTGGATTACTTTAGTTTCTTCAGAGGACATTTGGTTTGAGTTGAAAAGGAACCGAGACTGGAAGCTCTATTTTTTGCTGATGGCTTGTCTTTAGAAGGATGAGATTTCTCCATAATGCGGGGCAAGGGCTGAACATGGGCTTTTTGGTTCCTTTGTTTGCCTAGCAATAATTGACTCATTACTGGGGATGACACCACATTATCAGGAGCATCCTCATTCAAGACAGAGCTTGGTCTCTTAGGTGTAATTTTGTCAAGACATTGTGTGCGCATTTTCATGAGGCTAGAGGCTGAGTCAAGCTGAGTTGGTTTTGTAGAGAGACTTGCTAGCTGAAATGTCTCTTCAACAATTTTTGTAATGATTTCAGTTGGGTGGGACTCATCAGAAGTGGCAGATGTGTTACATAAAGGTAAGAGTTTTGCCAAGAGTTCAATGAATTGTAAAATAGGAACGTCCTTAAGAGTAGTTTCTTTGGTATCATCACAAGTTTGGGTACCAACTGAGCTCTTGTTTGGAGACTCGACCTTGTCTCCGCCTCCAGCCCCAGCTACAGAACGCAATACCATAGGTTGCTCAGTTGCTGCTCTGCTGCTATTATTAGGGGGAGCATTTTTATTCCGCATAAGTTTGAGAGCGTCACTGTACGAGATCTTGTTAACTATTCGAACTTCCTCAACTTGTTTTGCCTGTTTGACTACAGAGCATCCTCCATAACTAGCAGCATGGCTGCCTCCACAGTTGCAGCATTTGGGCGTACCTTGAGTGGGACAGTCCTTCACGTTGTGGGGGCCACTGCAAGCCACACACCGTGGAGAGCCCCTGCAGTTTGCAGCACTGTGGCCAAATCTCTGGCACTTAAAGCATTGCCAGGGTCTTCCCACAAAAGCATTGACTTTGTAGCGTTGATAGCCTAGGTACACATAGGGTGGAAGGGAACAGGTATTGAAATGAACTTTAAACATGGAGGTTTTAAATTTTTCCTTACCTTTAAAGATTCTTTCTGCGGTGGTGATGTCATAGCCTGCCAGGCTCAGAGCTTCAGTCAGGTCTCCATCAGTGGTATCTTCACCAAATGGTCCAATTACTCCCAATGACCTGGTTTGGTTGAGAGGTAATCTGCATTTTACTGTCCAAGTGCCTATTTCAGTGACAGACAGTAGGGTAGAAAGATCTTTAGTTGCACTTTCATTCAATGTCACTACTAGTAAATTTTTCTGAATGTTTTTACACATTCTGCTAATGCCTGCTTTGCCTAGAGGAGAATTAGCTAAGGCTTTGCTCAGGGAGATATCATTAGCAAAGAATTTGGTGACTGGGCGATTGTCAGCAACTGGTTCTATAATGATAACACATGACTTTTTAGCCTGTGTTTCATGCCCTTGGGTGTCTGAGCCTTGGAGACCAACTTAATTTGTAGCTCTTTGAGCTGAAGAAGTGAGGGCTTCAGATTCTGAGCTGTCCATTTTTTGGCCAGCCTGCTGGCAAAATCCCTCAAAGTTGGGGTTTTCTAGATTTGAGATGAGTTTAGAATTTTTTCCCACATTCAGGTCTACCTGGTTTGAAGTTGAAGGATTTAGCCGATTATGGTCTACATCCATTAGCACTTCTCCTGATAACTGAAAATCAGAAGTAGGAAGTGATGCTAGGTCAGTTTGAAGAGAGGGCAGAGAAGGAGAGTCCCCCTCCGAGTCTCCATCAGAAGACCCAGAGGTGTCAATCCCCTTCCTTCTCTTTTTATGTCTCCCCATACCGTGCTGGCAATGAAGCAGGCACACTCGATAAGAGAAGTAGAATAGGAAAAGTAGATAGACACTTTTTAAGTTGTTAATTGATGAATACTTTACCGTTTACTCACGCTTTTGCTTGTCGACCGTCTCTCACCACAGCAAAAACCGTGTACAACACCTGACCGTGCTGGCACCTCATTGAAGGTTAAGCCCATTTTTTTTTTCTATTTCCTCGTTAAACTAAAGTGCAGTCTTGCGTAGCTTTTAACTGGTTGCTTCCGGAAAATATTGTAAAACGTAAATAAAAACATAAATTTCCGACAAACAATGTTTAATAACCTGCAAAATTAAAAATGATTTATTCCCAATATTTGCAATGTTGGACACGCTTATTATAAACCGTTTTGATGTGCTTTTTTGTTTTTTTTTTGTTTGGCTTGCTGTTTACTAATTTTGTAATATTATGACCAAAGGACTTCCATTATTTTTCGATTATGGGTCCAAGTTGCACTACATAAGTTGGCTTCTTCTCGTTCGCTTGACTTTGACAATGCTTGACAATGTTTAATAACCTGCAAAATTTAAAATTAATTATTCTCAATATTTGCAATGTTGGACACGCTTATTATAAACCGTTTTGATCTGGTTTGGCTTGCTGTTTACTAATTTTTTAATATTATGAGCAAAGGACTTCCATTCTTTTTTGATTATGGATCGAAGTTGCACTACATAAGTTGGCTTCTTCTCGTTCGCTTGACTTTTGATGATCCATCTTAAATTTTCGATTGGGTTCCGATTACTCAAATTTGCAGGCCAAGGACCCAAATTCTTCACTCCATTGTCATCAAGGAAGTTTTTAATCACTCTTGCATTATGACAAGGAGCGCCATCATGTTGCTAAACCACCTCTCTACGGACTGACCAGCTATCGTTAGAAGATATTTCAAGACTTTCAGATACCAGGCCAAATTCATTGCAGTGTTTTTGGGTAAAATCTTTAGTGCTCACGCTCCCTTACCTGAAAAGCAACCCAGACGTGAAGAGTGGCAGGATGCTTGACCGTTGTAACGACACAGTCCTCGTTGAATCTCTCGTCTTTTCTCCTTCACACGAGGCTTTTCCCGACGGTGTCAAAAAGGAAGGACGGAAATTCAGCCGAAAAAATTACTTTGCCCCATTGTCCAGCAGTCCAATGCTGGTACTTCCTGCAAAAATTGAGCCGGTCTTCGATGTTCTTCGCCGTCAAAAGATGTTTCTTCGCAGCTCTTCTTGAAGCAAGTCCGTTGTCGAAGAGTCGACATCGAACAGTTCGCGCTGAGGCATAGAAGCCATTCCTCTCCCAATATAGCGCAAGCTCTGAACTGCTGGCAGTCCTTTCCCGCAACGAGTAGGGCACTAAAGCCCTATCCTGACGAACCAACGGACATCTTTCCCAGTCAGGGGCTGTCTTCGCCAGTATGGATTTGATCTCGTTGAATTATTTTATTAATCTGTATCCAGTTGACTATGATGCAAGTTGCGGGCAACGATTTCCGTTTTTTTATAGACCACTCTGATGGAGAAGAATGTTTTTTTCTAATTTCTTCCGAAATTACCATGATTTTGAATATGGTAGATAAAACATTTTTTTAAAATGGAAAAAACAAATAATTCCACTGTGTATGTGAAAATAAACATGCCACTCACCTTGCAAACGTATCAGCTTTTAAACCAGCACAAATACGAGTAGGTTTGCCGGTATCGGCTTTTAAACCAGCACAAACAGGTTCTCAAATTTTAGGGAAAAACGAAATTGGTAAATCGTTTAGAACATCCACGTAATTTTATTTTTTTTAACCTTCCTTAGAAGTAATTTCGCTACATTATAAAACTTACGATTAGGCAAAAGTATAGTAGTAGTAGTAGTAGTAGTAGTACCATGAATTTGCTAGTGCTTCAGTAGGTCCTACTATATCGCGCCGAAGGTCTCGCGTCACAATTATCGACCTATCGGTCACATCACCGTTGTGGTACAAAATAACCATCAATCACCATCACGGAGCTCCATGTAACATATTTAAAAATACGCAAACAGGTTAGACATTGCAGCCACAAACACAACAAGTCAGTCATGATAAGCTCAGATTAAATTCAGTTGCTACAAACACAACTGCTCCACCAGTTCAGTAATAAAATCAAAGTATTAAGTCCCCGAAATTATTCCGAAAAAACAGAAAATCAGGTTACATATGCATTCATTGGGCAGCCGAGCCCCAGGGGGTTTCAGCTGCCCACCCATTTTACGGCCGAGCGCCGTACCCACGCTGAAACCCCCGTTGGGCATCACGTAGGCGCGCTCGGCCGTATTACAGTTTATCATTAAGATAGCAAGGCTTGAAATTTATTTTTCATCACAAAATTAAATTTTTGAAAGTATATTGCACGATTCAATAAACGCTCTCAGTGCATCAGTATGGAAAGGGGCACGCTCAGGTTCGGCCAGAATGCTGCGCATCATTGTATCCGGATCATTACCGCGCAGACGTGGAAAGCACGCGCGCCGGACACCTGCATGCAACGGGCACACGACAAGGAAGTGTTCAACGGTCAAAGGAACCCTGCATCGCTCACAGAGCGGTTGGGGGAGCCGCTCCATGAGGTAGATGTGCGTAAGTCTCGTATGACCAATCCGCAGACGGCACAAAGCCACCTCCATCCGGCGGCTACGACAGCTGGACGAGGTCCATTCACGCACAGTGTTTTTGATCTTCCAGAGCTTATTGTTATTCTCGGCAGCCCACCGCTGTTGCCATAATTCTCTTACTGCTGCCTTAATTATAGGGTAGTAGTCACGGCAGGACACAGATGCATTCAAAGTGTCTCCCTCAGTGGCGGCCGCTAATTTTGCTTCGGTGTCCGCTCTCTCATTTCCCGAGACACCCACGTGCCCAGGCACCCAACAAAACCTGACCTGTTTTGAGACGCGTACAAGTCGCATCAACACGTCGTAAATCTCACCAATAACGGGGTGGCTGCTTGCATAGCTTTGAATAGCATCTATGATGCTCTTTGAGTCCGTGAAAATAGTGAAGTGGTAATTTGGATGTTCCTCTATGAGTTGCAGAGCCTGCACGACACCATACAGTTCAGCAGTGAACACAGAGGTCTCTGAGAGAAGTCTTCCAGCTCTTACCATCTCACCCGAGACAGCGGAGCACCATACAGCGTTGCCAGACTTTGAGCCATCGGTGTAGATCTTCACTGAAGCAGCGTGCTGGTCAACAACATGTTCAAGAAACAGGCCTCTAATGGCGTTAGCCGGCAACGAAAGCTTCTTGGGCAGCCGACACCCAGTGCAGAAAGTCTCTATTGGCAATCGCCAGGTTGGGGTGCTATCAGGAATACAGGGGCACACTCGCATACCATCCAGCTGCATGGTCTGAACCAGCACATGATAGCTCATGGATGAAGGAAGGAAGTATGGAAAGCGCAGATATCGTCCCAAAGGTGCGTGTACGCTCATCCAAGTTGGGGATAGAGGGAGCTGCTCCAGTCTGGCCAGGTACTGCAGGCTCAGGGTAAGCCGCCGTGCCCAGAGAGGGGGCTCGCCACTCTCCACACACAAACTAGCCACCGGTGAAGTGCGAAAAGCGCCAGTGCACAGTCGGAGGGCGGTATGATGCAGAGGATCTAGTTTTGCCAGGTTAGTTTCCCTGGCATTTTGGTAGACAACACATCCATAATCCATCTTACTTCTAATAAGCGTCCTGTATAGCCTGAGCAGCGTAGCCCTGTCTGCCCCCCATGTCAAACCAGATAGACATTTCAGTATATTCATTCGCCGGGTGCACTCAAGCTTGAGAGAATTCAAGTGAGGTTTCCATGACAGCTTATCGTCCACAATCATTCCCAAGAATTTGGCACTATGAACAAAGCTTACTATCCTTCCTTGTAGTACCAGCCGCGGAGGGTTGCAGCGCTTACGCCCCTGGAAGTGCAGGCCAACAGTCTTATCCGGGGAAAAAACAAAACCATGTTCTGTAGCCCAGTTGTTTACACGGCTGATAGTCATTTGCATCCTGCGGCTCAAGGCTGGCAGGTGTGCAGATGAGGAGTAAAGCATGAAATCATCCACATATAGAGACGCCGACACGTCGGGAGGCAAAACAGATGTAATCTCGTTAAGGCCTACGATGAAGAGTGTGCAGCTCATTACACTGCCCTGTGGTAGGCCCTCGTGTTGCACTTGCAGCGAGGACAACGTTGTGCCAACTCTGACGCGAAAGGTTCTTTCTCTTAGAAATTCCTGCACATACATGGCCAAATTACCGCGGAGTCCGTATCCGTGCAAAGTTCTTAGAATTCCGTATCTCCACGCAGTGTCATAGGCCTTGTGCAGATCAAAGAAGACACACAGAGTCTGGCGGCGCTCGGCGAGATTGGCCACCAGGTAGTTCTGGAGACGAACCAGAGCGTCTGTTGTCCCTCGGTGCGGTCGAAAACCAAACTGAACAGGATTTATCAATTCTTCAGACTCCAACCATCTCATGAGCCGGATGTTGACGATTCTCTCCAAGGAAGTTGGATACATGGAACCGGCATCGCTATCTTTTGCCAGTCAAGCGAGTGAAGCCACTTCTGCCGTCCCAAGCCCCGCCCACCCGGCATTAGGTCCCTGTGTGGAGGTGGTGTTGCAGTGGAAGGGTAGCACCACCTCCATCATCAGCGACTGAAGACCGCGCTGTTAAATGGCAGACTTGCGCTACTCTGTGCTATACGTTTTTTTCTTAGGCATATATTTCAATTGCGTCCTCGCTGAATGATAAAGAAACTCATATTGAGGAAACTCGTCCTTGACCGCAGCGTGGATAGCGGCGCCCTGTCACGCTGAGTGTCTGACACGCACTGAGCCCCATCTCCGTGTGTGTGCCCGCATACCCTACAGCTACCGAAAATTGGCTTCACTTTAGAGCGCTGATGCCGTCTCCATTCTTAAACCTCCTTGATTCTCTCCATCAATTTGCCAATACAGCTGGTTAAAGCAATAGGGCGGTAACTATTCGGGTTAGAAAGGGGTTTATTTGGTTTTGCAAAGGCCAGGACTGTTGCAATGCGCCACTGGCTTGGGTACATTTGCACGTTCCATACTTTGTTATAAATATATAAGAGGTGACAGACTGCTGTAGAGTGCATTCTCTTCAACATCTGGTAGTGGATGCCATCAGGGCCAGGTGCTGTATTTTTTTACTTCTTTAAGGCATAGTATAGTTCAGTAATAGTGAGGGGGTCATTGTAAGACAGCATGGCATTCGTAGAGAAGTCAAGTGCCTGCCGCTCTTGCTGGCGCTTAAGCGCTAGGAAAGCAGGAGGATATGAGCGACCGTTGCTCACACGAGAGAAGTTCTGGGCCAGGGCATCCGCTACACGTCCTGGATCTGCAGTGAGAGTGCCGTCAATCTCCAAGCACGGTTTCCTGGAGCCATACCTTCCTTTCATCTTATTAACGCGCTGCCACACCTTCGCCATGGGGGTGTCTGTATTCAAGGTTGATACATATCTCTTCCAGGATATCTTCCGAGCTTTATCTTTCACATTTTGGGCTTTGGCCCTCGCTCGATTGTACGCAATCTTATCCGCTACTTCTCCCGTCCGCTGGTATTTTCGCAGGGCTCGCTTCCGTATAGCGTTTGCTGCTGCACACTCACCATTCCACCAAGGTATACAATGTCTTGGTGGCTCTCCTCTTGATTGAGGGATAGCAACATTAGCAGCAGCATGCAGGGTTCTTTCCAACTGACCCACCAAGGCATCCACGTTTAGGGTCTCATTGGGTTCCTCCATCAGCGACAATGCCTCGAAAGTTCTCCAATCTGCCCGCCTCAGTATATAGCGCGGTTCCGTGGAGACAGGGCGGCGTTGCTGCATGTTTATCACAATGGGATAATGGTCACTGCCATACGTGTCTTCGGCGACGGTCCATTGGGCATCTGGGTAGACCTCTGGCGAGCACAGACTAAGGTCTATGGCAGATGAGGTGTTGCTTTGGACATGGAAGTGTGTCGGTGCTCCGCTGTTCAGCAAGCAAAAGTCAGTGGAAGCAAGGAACTCCTCCACCGCCCTGCCATGTCGGTCAGTAGTCTCGTTACCCCAGTACACGTGTTTGGCGTTGAGGTCTCCGAGTATAAATGCCGGCCTATCTAGTTGACTGCTAATATGAGTGATGTCCTGCGAGTTGAGAAGGTCTCCAGGTGGAACGTACACATTGCATACAGACACCATACGTCGTCCGATGCACATGTGAAGGGCTAGAGCCTGCAGCCTAGTGTTCAGGGTCACCCTACTATACCCAACGTCCCCTCGAACCAAAACCGCCAGTCCCATTCCTGGCACTGGGTCGGGTATTGGCGAGAAAAACTCGACATTGTAGTTTGACGGAGGGGCGAGTTGAAGGCTTCCAAGAATGGTCTCCTGTAGACAGACACAGATAGGCTGATGCATTTCAATGAGCACTCTGAGGTCACCGTAGTTACAGCGGTATCCTCGTATGTTCCACTGGATAAATGTATTCATGGTTTGCTTACTTTGGTTTTACACGGGTATGATTTCCCTTCAAGTTCTTGCTGTGAGGTACATCCCGTATTGGATGATGAAGGGTCGTCAGGTCTGTCGTCCCACGAGTGTATAGGCACTGTAGGAGGAGGTTTGGTTGGAAGGTTTGGCGGGGCGGGGAATTTTCTTAACAAGTGGGATGCAACATCCTCTGGGACGGTCATAACGCGTTCCAGAGATCGCACGCGTTGCGATACCACATGAGGCAAGAGCTCAGTCCCGCTATCCCCCGACCCGTGGGCACCCGATCGAGGAGCTGAAAGGTCACGTCTGTTTCCCACCTCCACCACACTCGGGCGACCGGGCTCCCGCACAGCAGGGCGGGGCTTCCTAGTCACGACAGGCGGCGGCTCAGGGGCTATCTTGCGGATGCCTGTCGACTCCCGCGCTGGTTCGCGTCTATCATGGGTGGCCCGACTCAGGGGGACCCCTGCCTTTGGCTGGGTAATTTTAAGGATCTTGGTTACAGCACTATTTTGAGGTGGTGAGGCACTGCTTTGCATACGTTTCCGGGAGGTTACAATAGAAGGAATTGCCCTCAATGGTTCTTCCTGCTCACCCAGAGATGGTTCTACTGCAGCTGTGGGAGCACTTGTCTGGCTGCTCCTGGATTCTCTGAGTGGCCGTGGCTCTTCTACGTCTATAATTCTCGTACGGCCTTCCTGTCCCAGCTGCTGTCTCACAGGATCAACACTCCCGCGTCGTCCACTGAGAAGGGCAGGAATGGGGTTTAGCGGTCTTTCTTGGGTTGTTCGCACCGCTCCAGCATATGTTACACGGGGGCGTACAAACCTGCTGCTAACAGTCCGCTTGGCTTCGCCGTAGCTGATCTTTTCTTTTGTTTGTACTGCCAGAATCTCCTCTTCCAACTTATAGTAATAACAGTTTCGGGAGCTAGAAGGGTGCTGCTCACCACAATTTGCACACCTCGGAGAGCCAGTGCAAGGCATTTCGTGTTGCTGTTCAGCACAGTTGGCACACACGCCAGTTTGAGCACGGCAGGACTTTGCTCCGTGTCCAAAGGCCTGACACTTAAAGCAGCGGCGAGGCTTCGGTACATATTGACGCACCAAGCATCGCGTCCATCCAATGTCTACAGTCTGGGGCAGGTTACATCGGTCGAAGGTGAGGATGTATATTGAGGAAGGGACCAACGCACCATATTCCATCCTTCGTATTCGGTAAATCGCCTTCACCTCAAACTGCTTCAGCTCTTCCAAAAGCTGCTCATCGCTGTATTGTGGGTAGTTAGCATACCATATGGTGCCCTTGCACTCATTCAGGCTCTCATGCGGGGTGACCTGAATGTCGGTTCCCGCGAGGGTCCGAATGCCTGCGATAGACGCGCTCTGGTGCTGGTTTCGGACCTCTACGAGGAGGCTACCATTCTGTATATTATTTATTATATTATATTCTGTAATAAAATTTTCAAAATCATTGACTTCACCTGTATAGTCTTGACACGGCCTTTCCTCGAATCTGATGCAAACGTCAATTTAATGTCATAAAAATAAGCCACAGCTATTCAACTAACACGAGACTCGATTCAAGTCAAGAACAGATGGGACTATTTCCATACTTATAAGTTTGAATTATCATGCGACGATGTATAACTCGCGGATCGATTGCGCAGGATTTAGAAGTTATTCTGCATCGTCACTACTTGTTATAAGTAGTGACCAAACGCGATGAGTACGTTTTACATAGTCAGTAGTTCATGAGTCATTAGCATTTCGTCAGTGAGGTTATATGTATTTCCTGTGAAATTTCTCATTTTTGAGGATAGTAATAAAGGGAGTAAGGAAGTTGTATTTATTTCGGCAGACGCTCTCTCGCAACAGTCAGTATTGTACAGTAAACAATCGCAGAAGAATGACTACGTACCGAAATAGAACGCTATTGGGTCTCATCTGCTGCAGGCACCCAGCGCAGTGCTGTTAGCTGAGTTGTACTGCCAGCAATCGCGCCAGCACACAGTCATTTCCATGAAGTTTGCTTTGAAAAAAAGCTCACGAAGTGCACGTATGAAATAAATATATGAAACTTCGGAAGTGCTGCACACTAGTATCATGGAAACTAGTGCTGAAGACAAGGTTCTTGTACTCACGACTAGTACCGGTAAAAGGTCTCCCTAGTGATTCATACTTGTAGTATCTCTGATACAGATGTGAACTCGTGTGCTGGTTCGAGTTTATTTCCATAAAATCCACACGTAATAATGATACCTTCTACTTTCACTACGAATGTCAGGAAAATAAACTATTAAAAAATTAATCTGCTACACAAACAATCTGATCAATATTACGAATAAGCTGTTTCTAGCCACTGATGTACTTCGGCACCAACACACGATAGTAGAAACATGACGTTACTTGGACTTCATAAATTATTTCTTGGTAAGAAGTTTTTCAGGACTACATCACCTTCAGTTACCTCGTTTTGGCATTTAATTAAGGAAAACTGCGCATTTAGCAGACATTTTCAAACTCAATTTTTACCCTGATGCCTCCAATGCAATAGTAACAATGAGATCCACGACAAATTGAAAAATATACAAATTAGAAAGCTACAGACGGTAGACAGAAAATTCCTCTCTTCTCTGGCTGGCAAGTTAGGCTCTACACAGGCGGAGATGGAGGCTCCGCTACGGTAAAGCAGCCACAGTTGAACAGTTACAAGCCTTGTCATTATTGGAATTATCTCTATTTTTTACACAACAGCAGAGTTGGCCGAAGCCAGTAATGAAATTCACGAACCACTCTCAAAACGCTACAGATGAGTCCGCCTAAACCTCATTCCTTGTACTTCCCTGCACCCAAGTAGATTTTGCTGGACGGCGACAGAAACTTGTACATTCTTATTTAATATACCAATAACTAACGTTACAATTATGTGAGACGAGGAAAGGTGTCTGCCGAGCAATAGCTATAAAAAGGCTCCTGTAGAGTTCCGAACAGGAAAAGGTTCCTGTTACCTTCCAAACAAGAAAAGGTTCCTGTTACCTTCCAAACAGGAAGAGGTTCCTGTTACCTTCCAAACAGGAAAAGGTTCCTGTTACCTTCCAAACAGGAAAAGGTTCCTGTTACCTTCCAAACAGGAAGAGGCTCCCGTCGACTGATAAACTTACTCACAGGAAAAGTCTCCCTATAGCCTGGTAGACAGATAACGGCTCCAGAAGACCGGTAGACAGATAACGGCTCCAGAAGACTGGTAGACAGGATGCCTGCCTGACGACTGGTAGACAGGATGCCTGCCTGACGACTGGTAGACAGGATGCCTGCCTGACGACTGGTAGACGGGATGCCTGCCTGACGACTGGTAGACAGGATGCCTGCCTGACGACTGGTAGACAGGATGCCTGCCTGACGACTGGTAGACAGGATGCCTGCCTGACGACTGGTAGACAGGATGCCTGCCTGACGACTGGTAGACAGGATGCCTGCCTGACGACTGGTAGACAGGATGCCTGCCTGACGACTGGTAGACAGGATGCCTGCCTGACGACTGGTAGACAGGATGCCTGCCTGACGACTGGTAGACAGGATGCCTGCCTGACGACTGGTAGACAGGATGCCTGCCTGACGACTGGTAGACAGGATGCCTGCCTGACGACTGGTAAACAGGATGCCTGCCTGAATTGGAGACACAAAGGCAGGCAGAGAGTTGCCAGATTCGCATAACTCCGAAGGTTGCCAGAAAGACGCCATTTGGCATCCCTGTTCCGAAGGTAGAGACCTACGAAGCCAAATTTGATTTTATATACATTACCAAAAATTATTTTAATCAAAATTTACCATCAAGAAGGTTTTCAATACTTTGTTTAGTTAGAAAATTACGGTGTATAATCTAAGTTGTGGTTGAGAGAGTGCTTTTTACATACATTATGCTCAAAAAACAATGATTTTTCACTAACATCCTGTTAATATATAGACTGCACAGCGATACAGAGACAAACAATAGAAAAATAAAGGGTATCTTGGATAAATAATTCCAATTTATTTTTTTCGGAGCAATGTGATTGACAAACCTAAGTGACCCTAGGCCAAGCTATGGGCTAGACGCTCGGAGGTGTCACAACAGGCTTTCGAAATCACTCTGCCTGTGATGACGGCTGGAGTAAATTTCTCTATCTCAGGTAAAAATTAAAGTGGCATTTTGGCGGATACAGCAAAAAAAAAATGAACAAAAAGACGACCACGACCACCGCACAGTGATGGTGCAAGAGGTCGCAGGCAGCTGATGCACGAGACTAGTCTTCCCTCCAATGGAGCTCTGTGTATCAAGACAGACAGTAATTCGTACTACAGTATATCGCGCCGTAGGTTAGCGTGATAGAAACAAGAAGTTTCAATAGCAAGAAATGGCAAAAACGTGAGCTTTCAGCAGCGACTGCATCGATAAGCTTACAAAAACTCTAGTAAAGCATATAATTTGAGTTCATCGCGTGCTAGAAAACCGTAAATAAGAACAAGAAACTAATTACAGAAGAAAACTTCGGCAGTAATCAGTGACGTTTTTACCACTGAGAAAATTTTCTAAAATATGCAAACAAACTTGCGTATATATCTATTACAGGTTGATAAAAAAATCAAAAGTACATGCCTGACTAAATGATTCGGCATTGTACATGTCACAATGTATTAAAATTCACTGTTTTCATGCATAATATTTCGGATAGTGAATAAATATTCAATAATAATAGGATCTACATCCAGAAACCATAAGCAAGGAAAAGAACAATTATTAGACGACCATTTCATTTCAAACAACCGAGACGTATAAAGTTGACAATACGTTGAGATGATCAATACTGAGATAAAAATGAGCAAATACAATTAAAATCTTCAGAGCAAAAAACATTTAAATCCTAAGTAGAAATAACAAGATAAACCTACACAGCGGAGCGCTTTGACCTCAGATACTCACCCCACCACGCAATAAGTGCAATACGAAATACATAAAACAGCATCATTTAACGAGTATCCGTCCCTAAGAAAACCTGAGTATTTCAAACATCGATTAGAACCGGAAAAGATGAAATGTACATCCAGTGAGGGAATAATTAGAACATCGATTTGATAAAACAGTAACGGAAAAGAAGCAGGTGCGGCGCATCTCCGCACCCTGTCGTCCATTAAAGTAGCTACACATCCATCTAGTGCTGCATACATAGTCGGTAAAAAATGCATCTAGAGTCGTCTACTTACGCTACGCCTACTCCATGTCAACATCCACCTAGTTTATAGAGGTACCTACCTAGACACACTAGCACTAACTACAGTAGAAGAGACAGAGAGTTGTGCTCCTGTATCACAAGAAAAGGGCGGACCGCGCGACGGCAACATCTCTCTCGATGCGGTTCCCTGCATATCGACTTCTCAACAGCTAGCAGAATCCTTTGTCAGGATGTTTAAATTTAATGAACTGCTGTAATTTTACGCTGTAAAAGGACGTCAAAACCTAGCTGCTGGAAATGAGGTTAGCTCATAGGGGAATTGACGCTCCCCCAGCTCCAAGTCAGTTCTGTGCAGCTTTCAATGCGTCACACTTGATTTTTTCCTTGGTGACTGCTGAATCGAGCAGCTTGTATTAAATTATTTATTGAGTGCTCTCCATCACTTGTGCTCCGTGTTTTGCAGGTTGAGCAGGCCATGTATTAAGCTCAGTGTATTGTAAAAGGTTAAATCGCGTCGGTGTTTCCATTTCATGGTGAGTGGATTGTGGAAAGGTGAAATTTTAAATGATATATGAAACTTAAGTGGTATATTGTAATAAAAATGGTTTTTAAACATGCCTGTTGTATACGTTTGTTATGAGTTGTTCTAGCCAACTGTGGTCGATCTTTGTTGTATAAATTATGGTATTGAGTGATGAGGTTATTATATCAAGGTTAATTGTTTTCAGAGAGCTCCGAGAGCTTGTACCCGTACCCCGGTTGTGTGGACTGTGGTTTGTTACTTACGATCCCTTATTTTAATCTATTTTGTTTTTAAACCTCCTGTTATGATTTTGAAATAAAGTTTAATAAGTAATTAACCTAGTAAAATCATTGGAGGCATGGGATGGCTATAAGGGGAGTTGGGAGGCCATCATTATTATCCTTGTACTAAGTACCCTAGCGAACTTTCCCTCATAAAAAATATCCTAGTAGGTGACGTACCATTACATTTTTGGCGCCCGAACAGGGACACTAAAACAGGAGTCAATAAATTCAATTGGGATTAGAGAATTCTCTAGAATGCCAGGTCCACCGGCCGGGGTGTGGGGTATGGGTGCTGCTGAGGAGAGTCCTCGTGCAACTATTGCGGCAGCGCGCCCGTCAGTGTTGTCACAGCAGGATGAGGACAAATCAGCGCACCAGGAAGGAGCTCTTGATGGAACCAATAACAGCCGGCGTGTGGTGGCAAGTCGTCGTTCGCTGGGAAACTCCGGTGGAGTGGAGCTTTACGAAGAGAGTTTGGATGAACTTTTGGATGCCCGTAACATGATAAAAGCAGCACCAGCAGAATGTGGGTTGGAGTCTCAACACGGCAGTGTAGAAGATTCAGCGTGCCAGGAGCGGAACAGATCCTCCAGACCAGATAATGAGGAAAGCCTTATTATATTTTTTGTGAGACTCCAGTCTTTTCTCCTTCAGTTGAGTCAACCTCAAATTCGCGGTGATTTCTTGGACGAACGTATTGTTAAACTTCGTGATCCTGAAATGGTTCTCTACAGCTTGGACAGGATGGCGCGTTTGTTCTTCCCTACCTTCACCCAGAAGATGTATACGGCGATGCCATTGCTCAAGAGTTTGCATGGTCATGTTTTGCTTTTGCAAGCAAAGTCTGAGAAAATATTCCCGTTGATGTCGTCTGAGGCTCAGGTTGGTGAGTATTCTTATGCTACGTGGAGTAAACTTCTGGAGAGCATGATGCTAAGCCCTTATTGGTCACAGTTTCAGAGCCCAGGAGACTATAATGTGACATTGCGGCGACGATCGGACGATGAGCAAGCTTGCTACCAGCAGCAGCGATCCGTGGAGAGTGCCTCTGTGCGGGTGAAGAAGACCAAATCTGCACCGTTGGATTTGGTTGCTCCCAGTCTGAGTGACCTGCAACCTTCAGCTTGTTCATCACCAAGGCAGAGGGTTTGTCGTAATTTAAGGGTCCCCATTGAGGATGTGGTCATTGACTCGTCGGATAGTTCCGAAGATGATGACTGCTCGGGTGTGCCCCTTTCTCAGGTTGGTCGCTATCGCGTTGTTACTCCACCTACATTCGACGTGGGAAGTTCGTACAGTCTTCGCAAGTACTTGGAGATTTACGAACGCTACTTCAAGGCAAAATACCGCGGGGGAGAACGAGAGTGTGCCATGGAACTTGGACGTTTTCTTCAGGGCGAGGCTTTGGATGCTTACCATGCCTTTAGAGGGTGTGATAAGCGTTACCCGGTGTTGAAGGAAAAACTTCTAGAGTGGTATCGTACTCGGGAAGTGCACGGGTCACGACGATGGAAAAACGAATTGAAAGCCATGAAGTTTGGCATTGGTGAATCCTATAAACTTTTTGCCATGAGAATACAAGAAATCGCCCGCAAAGCCTATCCTCATAATGAGCAGGAATGTGTAAAAAAGATGATGGAAACCTTCTACCATGCAACCCCGGCGACATTCAATGAAAAGATGTGCCAAAAGCAAGAGATAAAGGAGATGATGGGGTTAGGCAGGAAGCTGACTTGGGGTGATGTATTGAACGTGGCAGAAAAAGAAGATAAGGCAATTCGGAATCGGAGATTCAAACATGAAGCCCCACGCAACGTCCAAGAGGAAGAAGATTTGTGGATCGGATATGGAGCTGTTCCCAGGGAATCGGACAGACTCCCACCTTTTAGGTTGCGAGATGAGTCCCTAACTCGTTATGAGGAGGGAGTGGAAAGGCGAGAAAGGAGTGACCAATATGAAGGTAGAGGTGATCCTCATCCATGCCCTGAAGAGTTCAGGAAAAGGATGGAACCGTCTCCCAATCGGCTAATGCGTGCAGTAACTGTTAACAGAGGTGACATGCAGTTTTGTGACTGGTGTGGTAAGTCTCGCCATTCAGTCGATGACTGTTGGCTTAAGAGTGGAGCGTGCTTAATTTGTGGTAGTCCGAACCACCACAGACGAGCCTGTCCAAAATATAAGAAAAGGGCCAGGGGAAACGCACCCAAGTGTCCTAATTGTGGCGGCCCGCATCTGGGAGTGAAGTGTCCTTCTAGAAAAAGCTCATCGCCAGCGTTAAACTAGAACCATCTGGGCATGGAGGCGATGGTCCGGAATTGGTGGTGCAGCCTCAATTAAAAACAATCATGGTTACCGCCGAAGTTCACCACCCACCAGTGGGTCAGGAGGATGAGACGTCCTCAGTGCAGTTGGTGGGGAGATGTTCCGAGTCCTCTGCAGACGAGGGGAGTGTCAGTTTTCTGACAGGTGCAGGTTGTCGGCCAATAGATGAACACGACTCAGCTGGGGACGATGTGATCCGGGAGTCCATTGGTAGTGATAATCCATCAGATACCTATTCTGAGGTGGAGGAGGATGGCAAACTTGATGGGAGACGTCTACCTTTTGAAAACTCTCCTGTTCCAGTTGTCGTGGATCTGGTTGAGCCTGTTTGGTTTACGACGGTTATTAATCTCTCTCAGGCCTTGCCGGTACCACTGCTGCACATCAAGGTACAACTGGGCGATAAGTGGGAGCTTGGTCTTATTGACTCGGGAGCGGAAAGAAGCCTTATCAGTGAACGGCTGCTTCCTCCTCAGTCTATTATAGATTGTACTAAAAAGTTCCTGATCAAGGGAATCGGTAGTAGTACCTCAGTGCCATCTCTTGGATGTGTTACGCTTGAAGTCAGCCTGAAGCATGTGAAGGTGATGGTGGCATTTGTTGTGGTACCCTCAGAAGTTCAGACAAGTTGTGGGATCCTGCTGGGCACGGATTTTTTGACAACAAATCGTTTGGAAGTTTGTGTGTCGCAGCGGAGAATTACTAAATACTTTCCTGGAGGTTCAGCTGTGGACTTCCATGTAGATCAAGAGGGAAATCTGTCAACCTCAGTGCGAGGAGTACGTTGTGTTGCTACCTCTTCAGTTGATGTTTCTCCTGGTGAGTTGCAAAGTGTGCCGGTTTCTCTTGATGCTCCTGCTGATGCCATGTCTTCAGTGAATTTGGCTTCCCTTCTTTTGGTGGAGCAGGCGCAACATTCTGCAGCAGTATCTACAATGAGTGGATTGTTAGAGCCTAACTTGATGCATGTACTTGTAGCCAATTATGGACCTAAAAAGGTGACCGTAAAGAAAGGATGCCATCTGGGGCAGGTCTCATCGGTGGCTGAGGTGGAGATTGATGAGCCAGCTGCGGTCTCTCAGGTGAACCAAGTTGAAACCATGGTTGACCTGGCACACCTCGATGCGTCTGCTCGTCAGAAGGTGATTGACGTTATCAAGTTAGTGCCTTCCGTTTTAAGTGATGGCCATGAGGAAATTGGATTGGCAGCTGTTAGCGCCCATGAAATAAAATTGTATGATGAAACACCCATTTATCAGCGACCCAGGAGATTTCCAGAGCCTATTGCCCGAGAAATTGAGGATCACTGTAAGGAATTGCATCGGTTAGATGTAATTGAGCCCAGCATGTCAGAATGGTCTTCACCGGTGGTGCCCATCAGGAAAAAGGATGGTACGCTTCGTCTGTGTGTCGACTACAGGCGACTGAACAAGGTCACGAAACCTGATCGGTATCCTCTCCCTAACTTGGTGGATGCGGTGTACAGCCTCAAGGGGAATAAGTTCTTCACCACGCTTGATTTGGTGCGGGGATATTACCAGGTCCCTATACATCCAGACTCAAGGAACTGCACGGCATTTTCGACACCTCACTCCCATTGGCATTTCAAGCGATTAAGCTTTGGACTGAAGAACGCACCAGCTTCTTTTCAGCGAGAGATGCAGGCAGTGCTGCGTGAGTTTCCCTGGTCAAAAGTGGTTATATATATTGATGACATTTTAATAATGGAAGAAACCTTGGAACGCCATCTTTCTCTGCTTGGAGAAGTACTCAATACACTTGCGCAACATGGTATTAAGATTAAGGCTAGTAAGTGTAATTGGGTGCATTCTTCTGTTGAGTTCCTGGGACACAAAATAAGTGGCACAGGATTGCGGAAGTCTCCGGCATATATTGAGAAAGTACGGCAGTTCCCACGCCCAGAAAAGTTGGGTCAATTGCAAGAGTTCCTCGGCTTGATCAACTTCCAGCGGAAATTTATCCCGAACTGTTCCTCCATCCAAAAGTGTTTGTCCAGCTTGACTGGGGGAAGGAAAAATGCAATCATTGACTGGACAGAGGAACGAGTGAAGGCTTTTGAAGATTTGAAGGCAGCTATGCAGCAAGAAATTGAGCTAGCCTATCCGGATTATTCTGATTCAGCGGCAAAGTTGGTTCTGTCTGTGGATGCTTCTGGAGTGGGTGCAGGAGCCTGCCTATCACAGGTTCAAGATGGTCGTGAAATTCCCATTGCATTTGCATCAATGAGCTTTAATGCTGCTGAACAGAGATATTCGACCCTCGAGCGGGAACTGTCCGCGCTGCGATGGGCAGTCAAGTCCTTGAAAGCTTTTCTCTATGGAGTGGAATTCATTATCCGGACAGATCATCAACCCCTAGTATATTTGCACAATATGAAGCTGGTCGATAGTCGGTTAGCCCGTACTCTGGAGGATTTGAGTGATTTTAGTTTCATCATCGAATATGTGCCTGGTGAGAACAATGTTATCGCTGATGGATTGTCGAGGCTTCCTGTGGAACAACAACCGGATGTTCCTGAGGAGGGGTGTTTACCCAAAGGGTTGGTGATTGATGGGTCTCCTACGGCTGGTGGGGGCAACTCTCTGTTTGTGAGCTTGCTCACAGCCTTGGCTCATAACACCAATGCCGCCTTGCCAGCATCGCATCAGGATTTACGCCGGCAATTGGTTGATGAGTTGTTGAGACATCCTCATGACTATGGCTATACCAAGTTGACTGGAGGTGTTCGCCAAAAACTAAAGCTGATGAGACATGCTGGGCAGTTTCCATGCATGGAAATTCTGATAGCATTCAGTTTTCTGTATCGTGTTGTGGTACTTGTGTATTTTTGGAACGATCAACCGGTTGTGTACCGACATGCTGACCTAGGGAGGGAAAATTGTCGCGGAGTAATATACCTACAATGTCTGGCTGGTATACACTTCAACCCTCTACGAGCAACGTGCGGATTCAGGTGCCCTGAAGAATATATGTGGCAGCCTACTTGTGGTCGCTCTCTAGACCGTCATCAGAAAAATGAAACTGTTGTGGATTCCTCGGGGCCTATTTCCAACTACGTTTCTGCCACCGAGTGTTCTGAGTGTGAGAATTCTGAACATCCGCGAGTGAAGCTCCAAATAGCTGGAGATGCTCTCTGCGCTATTATTGACACAGGTGCAGAAGTGAGTCTTGTGCGTTATTCCATTTTCCAACGTTGTCGGGTTCCCTTGGAAATACCAGAAGGGTTGAGAAGAATTGAAGGATATACCTGCGACCGTAGTTATGTGATTGGAATCGTGCATTTGACAGTTGCAATTGATGATTTAGAGATAAAGTCACAGCGTTTTGCTGTCGTGGATGACAGTCTTATTCCTCATTGTTTCTTGCTTGGTGCAGACTTTTTGGAGCGTAATCGGTTGGCTGTTGATTTTGCTGCTAGTCGGCTACATCAAGTATCTGGAGCCGGAAGGTCGGCTAAGTTCTGCACGGTGACGACGCTGAACAAAGTACCAGTGATTCTTACAGTACACCTGGATGACGCTACCAGTACCTCTGGTTTGGAGCACAGCAATGAGCCGTTTCCTTTTATGGCCAAGAGGAATCCAAGATGGATTGAGGCAGTTCAGACTGACCGTGAGATAAAGGAACTAAGAAGAGTCTTGGTTGAGAAAACTCCTGTAAATGATTGGCCTCAGAAATTGGCAGAATTTCGCAGGTACTCGGATGCAATAAGCATTAGGAATAACATCCTGGTGTATAGAGGGGAACTTCCTGTTTGTGTTGTTCCACTAGGTTCTCTCATTGGGCTTGTTACAGCAACGCACGATAGCATGGCGCATATCGGCAGGACTAAACTCTTGGCAGTAATGAAGCAGAGTGTGTGGCATCCGCGCCTGAATCGTGTAGTGGAGGACGTGTGTGCTTCGTGTCCTCAGTGCCAGCGTTATAAAGTGTCAGCGCAACGGACAAGACCACCAACGTTGAAATTGCAAGTCCTCCTTCCTTTTGATTTGGTTGCAGTGGATTTGCTCCAGCTGCCAAGAACTAGCCAGGGAAATGTGGCATGCCTGGTTGCCATTGACCATTTTTCAAAGTGGTTGAGTGTTGTGCCCTTGAGGAATAAAACTGCCTCCTCAGTAAATGAAGCTTTCTTCCACCGGATGCTGCCTTCGTTCCTAAGGAGACCTGACAGGGTTTTGTCAGATAATGGACCAGAGTTTCGGAGTATATTATTTACCAAGAAATTGGAGTCCTTTGGAATCAAGCATATAACCACAACTCCGTACCAACCTGCCAGTAATGGGTGTGTGGAAAGAGCAAATCGAACCTTGCTTGGGATTCTACGGAATATGTCAACTTCAGCCCTGTGGGACGAGGAACTTGCAAGAGGTGTTATGATTTACAATAATTCACTTCATTCGGCCCTTGACATGTCACCTGCTGAATATCTGTTGACCAAGGAACATAGGGTGTTGGATACGCCTTTGGTGTCGGAAGAGACACTGTTCTGGTCTGCTGGCCATCCAAGTTTTAAGCCCTTCAAAGTTGGTGATTTGGTGCGAAAAAAGGCTGTTAGAACTAATCACTGTGTTGCTAATAAGTTTCAGCCACGGTTTGATGGGCCTTACGAGATTTTAGTGGTGAACGAGAATCGTGTCACTTATAAAATCAGGAGGGTAAGTGATGAGGAAGTAGTTCCTGCTCATCATAGCCAACTTGCATTGTGGAAGGAAGCCCCTCCTTATCTTCAACAGGATGTGCCAAATGAGGAATGCCCTGTTACTGCAACACAATGGGAAACTTCATCTGTTGGGTCTCTGTTTGACAGTGATTCTGACGGCAGCTCGACTAGTTCTGAAATATCATCACTGTCCAGTTTCTCGGGATTTCTTCCGGCTACTGAAATACGGTCGATGACCATGGATGAGTCCCCACCTTGTGAGCTAAAATCTGCTAAGTATGAAGGAACCGGACCTGAACAGCTGAATTATGTGGTCCCATACTTTGACATGGGTGCTCCAGTGAATAAGAGTAAGCCATCCAACAATGCGTGCCATGAAATTGGCTCAAGTGACCGTCAGTCCCCAGGGTTACCCTCTTGGGTTGTTTTGCCTGTTCAGGGCGAGACCTGGGACATGTCCTCTGTATCGTGTGCTGACAGGACGCAACAGCCTGAGTCTGGACCAAGAGAAAAGATTTACTTGCAGATAGCTGAGTTTGTGAAGAACTACATTATTGACATTTTGAATGGAGCTCTTGACAAGGTTGCGGAGGGTATCCAAGGACATCTTGCATCAGAGGATCTTTCGTTTTCTGGATTTCTTCCTGCTCTGAAGTCGGCTGAATCGTCATTTTCAACCCAGCAGTCAGCTCCATATGCTGATGATGCGGATAGGGTCATTGAGAGTGATGTTAATCATTGTGAAATGAGTAGTGATAGCGTTTTTACTTCTGCTCCAGGTGCTGTAGCATTTAATTCTAGCACTCTTACACGGAGAACGAGATCACAAGGAGTTGCTCCTGATTTACCGCATGTGATGAATGTACCTATTGAATATAAACAAAAATAGTTCTTAGCCTGCACTTTTCATTGGAGAGAACTTTATTTGATTGGTTGGTTGTAGTGGTAAAGCATTGGGCATGTGATGGAGTGCACTGGAGGGGGGGTATGTAAAAGGACGTCAAAACCTAGCTGCTGGAAATGAGGTTAGCTCATAGGGGAATTGACGCTCCCCCAGCTCCAAGTCAGTTCTGTGCAGCTTTCAATGCGTCACACTTGATTTTTTCCTTGGTGACTGCTGAATCGAGCAGCTTGTATTAAATTATTTATTGAGTGCTCTCCATCACTTGTGCTCCGTGTTTTGCAGGTTGAGCAGGCCATGTATTAAGCTCAGTGTATTGTAAAAGGTTAAATCGCGTCGGTGTTTCCATTTCATGGTGAGTGGATTGTGGAAAGGTGAAATTTTAAATGATATATGAAACTTAAGTGGTATATTGTAATAAAAATGGTTTTTAAACATGCCTGTTGTATACGTTTGTTATGAGTTGTTCTAGCCAACTGTGGTCGATCTTTGTTGTATAAATTATGGTATTGAGTGATGAGGTTATTATATCAAGGTTAATTGTTTTCAGAGAGCTCCGAGAGCTTGTACCCGTACCCCGGTTGTGTGGACTGTGGTTTGTTACTTACGATCCCTTATTTTAATCTATTTTGTTTTTAAACCTCCTGTTATGATTTTGAAATAAAGTTTAATAAGTAATTAACCTAGTAAAATCATTGGAGGCATGGGATGGCTATAAGGGGAGTTGGGAGGCCATCATTATTATCCTTGTACTAAGTACCCTAGCGAACTTTCCCTCATAAAAAATATCCTAGTAGGTGACGTACCATTACAACGCATACAAATTTTGGATGCCGAAAATAAACAACTCAATACTTACAAAAAATTCGGCAACTTGAAATTATATTTTCGATCAGAAATGTATTTTCTTAATCAGATTAAAAAGAAATTTCAGATAGAGTTATGCACTTTATCCCAACAGCGGCAACGTCCGATTTTCTCCACACGAAATTAACACGAAACTAGTTAACTACACCTATTCCGTGACTAAAATGAATGTTTTATTTCCATGGAACCCAGTGAGAGCTACAGTCTTCGTCACCACACACCTGAGTAAAATGCGTATTTACACAAACACCGCGTGTTTCTCACACAGAACGCGTGTATGGCACAAGACGCGCTACACGCACACACAACGCACGGTTACACGTCCACGAGCACGCATGTTCGTACCTCACATGGCGCACACAACGCACGGTTACACGTCCACAAGCACGTATGTTCGTACCTCACATGGCGCACACAACGCACGGTTACATACACGTCCACGAGCACGTATGTTCGTACCTCACATGGCGCACACAACACACGGTTACATACACGTCCACGAGCACGCATGTTCGTACCTCACATGACGCACACAACGCACGGTTACATACACGTCCACGAGCACGCTGTTCTATACCTTGTATAAAAACTGCAGTACGTAATTTTGTAATAGTTCTCACACAGATAAAACAGGTCATTCTCACGCATGACATCTGTTAACTGCGTTCGTTATAGCGTAGATCTACAACTGGTAGCGTTAAATTTTCAAGTAACGTTATAGTAGTGCGCTACTATCTTGAAGCTCTTTTATTATTGTTAGTTGTGCTATGCTATAAGTTACTTAAGTAGAGATTCCTGTGTATCCTGGAGAGTAACATCCACGATCGACCTGTTACGCGCAATAGCGAGATCACGTGGAAGGCTTCAGAAGATAGGCTAGGAGTTGAGGATTGGAGCCCATAGAAGTCGGAGTAACCGTCTCTGTACTGATCTGTGTATCCTTTCCATCTGTGACTCTTCGTGCGTGATATGGTGGGTCTGAGCGTGGACAGGTTAATTAATAAAAGGCTAACGTCCTGTGCTAGATGACCCCGCCGTAAGATAGTTTGCCAATACACAGAGTAGGATCCTATAGTTTCGTGTAGCATTGCAATGCCAACCTGTTTTATTGTAAGTAGTACGTTCTAAGGGTGCAGTACCCCGTTCGTTGGATGTCAATAAACGTAAGTTTTACATGCGAGTTGTTTTCCAAGAAAGCCTGCCTTGAATAGCGCCACAGATGCTAGTAGTCCTAATGGGTCGGGAAAATTAACAGGAACTGTTCAGGCTGCGGGGGAACAGTTCGGTCGTAACTCGTGCTTAGGTGTGATTCGGGAAACCTGTAAACCTGTTGGACTGTGACTGTACCGAAGCATGGGACGTTGCTGGAATCTGTTGGCTGAGTCGAGTCCTGGATGCTCCAGAGATAGGTTGGAATAGCGAGACGGAACATTGAGTGAACTGAAAATAGGGAAACAGCCCTTCACCCGTGCTTTTACGTTGGCTAGGTTGGTGAGAAGTGGGAGTCGGGCAGCCCAGACCATAAGAATTCCGCGACCCCGACTGCCAGACCTACCACAACGTTGTACCGTGAATTCTTCAACTGATGGCAATAGTGGCTCTAGCCTCTTAGTTCTACGATTGATAACGTTATGGTTATGCGGTGTAGTTCTATGATATTACAGTTCTATTACAACGGTGTAGTTCTATGATAATTATATGTTCAAAATTCCCACAACTGTGTAGTTCTACGATTGATGACATGCAATAGTGTACAACAGACCTCCATTTAAAATTATCAACATCGTAATTCACAACATTCCGTAGCCAAGATACATGGGTGTCATGATAATCAAGATTTAACTCCGTGTTTCTGGTGGGTTTAGCTATAATCAAAAAGAAACTCGGAGAAGTTAAAGTTTATGTGCCGCCACAGAAGCGTAAAATTCGGGAGTCTCGGTAGGCACAGCCTACTACGCCGGCAAAATAATGTGCGAGCATCTCGATGCACGAAAAATGGAAATGATAAAATTTGAAAGACGACGTCCCATTTGCAGAAAGTCAAATGCACATAAAGCCGGTCTCTGAGATGACAAAGAAAATACAGACTGGAAGATGAGGCCTAATTATAAATTGAATTCCATAACAGACTCCTGGGACTAGAGTGGCTGATTCTGTGGTGGAGTTACCACTGAGGCAAAGGTCAAAATACAGCGACAGTTTCCAATGAGTCCAGCATGAAATACACAAATATACATATCTCAACTCGGTATAAAGTAATACTAACTTCAAAACAGTAAAATATAGTCAATGGTTAAGAGAAATCAAGTATAAATACAATAAATATTGAAGTACTTGATAAAAATACATGGAGAAAATGCACGTAAAATTGAGTCAGTTAAAGCCATGCTGAATACGTCATGTACGGCCAGGAACATCTAGTATGGAAAGTAGAGAAATACACGTCAATACAAAGTCATCTAAACGAGAATACACATCACCGAAACACAAAAGCCTTCTGGAAATGGAAGCCAAAGCATAAGGATAAATATGTTGATCAAACAAAAAACGCGTCAACTATAGAAATTCAATTTTTAGTTTTTAACAGGTTTGGGTTCTCTGAGATGCAAGACACCCTCTAAACTTTCAGTTGCAGTTCTGTCGTGATGGTAGGAGGCGCTATTCACGTAATAAAAAACTCCAACTCCATAAAAAGAGCTCTATTGAAAGATCTTGGACTTAGCGCTTCTTTTGTCTGATCGACAGAAATGCGAAAATAGTTTAAGCCAAACAAACCAAGCTTCACTTTTTTGCTAACTTTTCAGATAACACGCTACAAATTAAACAAAGCTTCTATTTTCTTTACGCACATATCAAACGAAAGACGTCATTTCAGTAAAATTTGAAGGCTTGTGAATAGGCAATTTATTAACCTTAGGTTAATTATTAACCTTATTAACCCTAGATTAAAAAATCAACTTTAGGATAATTATTAACCTTTGGATAATTATTGACATTAGGTAAATCATCCCCTCACTATCACAGTGATGTTGCGTGCAGCTCGCGTTCATAAAAGTCACACTTGAAGGACTTCTCATAATGAACAAGCCTTCATTAATAAATAAAAATCGAGAATTGAACACCGGCACTAACTGCCTTCGTTCTCGGGGCAAATAAAATCATTTGAAATAATGCCACAGAGGCAATGTCATGGCACAGTCGTCTTTTGAAGAAGCATCTTCATTAACTTCTAAATAATCGTGTTGGAATTCCAGTTATTTCTCAGTTACTTAGTCTATAAGAGAGTGAAATGCAAACTCGTTGAGGATAACAGTTTAACCTCCAACCTTTCGTGCCCACCGTCTCCATTTTTTTGATCACCAGAGGAGCTTTGTGCCGCAGCAGATGACCTGTTTAAGATGCGAAAATTGGCCATTCATATCTCTGGGCATTTAGGTTCTGTTCGCAACCAAAATTGAAATAAAATTTCAACGAACACATTTTTAAGTTGGAACACAACATTAATGGATCATGGCTAATATCCATATAATCTAGGTTCAGATGATGTGCTTTGTTTCACCAAGGAATTTAATATTCCACGTTTCCAGTACTCAACAAAAGTACTTAAAACAATCGATAAGTATAAAGTTGACAACATAATACAATATAATATAATATAAACATATCAACATTATATTTTCCGCCCATTGACCAGTTGCTAGATTAGATTAGATTAGATTAGTCGTTAGTTTTAGCCTCCCTACTTAGCAACAAATGCGATCCAAAGAGAGGAAGGAGGAAGGCACCATTTAGTATGGAGTTAAGGGAACGCGGAACCTACGCAGAAAGACATAGAAACAGTAAGTTGTGAAAGAAGATCATGAAACAAGATCAAAGTTGAAGAGGAAAGTAGTAGGTGTTGAAGAACAGGACAGCAGTGAACCGAAAAAAGATGGTCCTTAACATAACAAAAACATTTTATTTTAACAATAAGAAAGCCTACCTAACCTTTAGCTCGGGCCCTCACATTGTCCCCCTGGGAGCGCTGACCACTTGCTGCTCAATTTCATTCAACATAAGCCAGTTACTCGATTTAAAAGATATTTAGTCACAGTTCAACCAACAGTTCTTTACAAAAGTTACCTATACATTTCCCAGTACTAAAAAAATTAATTCTAAAGGTTTAAAAACATAACAAAAATAAAAATCATAAAGAAACGCAATTATAAACAAACAACAAAACGCAAATATTACTGTCTTTCGATTGGCTTCAAAAGTTGAAGCTTTCCTTTGGCTTAATTGCGATTTATCAGACAAAGCAGCATATATGTATAAACTTAATATAAATGTACGGAAAAAATATTTAACTTGAGACATAGCACATTAAGTCACAAAAACATGCGCAGTGATCCATAAAATATAGCTAAATGAATCGATATCTCACTAAGTCACTCGTACTAAATATAAAAATGACCAAAATGAAGCGTCATGTAGTATATGTGTTAGGATATTTAGCCTTATCTACATTAACATACAGAACTAAAATTAAACATCGTCAGAATAAATAAAACCAACTTAAGTAGATTGACAAATGTGTCATGGTCAAAGGTGTCATGATGAGACTTGCACCTCACTCCAACACAGGCAGGCACACACTGGGCAACCCGCACCTCACTCCAACACAAGCAGGCACACACTGGGCAACCCGCACCTCACTCCAACACAAGCAGGCACACACTGGGCAACCCGTACCTCACTCCAACACAGGCAGGCACACACTGGGCAACCCGCACCTCACTCCAACACAAGCAGGCACACACTGAGCAACCCGCCCCTCACTCCAACACAAGCAGGCACACACTGAGCAACCCGCACCTCACTCCAACACAAGCAGGCACACACTGAGCAACCCGCACCTCACTCCAACACAGGCAGGCACACACTGGGCAACCCGCCCCTCACTCCAACACAAGCAGGCACACACTGAGCAACCCGCACCTCACTCCAACACAGGCAGGCACACACTGGGCAACCCGCCCCTCACTCCAACACAAGCAGGCACACACTGGGCAACCCGCACCTCACTCCAACACAAGCAGGCACACACTGAGCAACCCGCCCCTCACTCCAACACAAGCAGGCACACACTGAGCAGCCCGCACCTCACTCCAACACAAGCAGGCACACACTGGGCAACCCGCACCTCACTCCAACACAAGCAGGCACACACTGAGCAACCCGCCCCTCACTCCAACACAAGCAGGCACACACTGAGCAACCCGCACCTCACTCCAACACAAGCAGGTACACACTGAGCAACCCGCACCTCACTCCAACACAGGCAGGCACACACTGGGCAACCCGCCCCTCACTCCAACACAAGCAGGCACACACTGAGCAACCCGCACCTCACTCCAACACAGGCAGGCACACACTGGGCAACCCGCCCCTCACTCCAACACAAGCAGGCACACACTGGGCAACCCGCACACTGCAACAGACAGCAGCAGCAGCACGTCACGTACCCATGACATAGGTTGCATGCCAAGTATTACATTGATATTGTACGACATCATGGAGAATTATTACAAGAATAAGTTCCTTTTTTTGCAACAACACTAGATTGTGACCCGACCAGTCAGCTGGATTTTCTTAATAAGTCTCCAAAACACGAACCTGCATTCTTGAGATCCATAAACACTTTTATTGCATGTATTTTCCTCCAGATAAAAACGCCAAGGTTTGATGTAACATAATAAATAATAAATATAAAGACATCCAAGAGTATGGGCCCCCTTATCTACTATCTTCAATTACAAACTTGCAGATCTAGATTTGTTTTCACAGAAGTAGAGCTCAGCAGTTGCGTCTGCAGACCACAAGTAAAGGCAAGGAGTAGCTCACATTGTGTCAGAGAGGCATAGTGATTGAAGAGGCGAGAAGGATGAAAGATGAAACTGAACAATTCGTCAATACAAATTAACGCAGTGAAGAACTCAAAAGGGTTTACCCGTGGAGTTAAGATACAGCGAGATAAAACTCGCTCAAACTGATGCAATAGTGAAGTGAAAGATGCTGTAGAGAATAAAAAGTAAAGGCAGTCGTGAAGGGGAAGTAGATGCGGTCGTGAAGGAAAATTATAAGCAGTCGTGAAGGAAAAGTAGAGGCAGTCGCAAAAGATGAGTAGATGCGGTCGTGAAGGATAAGTAGATACATTTGCGAAAGAATACTTACCGCACTTGTGCAGCAAAAGTAGATGCAATTGCACCGGAAAGTCCAAAACGCTCCAACAGAAATTGGACAGCAGAGCGGAAGACATGACAGGTAGAGGAAGGCTCGTCCGAGAATGATCCACATTCAAGAAAGCTACAACGGTGAAAAACAAAATTTCTCAAGTCTGAAACAACAGGACGAGTTTTTGGAAAATAGCAGACATCGAACAATATTCGGGTGTAGCAGCAACGGAAGGTGACGACTGAACACCAGCATGTGGAGCATCAGAGGACGATGGTGCCGTTGAGACCGTCCTCACCTCCGCACCCGCCACTGTCACTGCCGTCAGACACCAGCAGCTTGCCACCTGCCCAGCACCACTGCATGAGTTGCGCTTATTAAGTATTGCCATCTGACACGCGGTCTGACGCGCCAGAAGTATGACCAGCACACTGGTCGGTGCTCACAACAGCGTCGTTGCTGAGGCTACAGATCAACCAACGCACCAAGTGCCCAAGTATGGTCATCGTGACAACTTAAACACCATGTACCAAACTCCACGTATTACTTTGTGGCTACTGACTATGCGCACACCAAGTGTGTACTGAACCATTAACATGCTGGCAAGTGACTGACACTACAAGTAAGTGTGTAACAAACCATTGTCATGCTAGCCAAAGATTACCGCGCCCCAAAAGTATACATACCACTGCCATGTTGGCTACTGGCTAACGCACAATGAAAGTGTTCCAAACAATTACCATGCTGAGCACGACTGGCACATTACAGTGTACTAAAACCATCACCAACCCAACTATCCAGTTTAAATAGACAAGAAATCTACACTCAATTTTAAAACAAAACTTTCAATTATCAAATACAGAACACCAATGACACCTCTACAGGGAAATATTAGCAAACCATAACATATCCTTCCCGTCACAAATGATGGCGTTGTTTACAGGTAACAGCTTACACTCAAAAGTGAAAACTGTTTTTGTAAGATCAGTGCTGCCTTTCTATCTTTTTTTCCTCAATTTTTGCACTAGGATAACTTTGGAATTACTTTTCACCAACACCAACTGCAACTCAAAAGCAGAAACTCGCGGTCACTGCACGTGCAGGTATCCAGTTCACAGGGCGGGAGAAGGGACGGACAGACCAAGTAAGCAAGGAGCCAAGCAACAATATTATTGTACCCCAGTCTAACTTTTTTGTCAGAGCACGCATTTTTTTTGCCGAATAAGCGGTTCAATTACTTGGGCGGCAAAAAACATGCATGCAGGCAGCAAAAAAAGTTCGACTGGGACACTACAAGAGGCTCAACACGCTCGCTCTGTAATGACACACATGTGTACCACTTGAAAAATTGCTCATTTACGTACCAGTAACAATGGCTACCATTTCACTGATTTCACTACCTTTATTTAAATTAGACTATGGCGAACAATAAATTAGACTATGGCGTACAGGTTAACATGTTACTGTGACCCTTGTTACAAAAGATATGAATGTAATCAAGAAGTAAAGATGAGTTTTCCATTCTGCTTCTTCGAACCTAACCAAACCGACCGTAGGAACCGCGGAAACGTAGTGAACGAGTAAAGATACCTGTACGGACACTTAAGCTCTTATTCATAGGCACCCCAATCAAAAAATCATACCAGAAAACGGGCGTAGAAGCAGCACGGTGGGTTCCCCATCTTCTGGGTGTGCTGGGGAGAGGGGGTCAGGATGTAGGAGGGGAGTAGCTGGGGTCCGGGGAGGAGAGGAACAACAACCAGGGTTACCAACACAAACGGGCACCATGCAACGTCAATCTCAAGCTGTCACACTTGCAATGAACATTGCGCACAACAGTTTGCTTCTCACACAAATATTCTGAACAGTTGAGCGTAACGAACTTGACTAGTGGGAGAAGTGGTGGCAACTTCCTCTGATATACACAGCTAAAGTAGAAAATAAACTGAGAAGCTAGTCTTTACACAGAAGAGGTAATATATACAGGGAACGTCAAAATGTGTTACCCAATTTTAGCATGTTGGTTACTCAAAAAATAACCAATCGGTAAGAGACGAATGGCTTAGTCTCATTTGTTGCGAAATTTAGCTTTTGTTACCAGCTCAAAGATTTTCATTGTTGACCTCTTGATTCAGGCGCAGCAGTGTTCAGAATGAGAACTATCTCCTGATTTGCGCGAGGTAAAAATTTTCAGAAACAAGTGCAAGAAGAGACAACAAGAGCTAGTAGAGACAACAGAAAAAGAGTTCGTGCTATCAACCTAGACAAAAACACGCCCTCCAACAGGCACACATGTCAACATACCGCAGCGATGATCAATCAAATAATCACAAACACGCCAAATGCTGAGCCCGTTCTTCACCACTGGATCAAAATCTACTACGATCAGCAAAAAAGTAGATGAAATAATCTTTGAAACATCAGACTCATTGCCTCATCAATTCCTTCATTTAAAGCTACCGATGCAGAGAATTTCAACAGAAGTGTATGGTAGTTTTATTCAAGTTTCGTGATATTTTTTTATTCATTTCAATTGACTTAGTAAATTCCCTAAGATTTCCATATTATTCAGAGCTAACTTCCCATAAACTGCTAAAAGTAGCACATTTTAACGCTAATTGCTCCTCTCTTACAAGGTCAAGTGACCAGGACAACCACTACCACTCTCGACTTGAATAATTCCCATCAGCTCAACAGTTCCCCATCTCACCAGATAATTATACACTACATAAAATACAACAATGTACTTTACAGTCATTGACATGAGAGACTAAATAGTTGAGGCTTCCATGACAAAAGATGAGAATATCTGAAATAAAATAGGCGTGTAGGTGCAGACAACACTTAGCGGATAGAGAAGGGTGTGCGAGCGGGTCTTACAAAAGAGGGAGGGGTGTAAAGGCAGCACCTACGGCACAAAGAGGTGAAAGCAACACTCAAGTAAGAGTGTATAGGCAGTACTCAAGTACAAGGACCACTTATTTAGCAGGAGCACTCATTTAAGTAGAAGCACTCATTTCAGTAGGAGTACTCATTTAAGTAGGAGCACTCATTTAAGTACGAGCACTCATTTAAGTAGGAGCACTCATTTAAGTAGGAGTACTCATTTAAGTAGAAGCACTCATTTAAGCAGAAGCACTCATTTAAGTAGGAGCACTCATTTAAGTAGGAGTACTCATTTAAGTAGAAGCACTCATTTAAGCAGGAGCACTCATTTAAGTAGGAGCACTCATTTAAGTACGAGCACTCATTTAAGTAGGAGCACTCATTTAAGTACGAGCACTCATTTAAGTAGGAGCACTCATTTAAGTAGGAGTACTCATTTAAGTAGAAGCACTCATTTAAGCAGAAGCACTCATTTAAGTAGGAGCACTCATTTAAGTAAGAGTACTCATTTAAGTAGGAGTACTCATTTAAGTAGAAACACTCATTTAAGCAGGAGCACTCATTTAAGTAGGAGAACTCATTTAAGTAGGAGCACTCATTTAAGTAGGAGCACTCATTTAAGTAGGAGCACTCATTTAAGTAGAAGCACTCATTTAAGTAGGAGCACTCATTTAAGTAGGAGCACTCATTTAAGTAGAAGCACTCATTTAAGTAGGAGCACTCATTTAAGTAGGAGTACTCATTTACGTAGGAGCACTCATTTAAGAAGGAGTACTCATTTACGTAGGAGCACCCATTTAAGCAGAAGGAGCACTCATGTAAATTGGGAGGAACACGCAAATAAGTGAGGGCGATTGGGTGGTACTCACTGAGGTGGGAGGAGCGACGGGGAGGCAGGATGCAGAGGATGGACAGCGCCATGATGACGTGCCAGGCGGAGTGAACGTACTGGTAGTTGTCAATGGTCTCCAAAAACGCGTAGCAAATCAGGCCTGAACGATAGTAATATTTAAATAAGCTGACCAAGCCTCACAATTTCAAGAAGTTCTTAAACATAAGAAAGTTACTTTTGCTTTCATTGGTCTGCACAAAAGCAACAATTGAACAGCATGAGGTCTAACTGTTTAACAATAAACTTAATTAGCAAATATTAATACAGCTAAACGCAGCACTTCATGGTTTCAATTTGGTGAAGAAAAACCCTGTTATACAGGGTGTACATCAAAAAACAAAACACTAATAAATTAATAACACTGATACACTTTCCTTCCAACTACACAAAACGAACAAAAATATTTCATCTCCAAACTGAGTTATCGCAATTTAACACCCGAGTCGAGGGTTTTTGAGGCCCAAATTGCACATCACTTCCTCAACAACAACCGCTGTAAATGCTACTGTAATGAACGCTAAACAAATCACAAAGATGAGAAGGAGACAACGAAACTACCTTTGGTGCAACATATAGGTTCTCCTAAAGTGCTAGCAAGCCCTCTACTATTATTACTAATACTACAACTATCATTAGTACCACAACTACTATCATTACTACAACTACTACTTCTACTACTACAAGAAGCAGCGCACCCGTGGCAGCAAGGAGCGTGCCGGGCAGGAGGCAGCAGAGCCAGTACCGCCTGGGCGGGTAGCAGGCGCGCTGCTTGCGGGAGTGCAGCGCCCAGGACACGGCCATCACGCTGAAGGCGGACACGGCGGGCACCACAAACACCCAGAGCCCAGTGCGGTCGTACTCGACACCCAGGGCCACCATGACGGCCCCCGCCATATGCAGCAGGGAGTACAGAGTGAAGGGCACCTCTGCCATGGCTATGAGGGTCACCCAGAAGGCGAGGATGGCTGAGTAGAAGTCGCAGAACTGCAGCACGCTCGCCTTCATGATGCACCAGCTGTAGGCCTCCTGGTCGCAGGCGTGGTAGAGCGTCGAGAAGCACATGGTGAAGGTGTACACGAGCGCCTCGGTGTAGTGGTGCCTGTACAGCGCCAGGCACACGGCCGGCAGAAACGCGAGGTTCGACAGCGTCAGCAGCAGCATCGCCAGCAGCAGCAGCGAGTCCGGCGTCGCATCTGAGCCGTCTGAGCAGGTCCAGCCCTTGTAACCTGCGCAGGGTGGCAGCTGGATTAGGAATGGCATAATGATTGCACATAGGCCCAAAATAGCAGCAGAGCCTAGGTATAATTTATGCAAAAAAAATTTTTTAGGTTTCATTCAACTTGAATATTACTATCTAATTCACAAGAAAGATGTTTATCATAAAATAAACTCGGAACAATATGAAGTCCCACTTACCAGCATCGCAGACACAGGTTGAGAAGATGAAGCCCGAGTACACGTACTGGTAACAGGAGCCGTACTTGCCACACTTGCCCTGCACGCACGGCGACGAGGACACGCTGAAGATGGCAGTCACTTCACGCTCCGAACACGGCACCTTGGTCACCAGTGACCTCCAGTCAAGAGTAGTGGAGGGGGAACTTTCCAGCTTATTGGGAGCAGTGGTAGTGGTGACACAGCCGTGAGATGTTGCGTTTTCTGAACTAGTGTCATTGCAGGCAGTGTCGTTCCCACTTGCCACTGTACTGTTGGAAATGTCTCCTTGGGTGCCATAAAATCTGGCAGTGGACGAGGCACTATTGGTGAAGGTAGAATTAGAGGCAACAGGGGTACCTTTAGTAGCAGAACCGTTGCTGTGCACGTAGCAGGCGGCGGTGATGGAGAGGTACCAGGGGCCGGGGTCAGGATAAGGGATCAGGACGGACTGGGCAACGTTAGCAAGCGACCCTCCCTTGCCGCTGCTGCTGGATGTGTTGAGGTGCAGCGTGTGGCCCCTCTCGCACGGGGCGTCGTGCCGGGGCATGGATCGTAGGCCGGACGACAAGCACCCTGACAGACGGTACTGGTGCACTGAGGTGTTCAGGAACGGGTACAGGGCTAACTCGACCGTCAGGGTACCTCCCAAATCTAAGAAGGGCGTGAGGCTGAAGGCCAGCAGCGACGGCGTCTGGGTGCTCACATTCACCATGAGCGGCACGGACCCGTTGCTTGAGGGAGACAAGTCGTACTCGAACACCAAATTGTCTGCAAATGACTTGCGCACCAAGTCATGACGGTTCCAACACCCTGATGAGGCCGCTTGAGTATCTTTTTCCTTCTTCAAAGTATTCTCAGCATTACCACTGTCATTGGAAGAGCTATTTGAGGTATCTGCTAAGTTTATAGTTTCGTTCAAAAAAGACATTGTTTCTGTAAGGCCAGAATCAATTTCATTGTAATCATTCTCGACTTCACGTGCGTCACTGACTGAGGCGTTTGTCAAGTCAAGCACTTCATATGACAGTTCTATAGAGGATGCAGGTTTCAATTCATTGGTTTCTGGGTCAAAAATAAAGTTCGCATCTTTCAAATCCGTAGCTTTGGCCTCATCAGATGCATTTGTCCTGGTATCATTCGAGGGTCCGGTGGAAGTGTAGTTTGTGTTCAAGGTATCTATGCTACTGTTGTGGCTAGAAGAGTAGTGGGCCACCGCATCGCTTTGTGAGAGGTTACCGCTGGACGCTGCTGAGTGGGAACGTGCGTTTTTCTCTTGCTGTTCCTCGCATCGACCACATAACGTCAATGAAACGGACAACTCAAACTGGATTCTTGGCACTAAGGGCACCACACGCACATAGTGCCACGCATCCTCCATCACTTCGCCTGACACAACACATGACGTAGCATCAGAGCTGTTCGACTCTTCAGTAACTCCACTAGAAGTTGCAAATGTGATGTTTTCACTCAGCTTGGAGGAGTCACTGCTTAGCAAGACGTCCTCTCCATCAGCAGTGGTGTATCCTCCACCTTCATCAGTGCTGTTCGCATCAGATGCTGTGTAGTTACTTTGTTCGTTACAGGCTTCACTTGAAGAGGAATTCATTGTGATGTCGTCACTGGCGGCACATCTCACTGTCGCCGTAATGTCATCACCCGTGGATTTAGAGCAGCTCACCACTCTGCAACAATACTAAATGATCACAGAGAACAATAGTCATACCCAAAGCAAGTGAGATTAGAAATTATAGAATTTATATTCTACAAAACCCCTAACATGAAGTAATCAAAAGAGCTTTTGGAACTGTCTATGCTTTGGTATACTGAACTTCTCTTGTCTTTCACGACAGGACACACAACCGATCAAAACATCCCTGAACTGAAATCAGTGACTTAAACATATAAAATAAAGCCTATTCAAAACACTAATGTCAAAACACAGAAAGAAGGCGTATTTTACCAAAGCACTTTTGATATCATGATGCAAAATCCCCAAAATTTGCCCTTTCTCCTTGAAATTTCAAGAAAACTTTCCCCAGTTCATGAGACTAAAAAAATTCAAAATGGACTGCATGGGAATACGAGCTGCTTCACTTGTATTTACAAGACACTCCACACTCTCTTTCAAGCTGACCCAATACCTGTCACCAGACAACGCAAAGGCTAACTTACAGTGGAGTTACGAGCATAATTGTATTAGTATAATACTCTTTTGTCACAACAAAGCCTATACCAGGAAAGCAAAGAGAAGGGACAATATAGTATGAACTGAAGAAATAAGGAATATATACACTAGATTTGTTCCCACACAAGATATGCCATGCACAGAAAGAGCCAGTTCAGGAAGAAGAGGAAGATAAAAGAAAGAAAAAACAGCTTGGAAAGGGAAAGAAACAATATAAGCCCATAAAATAGAAATCCCATAAGCCTATCTATAGCTGAGGTAATTTAACAATACTAACTCCCGGTGCACCAACAGGATAGGGTACACTAACCTAATTAATCAAAATCTATGGCCTATCCTCTGCCCCCAGAGAGAAGAGTCATGAACGTTCACCACTCCATCTTCAGTCAAAGTTAACACTAAATGAATAATAAAAAGGTGAAGACTGCATTCGTTACACTTATGAACGTTCATGATTTGATTCCCAGTGTCACTAGGTATGATTGTATGTGCCACAGAGTGTTAAACTTACTATCGTGTATTGCAAATTCACAGTACCACGACTCTAGTCAACACAACCTGGGACTTAATACTTATAATCGCATATTAAAAATATTCAGTAACATTGATATGACCATATTCCACAGAAACTGTCATATAGAACTTATAATCATGTATTACAAACTTCCAGTATCACTGAATGAGATTAATAAACACAAACTGTTATATAATTCTTATAATTCAGCATTACCTACCGCCGGTGCCACAGGATTGTGACTGCATCTCGCCCATACATATGCGGCAAACTCATAATTTTGCATGGCAACTGCCCAGCACGGCAGGTTTTATCCAAGAGAGATTGATTGATTATCAATTAATTTTAGCCTCCCTTACCACAACATAGATTTTCAAAGAGAAGACATATGTATGAAGGCGCCATTTAATATGGAGTTAAAGGGAACGCAAAATCTATACACAAAGTGAGTTTCCACACACGATCCCGCGTGCATAGACAGTAAGTCTCGAAGGAAGGTGATGAAACAAGATAAAAGTTGAAGAAAAAAGTATTAAGTGCTGAAAAACAGGACAGCAGTGAACCAAAAAAAAAGATGGTCCTTAACAAAACAAAAAAAAAGTTTTATTTCAACAAAAACAAGGCCTAACTAAGGGTGCTGGCACACCAAAAGACTGAAAGCGAGAAAGAAAGATGTGAGGCGAGAGCTACCGCACACCTGAAGATGGCTCTAATGCAGCAGTTTGCGCCTGACAGCCATGGAGAGTGGACTGTTACATCGATCGGCAGTGCAAGCCTGAGTTTATAATGCTGAGTTTCATTCCTATTTCACCCCATTGCTTTGAAACATGTAATCTGTAGCTGTGGTTTGGATCTTATGAGTTCCAAAGGCACAGTACCGCGTAAACTTTGGATATCAGGAGTTCAGTCCATGCTGGAGGAATTGAGCCACGCACCTCCCTCGTCGATAACATACAAGACATTGATCGAGGCTTCTCGCCGCAACACGCAAGCGTGAATCCATCTTTGAGAGGCTCGCTTCTGACTATCATCAGTCTTTCTCGCTTTCTTGCTTGCTCACTTTCAGTATGTGCACTCCCATAGAAATCCATGTTAATCAATTTAAGCTGGCTTGCTTGATTTCTCGCTTCAAGTGTTTTGATGTGCGGGCGCACTAACTCTGAGCTCAGGCCCACACATTTTCCCCCTGGGAGCGCCAATTCCCATAGATACAATAGTTGTTTCTCCCTGAGGGGTGCCAAAGAGAGGGCTTACGAGGCCCTGCCGTAAACAGAAGCGCATCACAGCTGGGACAGGGAGCCTTACAAGGAGAGGTTGGAGGAGTGATGGGAGAGCGCGAGGGGCGTGAGCTCCACCACCAAAGGGCACCCCGACCCAGCGTTGAGGTCCTCCTCAGTTCCTGAAGGGGGTAGGAGAGCAAGTAGCATGGGCAGCGCTAAAAATGGCCCTAAGAGTGAAAGACAGAAAGTAGCACAAGGAAGGATGGGAAAGTAGCACAAGGAAGGATGGGAAAGTAGCACAAGGAAGGATGGGAAAGTAGCACAAGGAAGGATGGGAAAGTAGCACAAGGAAGGATGGGAAAGTAGCACAAGGAAGGATGGGAAAGTATCACAAGGAAGGATGGGAAAGTAGCACAAGGAAGGATGGGAAAGTAGCACAAGGAAGGATGGGAAAGTAGCACAAGGAAGGATGGGAAAGTAGCACAAGGAAAGATGGGAAAGTAGCACAGGGATTGCTAAGAAAATCACACAAGGAATGATAAGAAAAGGGCCTATGGAATGAAAAAAAAAGCCCCACGAATAATAGGTGGCAGATTAGAGTCTTTTTAACCACGACAGCTAGTCAATCTTGGAAAGTGAGAAGTCAGCAACACATCAATAAAGTTTGGATGCCTTCAAAGCAAGCTCACCACAAAAGGAACTAATTTTTGACCCGTGCAAACTTTTTTTCCAAGCCCCTCTAATGGTTATCAACGTACTAAAAAATCCTATCAAATAAGAAACAGAGGGTTTCAATATTTACATCATGCATTACTAATTAAAATTTGTTGCATTCATGAATCTTTCATATAATAAATTTGGGCAAAAATTTTTTAGCGCTAATTACTAAACACCCTCTATATCAATATGACCACATATCTTATTTATGAAGATATTAACAAACATTAATCGATAAACATGTATAAATAAACATTGATACACATATTTACAAATCTCACCATTCACTGCAGTTCCCACAATGGAGCAGTTGTTGATAGTCACTGAAGCTGAAAATCCATAAGGGCCAACATAGAACCTGCCCAATAGATTAGATTATTAGTTAGTTTAGCCTCCCTATCCACTACAAAGGCGATCCAAACAGAGGAAGGAAGAAGGCACCATTTAGTATGGAGTTAAGGAAACATGGAATTTATGCAGAAAGGGCATAGAAACAGAAAGATGAGAAAGAAGTTCATGAAACAAGATCAAAGTTGAAGAAGAAAGTAGTAGGTGCTGAAAAACAGAACAGCAGTGAACTAAAAAAAAAGCCCTTAACGTAAAAAAATATTTTATTTCAACAAAAAGAAGGCCAAACTAACTCACACTTCCCTCTGGGGTATTGATTGATAATAATAGTGTTATAACTAAAGATAAAAACTTATAAATACAACACTAGGCGCACCTGTAGTAAGTGTCTGAGGTGATATCAGCCGAAGTTGAGGGCTGAGGCTCGTCCCCCACTATGGAGGGCATGACATTGGTGACCACCACGTCCTGGTGATATACCGCCTCAATGCGCACCCACGACTGGCAGGACGGCACCAGCCCCTGCAATCCCAAAACACAATCTCAGGCAAAGGACAAAACTAATCCCTGCAGAGCAGACAGTCTCAAGTACTGGAAGCTACAAACTCCTACAGAGCAAATAATCTTTGGTAGACTGGAAGTTATCAACTCCTACAGAGCAGATAATCTTAGGTAGACTGGAAGTTATCAACTCCTACAGAGCAGATAATCTTAGGTACACTGGAAGTTATCAACTCCTACAATACAGATAATCTCAGATACACTGGAAGTTAACAACTCCTACAGTGCAGATAATCTTAGGTATACTAGAAGTTATCAACTCCTACAGAGCAGATAATCTTAGGTACACTGGAAGTTATCAACTCCTACAGAGCAGATAATCTTAGGTATACTGGAAGTTATCAACTCCTACAGAGCAGATAATCTTAGGTATACTGGAAGTTATCAACTCCTACAGAGCAGATAATCTTAGGTACACTGGAAGTTATCAACTCCTACAGAGCAGATAATCTTAGATACTGGAAGTTATCAACTCCTACAGTGCAGATAATCTTAGGAATACTGGAAGTTATCAACTCCTACAGAGCAGATAATCTTAGGTACACTGGAAGTTATCAACTCCTACAGAGCAGATAATCTTAGGTATACTGGAAGTTATCAACTCCTACAGAGCAGATAATCTTAGGTATACTGGAAGTTATCAACTTCTACAGAGCAGATAATCTTAGGTACACTGGAAGTCATCAACTCCTACAGAGCAGATAATCTTAGGTACACTGGAAGTTATCAACTCCTACAGAGCAGATAATCTTAGGTATACTGGAAGTTATCAACTCCTACAGAGCAGATAATCTTAGGTATACTGGAAGTTATCAACTTCTACAGAGCAGATAATCTTAGGTACACTGGAAGTCATCAACTCCTACAGAGCAGATAATCTTAGGTACACTGGAAGTTATCAACTCTTACAGAGCAGATAATCTTAGGTATACTGGAAGTTATCAACTCCTACAGAGCAGATAATCTTAGGTATACTGGAAGTTATCAACTCCTACAGAGCAGATAATCTTAGGTATACTAGAAGTTATCAACTCCTACAGAGCAGATAATCTTAGGTACACTGGAAGTTATCAACTCCTACAGAGCAGATAATCTTAGATACTGGAAGTTATCAACTCCTACAGTGCAGATAATCTTAGGTATACTGGAAGTTATCAACTCCTACAGAGCAGATAATCTTAGGTATACTGGAAGTTATCAACTTCTACAGAGCAGATAATCTTAGGTATACTGGAAGTTATCAACTCCTACAGAGCAGATAATCTTAGGTATACTGGAAGTAGAGATGTGACTCAAAAAAAACCATGCCGTTTTTTTTAAAAAAAACACGTTTTTTTTACAAAAAAACCGAGGCCAAAAAAAAACGTGAATATTTTGGTTTTTTTTAAATATTTTGTCTTGAAATAACTCAGCAAGAAAAAGAACCACATTACATTATGTGTTTTCATGTCAGATTATAAAATAAAACAACATACTTCTTGATTGGTGGTTTTCCATGGTTTTATGAAATTTTTCATTTTCTGAGGTTTCATGCTTTGATATTTCATTTGTTTTACAATACATGTGAATGACCTTCAAGTCCCAAAATGATGTGTTATAATAACATATCTTTACTTATGGTCATTGATAGGGATGTGACTAAAAAACCATGCTGTTTTTAAAAAAAAACATGTTGTTTATACAAAAATTATGAATAAAAAACATGGATAGTAATATATTTATGTGACCTTAAAAATCCAATGCTGTTTTTTTTAAAACATTGTTTTTTAACCGAAAAATCTTGACTAAAAAAACATGGCTATTATATTTTATGGGACCAAAAAATTGTTTTTTTTAAAACATTTAAAAAAATCATGACTAAAAAAAACACGGATGTAAATATCAGGAAAATTATTTTTCTTTAATCGAATTGTCTTTAGAAACTTATAAACAAAGAATGCTGTTAATATTGAAGTCATGTTTATTAGAACTGTACTAGGTCTTAGAATAAAGTATCTGCAAAGAATCTATTTACTTCATAAAACCTTTTGGAGACCAGCTCCATCCTCAGTCATTCAGTAAAATTTGGTGAAATGGACAATGAATTTTCACTGTTCCTTTGAAAAACATTTGACTGAATGACTTACTGAGGAAGGAGCTAGTCTCCAAAAGGTTTTATAGAGTGAATAGATTCTTTGTGGATATTTTATTCTAAGACCTGGTATGATTCTAATGGATATTAATATATCTTATGTGACCAAAAAATCCATGCTATTTTTTGAATGTTTTCGTTAAAAAAAAGTCATGACTAAAAAACATGGATATTAATATACTTTATTTTACCATAAACAACCATGCTGTTTTTTTTAAACATCTTTTTACAGAACCCCCTCACGGGGATACAATTATTGTATCTATGGGAACTAGCGCTCCCAGGGGGACAATGTGAGGGCCTGAGCTGAGAGTTAAGTAGGCCTTCTTTTTGTTGAAATAAAATGTTTTTGTTATGTTAAGGACCACCTTTTTTCGGTTCACTGCTGTCCTGTTTTTCCGCACCGACTACTGTCTTCTTCAACTTTGGTCTTGTTTCATAATCTTCTTTCACAACTAACTGTTTCTATGCCTTTCTGCGTAGATTCCGCGTTTCCTTAACCCCATACTAAATGGTGCCTTCCTCCTTCCTCTCTTTGGATCGCAATTGTTGCTGGGTAGGGAGGCTAAAACTAACGACTAATCTAATCTTTTTACAGAAAAATCATGATTAAAAAATGTGGATATTAATATATTTTACGTACCAAAAAAAACCATGCTGGTTTTTTTTAAATCATGTTTTCTTTACCAAAAAATCATGACATAAAAACATGGGTATTAATGACTTTTTGTGAAAAAAAAAACTGTTTTTTAAAATGTCATGTTTTTTTTGGTCAGATTAAATTTAATAACACTCCTGTTTTTTGTAAAAAAAAAATTTTTTCAAAAAGCATGGTTTTTTTGGTCACCTAAAATAAATTAATATCCATGTTTTTTTTATCCAGGTTTTCTTATACATCATTGTTTGTAAAAAAAACATAATTTTTAAAAAACACCATTTTAGGTCTCATAAATATATTCATGTTTTCTAGTCATGATTTTTTAATACAAAAACATTTTTTTGGTCTCATAAATATATTCATGTTTTTCAGTCATGATTTTTTAGTAAAAAACATGTTTTTTTAAAACTGCATGGGGCTTTTTAGGTCACATAAAATATATTGTTTTTTAGTTATGATTCTTTGTAAAAAAACAGCATGGTTATATTTGGTACCAGAAAATATATTAATATTCATTTTTATTAGTCAGAATTTTTTATAAAAAAAAACATGTTTTTAAAAAAACCGCTTATTTTTTTGGTCACCTAAAATATATTAATATCTATGGTTTTTAGTCATTTTTTTGTAATGAAAACATAAAAAAGAAACCATACAGTAAAAGTGGTGGCAGATAACCCACAATTACCTAGAGGAGTCTAAGAGGTACAGCAGGAGCCACAGAACTTATATTGATGGAGTCAAAATTCAGAGCTTATAATCTGTGCGAGCGAGCATGCCTCCGTACCCCTGTGCTCAGAGGTCTTATAAGCGGTGAGCTCTTTAGGGCCCGCGCATTTGGTCCGCATCCCTACCTGTACAACATCGTACCAGTAAACGTCGCAGTTCTCCATTGTTATCTCTGCATATATCTCTGCCTGCATATATCTCTGCTATGTCTGATTTTTTTGGTCACATAAAAATAAAATCAGACTTAGTAGAGATAGTAAACTTTGAATTTTGACTCCATCAATATAAGTTCTGTGGCTCCTGCTGTTCCTCTTAGACACCTCTAGGTAATTGTGGGTTATCTGCCACCACTTTTACTGTATGCTTTCTTTTTGATGTTTTTATAACAATAAAATGACTAAAAAACATGGATATTAATATATTTTAGATGTCCAAAAAAAAACCCAGACATATACTTAACAAAATTTAGGTGAGCAAAAAAAACCAAAAAAAACAAAAAAAACACATAAAAAACACGTTTTTTTTGCAAAAAAAACTGCAATCAAATAAAACCGTTTTTTTTGCATCACTAACTGGAAGTTATCAACTCCTACAGAGCAGATAATCTTAGGTATACTGGAAGTTATCAACTCCTACAGAGCCGATAATCTTAGGTACACTGGAAGTTATCAACTCCTACAGAGCAGATAATCTTAGATACTGGAAGTTATCAGCTCCTACAAAGATTGCTATCTCAGATAAAGAATGCTACCAACCACTGAAAAGCAGACAATCTCATATAACTGATGCAGCCATCTTTTATCTGAATATAATCAAAATATATCTGAGTAAATCAAAGGATGCTGCCTTCCTTTACAAAGTAAACAATCTCAAAAAAGGATGCTACTAAACCCTGCAGAGCAAAGAATTTCAGAAAAAAATACAAGGATTAGTTCAAGATACATGAGATCCGCAATGTGTGGCAAGATATTCATTTAAAAAGAGAAGAATAGAATGGTAAAGTAAACAAGAAAAAATAAATATAAAACTCCAAATAAAATGAATATTAATAATAATTTGACAGTGACTGGATTCGAGAGACACTAAAATAATACTTACATTCACAACCATTTCAACTTCTTGAAATAGTTTAAATTTAGTATTAATATTCAGACATAGTTTAAAGAAAAAATAGTAGTCCACTTCAAGTATTTTACACTTTTTTATGTTTCGACAAAATGAATTGTCTTATATTCTTCTCAACTAAACATGGTTTTCAACACTGGAACCTAAGTTCAAATTGCAAGAGCCTGTTTCCCTGCTGAAATGAGTATCAAAAATTTAACCTACTTTTAATGAAAACAGTTAGATTTTATTGTTGTACTATATTGCTATTAGTATACACTGCTATAGTTTTGAAACTTTCATTTTCAACTTTAAAACCTTGACCAGGAAAACATGAGATTATTGTGAAATTATGAATGATTACAATCACACTCATCAAACTATTTACAGTTATATAAAAAAAGAATGACATAACTCTCAGCTCAGGACCTCACATTTTCCTATTGGGAACTAAATTAGCAGCAAAACTATAACACTGAAAAATATAATAAATAAAAATTAATTGATGATCAAATAATAATGCTAATTACTAAATGGAGAAGTGAATAATAAGTTTCATAAATGATTAAAACAAAAAAGTAAAATAAAGTTGATGAGCAAGAAAGCAAACAATTTGGCAAAATAATCCCATTCACAAGGTATGATATTTACAGAAATTTTATAAAATCAACCTAAAATCAAATCAAACGGCTGAAAACTAGAGAAAAATGGCAAATAGCTACATTACATCATTTTAGAAAGAGCAATTTAATAGCTGAGCAATTAAATAAAGCATAATAGAAACACACTGACAAACAAGGCTTTAAAAGAACAAAAAATACAGAGCTATTACAGCCTGCTATATTTTTTCTCTTACAAATCAACCAAACACATAAGTAAACAACACTGACAAACAAAGCCATAAAAGAACAAAGTACAGAGCTCTGACAGCCTGCGTTATTCTGTTGCTGTCCTCAGTGACGGCGCCAGCCATAAACCAGTCGCCGGGGATGGGGGAGATGATGGTCTGTGTCACAGGGGTGCTGTCTGTGGTGAGCTGCACAGGGTACACCTGCACTCCTCTCTCCACCCACAGGTTGGGGGGAAAAGCCTCCCCATTGACGGCCACCACTGGGTAGCTGCCCCGTGTTATGTACCTGAGGAACAATGGCATTTTGCTATCAGATATGGAGCATTTTAATACTTTGTAATTCTGTTTCACTATCCTATTTGAAATGGGTTATTTTGCTGTAAAGAAACTATTGTGAAAAATTTCCCAAATTATCACTCATAAAGAACAATATGAGATGAAGTTTATATACAACATTTAAGGTATAAGAACATTTCATATAATCCCTCATGTCCTTTCAATGGTCCTTAACCAATTACTGTCAGAATATTGATACTCAGAAACGTTATTACAACCACCATTATTAGACTGGCACTGGCATCAAGTTGTCACCATTATCAGAATGAGGAAATGAGTCAGCAGTGAATTCCAGTAAAATAAACTTAACAAGATATACATTACATCAAAGCTATTTTGGACAGCTTTGACACTGTTTACTGGAGTTGTAAAGGGTTCATGAGTTGGTTAATTATTGTTGCATTTCAGTGTATTTCCAGAATTAAAAAATGGCTCTGTTAAAGATTAAACTGCAAATTAAAATATGTTTATCACAAATTAACTGCTTTCTAGATGACTCACATGGACACATTCCTGGGGCTACAGGAGTATGTGTCGTTGGCAGTAAATGAGAATGTTACATTGGACGTCAAAGGTGGCACACTGAAGTGGAAGATGTGCATGTCTTTGTACGCCCTGTAGACGTACAGCTGCCGGCCCGCCATCACCTCTTGTGATACGCCAATAGTTGCTGGGTAATATAAATATAAGCACATTAATGACTTTCATCATGTTAAGTGGATGAAAAAGACAAATAAATAAAGACTATAAATAAATATTGAGGGCAATAAGCAAGTTAAATAGAGGCAATAACTAGGTAGAATGAAATAAATTAACAAATACAGTTGAGCAAATAGGCTTTTTTTAAAAAACATTAATAAGTTAAAATGATGAGTCAAGATCTCTTACAAATAGTACACAAAACAAAAATTCTGGGCTGAAATATTCTTCACTCTGGACAGTGGGACAAAATATTTACAAAAGATCTTGAAGAAATCGTAAAAGCTGACAGAAACAAAGTCGGCGCAAAAGTTTATTCAGAGCGGAAGTAAAATAATAGAATCTTCTCTGGAGGAACCAGTTCTCATAGGCAAGGCTAACTAATCTAAGCCTATCCTATGGCTCCTGAAATGCAGTGAAGCATATCACATCTTTATGAGTTTAGAAGAAAGAAATGAAATAGGCTTAGTGAGAGCATGTAAGCAATTCAATAATTTTAAAATATTCATTTTTTGTTCTTTGGCTAGCATAAAGATGAAAATAGAGTACCAAGATTATAAAATTATAAAATGACTGTAAGCTACCAGAATAGTTCAATTTTACTCTGTAATTTTATTCACATTAGCTTTGATTTTTACAGCTCATTCCAGCCAAAATTCAAGGTCCTACAATAGGAAAACTTCCCCCAGTGAAAAAACAATGTTAACTTAAATATTATAAGACTGCCTACTAGAAAAAAAGTAGACTACTTTATAGAGCCAAAATTAATTTAAAATACTTAAATTAAGATAGTCACTATGTTTTTAAATACTATTTGAATACTAACACTTAATACGATCCATTTAAATTATATGTTTTTCAATAATTTTATTGATATTGATCTTAAGTCTTGAAATTAATTTTCCCAGTGCCTATATTTGGTAAATCTGAAGGATATGTCAGTTATCGATTTTCCACTTTTTGGCGCCTTAACCTAATTAATTGAATCAAAATAAACAAGTTTTCTTCTGTGCACTTTCCGTCTCAAATGAGTATTTTACGATTTATAGCGGTAGGTTTAGTTTCGTCTTTGATGACGAATGCGCTCGAATTAACAGCTACTCATCGATTTTCGAATTTTTGTTGCTTGAATCATGGCAATAACATCGAAATAAACAACTTTTCTTCTATACACTTTTTTCGTCAAATGAGTATTTAACGAGGTATAGCGGTAGGTTTGGTTTCGTCTATGATGACGATCGCGCTGGAAGCGAGTACACATTATAGTGTTGCTGTCCGACGTGCTCTTTGAATTACTTGCCGCTTCAAACAATGGAGTTGCGGTAAGTCATTTACCGCTATAACTAATAAAATACTCATTTGAGACGGAAAGTGCATAGAAGAAAACTTGTTTATTTCAATCTAATTAACCATGCTTAGGCATCAAAATTTACAAAATCGATAACTGACATATCCTTCAGATTTACCTTATATTTTTTTGGAGAATTTGACCCATTAAACACAAATTACCTAAATATTCAGCATTACCTCATATAAAATCTACAATTTAGTAATTATAATTTTAAAGTGATTTTTCTTTATTGTCCTCACTATGCCTTTACCACAAGAAAATAATTTTCATCACTTATTCATATTACGTTAAAAGTAAAAGCATTAGAAACAAAATTTGAAAGCTTAATATCATCCTTTACTTTTAAAAGCTTTTAATAAATGTTTATATCAAATTACATAAAACAGCTTTAGCAAATTTTTAACATATCAGCTAAATACTTGATTATTGCTACAAATACAATCAGTTAAGATGTAAATTTTTATAAATTAAAGCATTAAATGAAAATTTTCTTTCCTACTATATAGCAAATGTCAATTTTCACTTACCATCATAAGCAGATTGAATGGTTGCACCAACTGTAGCATCTGAGAAAATGACTAGGCAAATAAATAATAATAGAGAAGAAATTTCACAAGGCCTGATAACTACACAATAAACCATTCTCTAACGTAACTGCAAAAGAATATTGAATAACATATTAGGTTATATACCCCTGTATTTACAAGTTAACAAGTACCAGTTAGTTAATTGGTAATAGCGATTTCTGAGTTAGCTTAGTAACTAAGAACATCATTGCAGCGGCACTGCCAGCAAAATTATTCAATTATTCATCACTTAAAAATCAGACATTTAAGAACAATTAACGATAAATTGCATAAAACTGAAAATTTTACTCGAAACTTATTGCAAAACGGACCACAGATAATAATAATAAAGTGCGTTTATTCGTGCTATGGTGGCAGTGCTCATAGCTCCTTTGTTATCAGGGCTTTGTTATCTTCTGGTGGTTTGTTTACAACTTTGAACAAGGTCACTTCAATATGAATGTTGTTAACTTCAAGTTAATTTGACTCTTGAAATCGGTCTTCAAGAACTCCCATTACTGACGCTTGTGAGAAATCCCTATGTAACTCATGCAAAAAAATAAAAATGACACTCTAAACAACAATTAATATGAATAGAGTAAAGAATTTATTCCAATGAGTAATTTATTATTCATTTGAACCACATACCTTTCAAAAAATTAATTTTAATAATTAAATATGTGATTCAACGTATAAACTAATTAATATAATTCATCAATGACGTCTTGATGAAAAAGGTTGATCCCGTTTCCATGGAAACGCCATTGATTCTATTGCTTGCGCTCTTACATCAACCAAAGGCCAGTAGGCTTGTGGGACATATGGTGATAACATAGGTTTCTTCTCGTTGGGACCTCACGATTTCTGTGTATTAAGAAGAATTATACTTATATAAGTATAGAAGAGTTGCTGAGAAGCGCTGGTACGAGTAAACCCAGTGTAATGCATGTGAGCATTTTTGTACATGATTGTGATAAAAACTTTAGATGTTTTGTTAAAGTTTTCCATTTAATGTCTTAGAACTCATTTAAGTTGAGCAGGCTCGCACGCAGGAACAATCTTTGCAGCCAATAGTCCTAAACTTCTAAGAATTATCTAATTTTGAAATAAATTCCTCAAATGAAATTTGCGGCCATGTATCATTTATTATTTCTGTGTGCAATTCTGTAACTTCGCTGAATAAATCTGAAACAGTCAACGTGCAAATGTCCCTTTGATAGATTTGTTCCTTCCCACACTTAATAATAATGAAGGCATCTACGGATGCTTTATTTCCAATTTCAAGCCTGATACATATCACCTTATACATTGGATTTTCAAATGACTTATAACTAACGCCAGGACGCCATTACGCTTTCCCCCGGTCAAGACCGGTACCCATTTCAGACACCTGGGTAGAGTGGGGTATTGTGCTTGGAATTTTTCCCCTATACCCAACAGAGAAAATCGCCACCAGCACCGGGACTCGAACCAGGGTCTGCCTGGACGGAGGCAAGTTCGCTAGTCTCACGGCACGACGAGCACGACTTCATTGAAAAGAAGTGAGAAATATCGAGATGATTATTTGACAGGAAAAAATTGAACGAAAGCTTGATTTGTTTAAGCGGAACAAAGTGATATTATCTAGCGGAAGTGAAATACATGAGAAGTTTTCTTTTTGTATCTCATGCAAATAATTTCTTTACAAAAAATGACCAGAGGACGAACGAAGAGGTTTTTCATTCTAAATTGAATACGTTCAAGAATCAGTTTTCAAAGTTCAATCAGTTAAATTCCTTCATAATTAGTTGCATATTTTAGGTGAAAGTTTAGGTGTCTTCGTTCATAGGACAGTGTATTGCTAAGCTCTGATGTAATGAAAAGCGTTCCGAGCACGCAGAAGCACTAACGCTTTCTAATTTCTGTATTTATCACCACTTTTGAAATTAATGATGATACAAAATTTATCGCTGATGATGGAAACATATTTCAAAATTCACTAGGTTCCGTTGTGGCAACAAATTTCTATAACTTTCTTACATCGGCGAGAATTTTCATCAGCTTTCTAGAAAGGCCGACAAATTAAACTCTGGAGTTTTTATTCCGTAGACTCTGTTGTCAGAGCGAGCATTTGTACTGTAATATCTCATTGATCAGTCTAATGCGTCCCTAGTTTAAGTGAATTAGGTTAAACATTATTGTACTCCTTAGACTAACGTGGTGGTAGGATGCCCCAGAAGTCACTGAACTTATTCGGGCCCACAGGTAGCTATACTCAAGTTTGACCATTGTACTAGACTTGAGCAACATTCTATCTCTGTATCACCTGTGGTAAATAAATTGTTTGAAAAAATTGTATTCGATAAGTTAAATGATAAAGGATGTCAGAGGGTCATTTTATTCCAATTAAGCCAGATACATAACATCTTGTAAATTATTTTTTCAAATGCCTTATAACTAACACCACGACGCAATGACGGGTACCCCCAGTCAAAATAGTACCCATTTCCAGCACCTGGGTGGAGTGGGGAATTGTGGCCGAGTTCTCCCTCCTTTTCCCAATGGGGAGAAATACCGAAATACCGAGCGGCACTGCCGGGATTCGAACTACCGACACCTTCCCGTGAAGGGAAAGTTCTTAACCACTCGGCCTTGGTGACCACGAATATTTGTACTTAATACTAAAAAGGTTAAGAGGTTAACATCGGCATCTTTGGGATGCTTTATTTCCAATCAAGCCTGATACATATGATCTTAGCATTGGTTTTTCAAATGTCTTATAACTAACCCTATATATAGGACACCATGACGGTTCCCCCGTAAAGCCGGTACCCATTTCCGACACCTGGGTTGAGTGGGGTATTGTGCTTGAGTTTTCCCTTATACCCAACGGGGAAAATCTCCGCGCCAGCGCCGGGATACGAACCCGCGACTCCAACATACGAGCCCGATCCCTTAACCACTGTACCACGGAGAGCACTAAACAGGAGAGTCATTGCTGACCGCAAAAAAAAACACGAAAATAGGGAATATCCTGGGGAAAAAATGTCGGTACCTAAGGAGGCTTTATTTCAAATTCAATCCAAATGCATATCACTTTGTACGTTGGTTTTTTAAATGCATTATAACTAACACCAGGACGCCATGACGCTTTCCCCCGGTCAAGACCGGTACCCATTTCAGACACCTGGGTGGAGTGGGGTATTGTGCTTTGAAATTTTCCCCTATACCCAACGGAGAAAATCGCCACCCAGAGCCGGGATTCGAACCCTCGATGCCTTTACAGAAGGGCAGGTCCTTAAACCCCACGGCTTCGAAGATGACGTAACTTAGACTATAATGTTAGACAACACTTTACTTCCTCGGTCACGTACAATGCAACACTTAAATGGCCCTCAATATATATTTTTTCATTTTCATGAGTTATTTTATTGTCAAGTGCCCTGAGAGACAGAAGCGCTCTCCCAATACATAAAACTTGTAACTCCTCAAAAATGAATCAAAATTATTTTCAACTGATGGTTAAATAAGTAGATGTCAATTTTCTACCTGACACCCAAGTAATAAAGCAGAACCTAAATAGTGATGGCCCAGGTTTTTCAATGATGAGTATGCGTTAATGAAATATACGACAGGTTTTGAGCAAAAATTTCCTAAATTATTTGCTGATGTAATATATTAAAGAAAGTCTATGATTATCAATCTCAAAAAATATCCTATAAAACATAATACTGCATTTATTATAAAATAGGCTCTGCATAAATTTTATACATAGACTGAATTTTATGTATAGCTATTCTCACTTTTCTATTCTTTTAAAAAAGAGCAGCGCTTCCCCTGCGTCCCATATCTCAATTCATGCCTGATTTTATAGAGCGACCAATTCCAATCTTTTATATGAATATCATTTTAGAAAAAATATTAAGTCTATATTTTAGCATTTACTTCAAAAACAAAATAACAAAAAGATTAGCCAACACTGGCAAATGGAAAAACTCTACGGATATTTTGCCTGAGATTTAACTTACTTTTGAACCATGCAATAATTCATCTAACATACTTACGTTCATATATAGCTCACATCTGTAACTTTACTCACTAGAATTATCAATGAACTTTATAAATTCTAAGAATGAATGGAAATTGAAGTAAATTTAAAGTTTTAAATATATAGCCTATAGTTCGGTTATCAAAATATTCCCCAAAGCTGATGAATTAGTACTAGCCATAAAAAAATTAATAAACCTTTCCTCAGCTACATCAATTGGAGGGCAAATATACAGAGTGTCCTAACCCACAAAACACAAAATTATAGGACACTCAAGTTAGAGGCGTGGTGTTCTTCGCAAGGTTGCCAAACTGGCTTTTCCTAGCCAAGTTACTAACTAGGAACTGAACTAGGAACTAGGCCACTCTGCCTGAAAGACATCTGCTCTGCTAAAGGTGAAATTATCACTTAATCCACTCTCTATTTTTGACCTCTGATTTGCAGGATAGGACACTCTGCATATTTGCCCTCTAAATAAGAAGAAGTAAGCTCATACTTTCAAAAAAGATATACAGCCTTAAATTAACCGCTTCTGACTACACAAGGAGTTGTTTTAATTTAAAACCTTCAGCAAAGCCCAGCATTTTCATTTGATCTACCTGGGATACCCCAAACATGTCAACGAAAAAGTCGATGACAACATCAATATAATTATAAAAACAAGAATCTCAATTAAGTCAAATGAGCAGTGTTAAAGAATGAGCTTATACAAAAGAATGATCTAAGTAGGATCAATGACATAGAAGCATCAACACAATTATTATAATTTTTGAAAGAAGAATCAGAAGCCTGTCAAAAGAAGATTCTTACGTACGATAGTGTGTCAAAACGCTGCCGCAGAAATGTATGCGAGAGAAGACTCTTTAGCTCTGCCCAGTTCTGCTTCTGCCCAGCCCTCCAACCTCGCCCGACTGCACACCGGCGACCAGGTGGGTACGAAAAATACTCTTATATGTAGGTACTACGGTAGAAGGAAACAAGGTAGGCTCAAACCAGTCTTTTTTTCGTTGACGATGTGGTTTTGCTCACGTCACGGCAACGAACCAATAGCAGCGCTCATATTGCATCTGGTAGCACTGCTACCCTCAAATCTGGCTCCACCATTGGCCTTACGACATGGCGTTTTGGTGACGTCATAAAATTTGTTCGAAATAAAGCTTTTCTATTGGCTAGCCGAACAAGAGGAGGTGTATTTTCTCCCATAGAAATGACCCTACCTTGTTTCCTCTACCGTGGTGTGTACGCTCACTACAGGGGCCAAAAATCCTCTAAATAATAACGCACAGTTGGTTGGTTTGTTGGTCCGTGTCTGTAACTCTCTTAATGATTAACATTGAGGGTATATTAAAATTAATTAGTATATGATAGAAAGAGACTGTTAATTTGTCACGCAATGGAATCAAACTGGATATACTTTATGACCGAATATGCTATACAAATTTCACAACATTATCGAATCCCGTGGTTTTAGACGGACTGGTCGTGCGTGCTATACAGTATGTCCGAAAAAAACCGAACCGAGTATTTATTTTCCCGTATCAGTAACACCATCATAAGAATACTACAAGAATTTTATTTCTAGCAAAATTGTCCTTCAAAATTAACCTCTAGAATTGGTATTACTGATTATAATGGCATTACTGATACGGGAAAATAAATACTCGGTTCGGGTTTTCGTGGGACATACTGTATACCACGGTAGAGGAAACAAGATAGGGTCAATTCTATGAGAGAAAATACACCTCCTCTTGTTTGGCTAGCCAATAGAAAGGCTTTATTTCGAACAAACTTCATGACGTCACCAAAACGCCATGTCGTTAGGCCAATAGCGGAGCCAGATTTGGTGGTAGCAGTGCTACCAGATGCACTATGCACGCTGCTATTGGTTTGTTGCAGTGACGTCAGCAAAACCACACAGTCACGAAAAAAAACTGGTTTGAACCTACCTTGTTTCCTCTACCGTGACTTACCTCCATAACCCATTCACTGTTCAGATATAACTCATTTTCTTGCGATTTCTTCCCAAATTGTAAATTTGTAATACATTTGCAAGCTTCGAAATTTTTTTATGTCTTACAAGGTTTTAGAATCTTGGTTCATTTTTCAGACTTAATCGTACGTAGACAACCAGTTGAGTTCACATCCAGTGTATAGTGTAATGCAGTAGTTGTAAACTTGCTTCTATTCCAAAGACTTTATTTCATAGTTGAGTCCAAGTCTAAGGTTACTTAGTGGTTATAAAAGGGGGAATTTTATTTCAGACCCCACAGTGTCGTTGATAATGTGTGCAAGGATAATTATAATGGTACAATAACAATATACAAAAACGATAATATACTTGGATCAAGGGTACAATGGGTACACACACGAAAGGCTTTCATTTCATCACAGTTTATCGTTTTTGAGTATTTATTAACACTCCTCCTTTTGCATGACTCCTGTACGTATTGCAGTCTTCACCGCTAACCACAGCGTCACTGTGACCACGGATCGATGACTAAACATTGGGTAAGACTATTGGAACATCAGCCAGAATTTCAAACCACTAAAAGGTGCCTTTACAGCTGGAGCTGAATGTTCTACTGTCGACCTGGCACTACTATGTACTACTGTCGACTTGGCACTACATGCAAAAACGCACGCTACCAACCGCACCGCGGCACGACGTGAATGTTTCAAAATTCCGGCCCTGTAACCTATGAAACTGCGCTCTGCAATCTTATTAACAGCGTTCTGCAATCATTTAAACTGCGCTCTGCAATCATATAAACTGCGCTCTGCAATAATATAAACTGCGCTTTTCAATCCCATAAACTGCTCTCTGCAATCCCATAAACTGCGCTCTGCAATCCCATAAACTGCGCTCTGCAATCCCATAAACTGCGCTCTGCAATTCCATAAACTGCGCTCTGCAATCCCATAAACTGCGCTCTGCAATCCCATAAACTGCGCTCTGCAATCCCATAAACTGCGCTCTGCAATCCCATAAACTGCGCTCTGCAATCCCATAAACTGCGCTCTGCAATCCCATAAACTGCTCTCTGCAATCCCATAAACTGCGCTCTGCAATCCCATAAACTGCTCTCTGCAATCCCATAAACTGCGCTCTGCAATCCCATAAACTGCGCTCTGCAATCCCATAAACTGCGCTCTGCAATTCCATAAACTGCGCTCTGCAATCCCATAAACTGCGCTCTGCAATCCCATAAACTGCGCTCTGCAATCCCATAAACTGCGCTCTGCAATCCCATAAACTGCGCTCTGCAATCCCATAAACTGCGCTTTGAGAACAACTCTATAAAGTTGTGGCGTTTAACAAAACGTGTATGAGTACGAACACATGCCACTGTACGGTAAATCTGCCTGCAGAAGTACACTGGCTCACAATCTGTGCAGGTGTACATGTGCATGACCCACAATCTGTGCAGGTGTACATGTACGTGGTACACAATCTGTGCAGGTGTACATGTGCGTGGCCCACAATCTGTGCAGGTGTACATGTGTGTGGCCCACAATCTGTGCAGGTGTACATGTGCGTGGCCCACAATCTGTGCAGGTGTACATGTGCGGGGCCCACAATCTGTGCAGGTGTACATGTGTGTGGCCCACAATCTGTGCAGGTGTACATGTGCGTGGCCCACAATCTGTGCAGGTGTACATGTGCGTGGCCCACAATCTGTGCAGGTGTACATGTGCGTGGCCCACAAGAACGAGCTGATGGTGGTGTGCATCACAGACCCAGCGGCCTCACCCATCATAGTCACCCCTGAGCTTGGGGGCAAACCCCTCCACATCACCCAGGTGAGTCTGGCCCACTGCTAGGTGAGTCTAGTCTGCTGCTAGGTGAGTCTTGCCCGCTACTGAGAAATATCAATTAACTTATTAAGATCAACTTATCAATGAACTATGAATCCACTTATCAGTATCAGCTTATCAATGAACTATCAACCAACATATCAATGAACTATCAACCAACTCATCAAAGAGCTGCCAATCAAAACACCAACACCAACACTTACTAACCTAACCACACCCTCTCCTCAACACAACTCCCTCCCCCCCCCCCCCCGCAGGCCCGGTGGGTGAGCACCCTGACCCACCGCCACCTGCTGGTGGTGACGGGCAGGGGCGGGGTACTCCTGTACAGCTGGGACGGCAGCAGCCTCCTGAAGGCGGTGCGACTGGAGGCGCCTAAGGCCGCCGCGGCTCCTGACGCGGGTGCTGACGGGGGGCTCTTCTGCAGGGGCATCGCTGAGCTCGACGGGCAGGTGGCTGTAGGTGAGTGGCTAGGGAGGCTACAGAGGCTCGGTGAAAGGCTCGTTGAAGCTAGGGGAGCTATAGTGAAGGCTGGAGGAGCTTAGAGGAGGCAAGTATAGGCGGGAGGAGCTTAGGGGAGGCAAGCGGAGGCTGAAGGAGTTTAGGGGAGGCAAGTAGAGGCTGGAGGAGCTTAGGGGAGGCTAGTGGAGACTGGAGGAGCTTAGGGGATGCTAGTGGAGGCTGGAGGAGCTTAGGGGAGGCAAGCGGAGGCTGGAGGTGCTTAGTGGAGGCAAGTGGAAGCTAAGAAACGCTGGGGGAGTCTAGAGAAGGCTGTGTGATGCTGAGTAAGGCTGAAGTAAGGGATACTGGGAAGCTAGGGGATGCTTGGGGAAACTTTAGATGGTTTGGGGATGTTGGGTGAAGCCAGGGGAGTCTGAGGAACGCTAGAGGAGTCTGGAGAGGATAGAGGGAGATTGGAGAAGACTAGGGATGCATGGATAGGTTACACGGGAACAGCCGTATTTTTTGTAAAGGTCCTTAAAGGGAAGAATTTTTTTTCGTTCTTCGAGGAATATCCGAGTGAAAAGAATGAAGGCAGGACTGATGTGCTTACACCTCTCGAGCTCCACCCGACTACTACCGTTTTAGGGCTCTTACGAGGGTAAATCTACTCATTACTGATTTCTCTATTCATCACCCTGATTAGTAATAATATCTATACAACTCTTTAAATAAAATAATTATAAATGTTGTCTACGATTGCGACATCATTGTTCTCATACTGCTTTCATTAGTTTTTTAACTTACATTTGTGGCATACACTCACTGGTTGTCCTCGCTGCTTAATAATTGTTGAAGCCACTATCATTTACCTATACTAAAGACATCCACTTGCTTGCTTGAGCGTTGCGCCCGAATAATTCCGTTCAGGAGCATTTGTGCCAGTTTTTTCCTCCGCTGTTCTCTACAGTCACATCCTCTCAGTGATTATCTGCTGTCAGTAACTGCTTTCTCTCAATCACCACTCTCTCAGTCAATACCTCCTCTTATATTACCTGCTTTCAATAACTACAATTTTTCAAAAGATACCTAAATTTAGCTATTATTCATTTACTCTATATTTATCCCCTCTCAGTTATTACTTCTGTAGTGTCTCAGTTTCTCGTCACTACAGACTAGTTCGAGCCATCCGTAAAAATACGAGACTTCGTCTTGCCACCTCGAGTTGCCCAAAACACTCTTTTACTAGCGCTCGTTTCCTAGAGCTTCTTCACAAGCGCTCTCTCGTCCACTCCATCCCGTTGGGACCTACGGCTCGTGCCCATGCTCTTCACACTTCTATACGTAACCTAGTACAGTCTCTCCACAACGTGATGCGCACTTCACTTCAGTCATCGATCGCCTCTAGGATACTGAGTCATCAACGAAGCTAGTGTAGTCTTTACTCCTCGTTCCCTCAACACGACAGTTAGACATCAACTGAGATTTCGCCACCAGCTACGTCAACTGCCGTTTTCAAATGTCGGGGGCGGTGCATTGAGGACGATACTTCAGAGTTTTCTTGACTTGAGAAACTCGGCTACTCACAATCGCTGAGCTTGACTGCGATTTGTCTTACAATTTCAAACCCTAATAAACCATAAAAAACGTCCTCTTCTTGTCGTAATTGTCTTCTCGAGCATCATTCATACTTACTCTCACCGCAATGATCCTTGAAAAACAACATACTCCCATATTTTTTATAGCTCAGTCTCTATAGTCATGATAGCTAGCTTGCTAGTTATACTCATAAGAATTACTCGCATTTTCCCCATTGTTAGCCAGTTGGAGTAGTTTACCTCACTCGTTACCTCATTAGTTACCCTTTCCAGTTACCCTCGTCATATATCATCAGTTGCGCTTTCTGGTTTCACAAATTTTCCCTGAAATTTGTCCTCATTAGTTACCCTCACCAGTTACCCCTCCCAGTTAGCATGCACAGTTAACCTGCACATTTACCCTCACAAGTTACCCCCTCACCCCCAGGCTGCAGCACCGGAGAGGTAATTATCCTCCGCACGGGCGAGGGACGCATCCTGCGCATGTCCTACGCGGATGGCTTCGAGGAGGAAATTCCTGACGGCGACGACGAAGGTGTCGGGGTCGAGTCCTTGAGGTTCCGGTGGCGCCCCCACGCCATTGTGGCACTGGCGCCCTGCGGCGGGGGGCAGCTGGCGGTGGGGGACGTGAGGGGCAACCTCATGGTGGGCAAGGCAATGGGGGACAATGTGGATAAGCTGTGGGAGGCCGAGTCTTACGGGTGAGTGGACTAGAAGTTGTGAAGGGTAATGGGAGAGATGTGTTGAGTGTGGTGTAAGGTTGAGTTTTTTGGGTGAGTGGACTTGAAGTTGTGGAGGGGGAAGGGAACAGATGTGTGTTGTAATGGGGTCTGAAGGAAAGAAATGTATGAATTTTCGAAGAATGAAGGGAAGCGATGTGTGGAGTGATGCGGTGTGAAGGGAAGCGATGTGTGGAGTGATGCAGTGTGGAGAAAAAGAAGTGCGATATAGTGCAGTGTAAATTGAAGATAAATATGCTGGAATAAAGCACAGGAGAAGATGACGTGTGATAAAGCAAAAAAAAAGTATTGTAGAATGATCAAGTCGAGACATGTCACATCTCACGTTAATTTTTCTTATACTCCTCACCGAAAGCCAGGGTGCAATGACAAAGAAAATAACGATGCTCGTTGTTGTGCGGGTTACTAATTGAATTAATTTAAAATTACGGGATATTATGTGCTTAAAAAATATCAGGTGCCAGCAAATATTATGTTCGCAATGAAGAAATCCTTTTTCTGAGAATTAAGATAATTTTGTGGGGCAATTTAAGTATCCTAAGCCTTTTAGTAATAAAAATAGGTGCAAAAATAATAAATGAAGCTTTTTCACCGTTACTCCACGCTCCTTCTGGTAGTGGACATAAGGAAAGCCTGTGATACACATTTCAGTTCATGATCATTTCTACTCACTCCTCATATTAACTCTTCGTTTATCATCGCTAGTTCCTGAAAGTTTCACTAATTTTGGCTGTAAGCGTGCAAGCCCTGAAAGTGTTTATCGCGTTATCATGGAACGTATGTCACGTGTTCTTCATAGACAGAATTTTAATCGGCAATACGTATAGACGAGAAAATTCCGTATTGACGCCGTGTGGTTGTTCTCGTATTGACGCCGTGTGGTTGTTCTCGTATTGACGCCGTGTGGTTGTTCTCGTATTGACGCCGTGTGGTTGTTCTCGTATTGACGCCGTGTGGTTGTTCTCGTATGGACGCCGTGTGGTTGGTTACACTAAACGATCGCACCTACCTACACACATACAATATGCCTCCACCAAGTCAATGCCCACACCCACACCGCACAGGTCAGCAATGAGCTGCCTGGCGTGCGTGGGAGACCTGCTGCTGGGTGGGTACCTGTCAGGCCACCTCAGGATCTTCAGCGTCAGCTCGCACTGCGCTCTGGCCGAGGTGAGACCTGGGCAGCTGTGTGCAGTGCTCTCACGAGCCAGAATGATGTTGGCCGTATTTATCTGTGTGCAGTGCTTTCTTCAGCCAGAAAAATCGGTAAAAGGGATGCAGGCGAGGGTATTTTTCAGTTTACATTAGGGTATTTACAGTTGGCCGTACTAATTTTCGGCCATAAAAAATTGGTAACAGGGATGTAGGTGGGAGGTTGACCGTATTTATTTGAGTGCATTGCTCTCTTCAGCTAGAAAATAGATTACAGGGATGCAGGCGAGAGGTTGGCCGAAGTTATATGAGTTTATCTTTCTTTTCAACCAGAAAAATAGGCTACATGGGTGTAGACGAGAGGCTGGGCGTATTTACATATCTGTGTGCATTGCTCTCTTCAGCCAGAAAAAATACGCCACTGATAAGTGGGAGATTATGGTCCCCTGCGTGTATCCCTCCAGGCTAGTCACCGAGATGCGGTTTCAGCAAAATTTTCAGCGTGAAGTGTATCACGCATCAGTCCACTTTCAAATGATCCAGAAATTGTTTTCATGAGCGAGTGATCTCTGCTGTTCAACATTTTATTTGAAACTGTTCCTCCGTGGTTCTGGTTAGTAAGTGCGGCTTACGTCATCTGTGTTAAGATCGGCCTGAAAATGAAACCCTTGAATACGAAACAATTTGAAGAAAGTTGACATGTTGAGTTGAAAAAAGAGGGTATGATGGACAAAAAACAAAGAGGGAACAAAGAGGGTATGAGGGGCAAAGAACAATGAGAGAAAAAAGAGGGTGTTAGGGACAAAGAATAAATAGGGAACAAAGAGGGTGTGACAGACAAAGAACAAAGAGGGAATAAAGAGGGTGCGAGGGACAAAGAACAAAGAGGGCGTGAGGGCTGTATAAGGCTAACGTCTCATTCCAGAAGCAAAATCAGAGCAATACATTTTGAGTGAGGACGCCTAAAGTTCGATGCCAAATGTGTGCTGTGCATTGCGTTTTGATCCCTAGAATGCTTTTTGCATTGATGTACACATGTCTAATCCAGGAAAGCATACCTTTAGAAAAACATATTTTTAAATTATGTTCTTTTTTAGTGACGTTATTTGATTTGCGACAATTTGAACGAAAATTGTATCCAAGTAACGTACATTGTCAACGTTACTTACCTCACGTAACAGCAACAGGGTTTGTTGTCAGCCAGAGCTACGAGGTAATGGTCAGAATTTTTTTTCGAGATTTCAATTTTAAAGTGTATGCATCCTTTCGCCTTTCAATTCCTCCATTTTTGGTATTGTGATAACTGAGGAATGAATTTCAATGCATATCAATAAATGACCTAAAAAATCCAGAAATTTCGAGTTATTATGTAATGTTCATGTATCCAGTTTACACAGTGGCTACAGGGACGGACAGACCAAGCAATTTGAGCAAGCAGGTAAACTAAGCAGCAAGTGAGTAAATAAGCGAGCAAGCATGCTAGCAGACCAACAAGTAAGCAAGCGACCTGGCGAGTAAGCGAGAAAACAAGCAATCTAGCAAGAGGCAATCAACACGCCAACAAACAAGCAAGCAAGGTAGAAGGCAAGCAAGCAAGAAGCAATGAACACGTCAACCAGCAAGCAAGGTAGAAAGCAAGCAAGCAAGCAATCAACACACCAGCAAGCAAGCAAGGTAGAAAGCAGTCCAGCAAGCAAACAATCAACACACCAGCAAGCAAGCAAGGTAGAAAGCTAACCAGCAAGCAGATCAGAAAGCATGCCAGCAACCAACAAGCCAGCAAGCAAGCGCGCCCAGCTCTGCAGCATTACGTACGGGGAGACAATGCTGTATTTGCAAGACCCTGTGATGCCTCCCCAGATCTGCGCCCACGGCCGAGCGGTGTCGGGGCTGGACGCGGTGGGGGGCGTGGGGGAGGCGGAGATGCTGCGGGGGGTGTCGGTGGGGGAGGACACCTTCGTCAGGGTGTGGGGGCTGCAGCAGGAGGAGGACGGCACTACCAAGGTCGCTCTAAACTTTACATTTATATTATTTATTCATGCCTATTTCTCATCTTATTATTATTTGGATCTCTTATATCTTCTTCTTCATGCCTATTTTCTATCTTATTCTTATTGTTAGCTTTTACATCTTCCTGTGTGACACCGAACTGAATTCGTTTATCTCTTATATTTGTCTAATAGCTTCTTTTTATTGACTTCACGTTTTGTTATTCAAAGAGGGCCTTTGTTGTTTGATGGCTAAGTGCTGAGTGATGGAGAACTCGAAATTTATACCAATTCATTCCAATACATTTCAAGTTATTAGTGATGGAGAACTCGAAATTTATACCAATTCATTCCAATACATTTCAAGTTATTAGTGATGGAGAACTCGAAATTTATTCCAATTGATGTTTCTGTAATGCCCAGTCAAGGCTGGTCGGTTTGAGTGAGCTGCATAGATCTTTGAAATACCTAAAAAAAACAGAAATTTCAAACGACTCATGGGGACTTCGTATTAATAAAAACCGAACACGCGAGGGCTAATTGAACGTTTGATGTGTTCATTTCAATATGGCGGAAAATCTTTTTTAATACCTTAAAATCTCTGAAATACCTCTAAAGACATCAGTTACACATTACGTATTAATAACAACGATCCACCCCAGAGCTAATGAAAAGTTTGGTGAATGAACTCCAAAATACGAGAATTAATGAAAAAATTTAAGCGTTACCTACACATGTAATTCTATAACACTATTATTCAAAGATAAGTGCCCAAACGACTACAGCATGGACTCATTCTCGAAAAAGACATCGCTTCATCAGTTGTGAATCGTCCATCAGCCACAACCATTTCTCCAACTCAAATGTTGGCAGACAATTATCAAAATTGAATATCGCCCAGATTCCTCTTTGTTTTGCTCGGGTCCGGATTCTTTTAAATTTCCCTTTTTTACAAATAAACGCACTCACCTCGATTCGGTATCTCAATTTACGAAATAACATTGTTTCTGCGTTGTGGTAAATGTTTCTGCAGAATTTCAGCGCCGGTCACACTTTCCAATTGCGAAAATTGCAGAACAGGTCGTTGTTCCTCTTGGAAGCATATAGCATGTGGCAGCTGCCAAGTGACGAACTCGATTGGGATAAAATTTTAAGTAGTAACGTACGCAATTGTGATAGAAATTCAAGTAACTGACATGAATGGGGTCAATATTTTGAGTAACTGATGCGAATGTGACAGAACTTAAAGTAACTGATGCGAATGGGATAAAAACTCTAGGTAACTGATGCGAATGTGACAAAACTTTATGTAACTGATGCAAATGTGACAGAACTTAAAGTAACTGATGCGAATGGGATAAAAACTCTAGGTAACTGATGCGAATGTGACAAAACTTCAAGTAACTCATGCGAATGGGATAGAAACTCTAGGTAACTGATGCGAATGTGACAGAACTTTAAGTAACTGATGCGAATGGGATAAAAACTCTAGGTAACTGATGCGAATGTGACAAAACTTTAAGTAACTGATGCGAATGGGATAAAAACTCTAGGTAACTGATGCGAATGTGACAGAACTTTAAGTAACTCATGCGAATGGGATAAAAACTTTAGGTAACTGATGCGAATGTGACAGAACTTCAAGTAACTCATGCGAATGGGATAAAAACTCTAGGTAACTGATGCGAATGTGACAGAACTTTAAGTAACTGATGCGAATGGGATAAAAACTCTAGGTAACTGATGCGAATGTGACAGAACTTCAAGTAACTCATGCGAATGGGATAAAAACTCTAGGTAACTGATGCGAATGTGACAGAACTTTAAGTAACTGATGCGAATGGGATAAAAACTCTAGGTAACTGATGCGAATGTGACAGAACTTTAAGTAACTGATGCGAATGGGATAAAAACTCTAGGTAACTGATGCGAATGTGACAGAACTTTAAGTAACTCATGCGAATGGGATAAAAACTCTAGGTAACTGATGCGAATGTGACAGAACTTTAAGTAACTCATGCGAATGGGATAAAAACTCTAGGTAACTGATGCGAATGTGACAGAACTTCAAGTAACTCATGCGAATGGGATAAAAACTCTAGGTAACTGATGCGATTGTGACAGAACTTTAAGTAACTCATGCGAATGGGATGAAAACTCTAGGTAACTGATGCGAATGTGACAGAACTTTAAGTAACTGATGCGAATGTGACAGAACTTTAAGTAACTGACGCGAATGGGATAAAAACTTTAGGTAACTGACGCGAATGTGACAGAACTTTGATGATAAAAGCACCAATTCAGCCTCTACCCATCCAGACCTCACTTGGATAATCTTCAACTCCCGTTATGGTGAAGATGTACACAATTTTGACTTACTCTCTGGGATAAAATTGACAGTTAAGTTCAATTTGTAAAATGTAGAGCCATTCGAGCGAATTACTAAATTTGAGAGTAACTGCATCATGGTGAGTAGATATACGATGTTATCCACTAACATATAATTCTATCGCAATGGGCTTAACTGAAAATCAATATTTAACTCAAATTTAAAGATAATTGGAGCACGTAATTTAGAAAATAGCAAACATGAACTGAATCTTGCCTTCATTTAGCTTTAATTATATATATGAAAATTTGAATTTGTGACTACTGGTCGGTCAGCAGTATCATGAAAGTCCCCTCCGTGCACCACCGGTGGCGCACGTTGTGGTCAAAGTGTTAAAGTTTGCGCATGTGTAAGGAACACGGTAGAGGAAACACGGTAGGGTCATTGCTATGGGAGAAATTATACATCCTCTTGTTCGGCTAGCCAATAGAAAGGCCTTATTTCAAACAGAATTTATGACGTCACCAAAATGCAATGTCGTTTGGCCAATAGTAGCCAGATTTTGGGGTAGCAATGCTACCAGATGCAATATGAGCGCTGCAATTGGTTCGTTGTCGTGACGTCAGCAAAACCACGCTGCCAACGAGAAAAAGACTGGTTTGAACCTACCTTGTTTCCTCTACCGTGGTAAGGAATGAGACACTCAGCCTCCCCAGCAGGTGGAGCACCTACACACCCGCCGCCTCCCCCACCACCTCCTGACGGGGGTCGCCTTCACTGACGACAAGGCGAACGGCTACGTCACCACCACTTACGACATGGCGCAGCTCCGGATATTTCTTACGACTTGATTGATGTTTTGTATCTGGGATACACTCCTAACTTACGATGCGGCGCAACTCTGGATATTTATTAAGAAATTATTTGTGTTTTGAATCTGCAATACACTTTTTAAGATAAAATACACAAGCTGAATTTAATTGTTCTTCCCAACCGCAATAACTGTACTGTGATCAGTACCGTGGTGCGCACCACTGTGGAGGAAACAAGGTAGAGTCTTCTATGGGGAAAATATACGTCCTCTTTTTCTCCTGTTATTCGGCTAGCCAATAGAACGGCTTTATTTCGAACAAACTTCATGACGTCATCATAACGACATGTCGTTAACCCAATAGTGGCGCCAGATTTGAATTAGCAGTGTTGGCACATGCAATACGAGCGCTGCTATTGGTTGATTGTCATGAAGTCAGCATTGCCACACGGTCGACAACAAAAAACTGGATTGACCCAACCTTGTTTCTTCTACCGTGGTACACACCAAACTCTTCCCATCGTTGTGCAAAATCGTGATTTTAGATTCATTTTCAGATGACGCAATGACTACTTACAGTTGTATTATGGGATATTTTTTGTTAGAGGAACCGAATATTCTTCATTCTTCGTATAACAAACATAAAACTCGTTCGCTCATTTCTCTACCAAAAGAGATGCAAATATTCATATACATTTGTATCTGATAATTCACAGTTACTTTCATCGTTACATGGTCTTGCGTTACTCAGAATGAAAGTCCATGCGTTGCTCTGAAGCTAGCCGTCGATAACTGTCTTTGTTTTTTGGCTAATATATGGGGCTAATTTTGGGCAATTGCTTACTATGCCAGTTAATTTTATGGTATACATGCATACATGATTATACATGTTTTCTTGACAATGCATGAGTACGTGTAAGCAAGAATGCAAACATGTATACATGTGCACAAGATTACAAGTAGACACGTATACACAAGAAAACATGTGTAATCGTGCATAAGAGTTCAAGTGTAATTGTGCGAAAAAATACAAATGTACACGTACTCAAGAATACAAGTATACACATGCAAGGATACAAAGGTGCACAAGGAGACAGATGTATGCATTCTTGTACTGCGATCTGATATAGTGGATTCTAAACACCCCCCCCCCCCAGAAAAAAATGCTGCGGTGACAGCCCTCAGTCAGGTTGGGGTGATCAGCGCGCGATCCCCTCGTAACTCAATATATTTTGCTCTCATCCTCAGACGGCCAGCACTCACGAAAGTTGATGAATTCAAATTCACTTCTTCATAAACACAGAAATTTAAAGTAATTTTATCTCAAATCACTTTACAATTTGTCGTTCTAAGTTTTACTTCTAGCACCCAAGCTGATGCAAATTTTAAACATGGTGGTCGAAGTTTTTATGGGTGTACAGTGATATCACCTTACGTGCAAATGGTTGTCTGAAATAGTTGAATTATGTTCTTCGAGGCTCTGAAATACAAAATAAATCCGATTTTCGTGTTTTATATTTTTCCTACTCTTCACGGGTATATGCAGCACAAAATTTATGGTAAGAAGAAGGGGTTATTGAATTATTTCCGAGGTTACTCATAATTGAGAGTGACTAATTATCGATAAACGACTTGTACTACGACTAGACAATAGCTGCAATATGAAAAGACATCGTGAATTACACCTCTAAGGCAAGGCCTTCCAATCACATCACATTCGATATTTTCACGCTGATTATTCGCATCAAACCAAAGATCGCGACAATTTACGTGAAAGTAATACATTAGAACTCATATATGATCATTGTTCTGCTCCCAAGCAAAATTCTACATCGCTGTTTTGGTAATTTTATCTTTCAAATTCCTCTCTCAGTTACTCAAATCCCGACATCGGGAATAGCTTCATTATGCGACGTAACTTAAAATAGCGTCTTTTACCTATACGAGAATTTCTGTGTTTTTCATTTGCACCAAGACACGCTGTGCAGGGCCGATTTTGAGAGAAGAGTGGCACGCTATCGTTGCGCAGCTTTGAACCCTTGCTACAGAGCAGGGCTTCTCAACCGGGGGTACATGTACCCCTAATGATACATTTAATCTATACTATAATAAGAGCCACATCCGTCCGACGGTCGGTTTGTCGGTATGTCCGAAGCCAGCCTGTAGTGTGAGATGAGCGTATCTGTGATACAAGCTCCAGTCCAATATATTTTGACGGGCCGTGTTCACGCGGCCTTTTCAACTCTCGAGGGATTGTATTTTTTAATTTCTAACGGCCTTTCTCTCATTCCGCCCTCTTTTTTATTTCAAACTAGAACATAAAGCTCATGAAGCCACCAGATATTTTGTTTGGCCCATTGCTCGTGCAACACTATAGTGAAGTGAAACCTGAAAATGCGTTGCTATGGAAAGAGAGTGGTGAGCGTTTTTGAGCAAGTGCATCTCTCTCACTTACGGTTTTTATCTAGAATGGTAAATCAATTTAGAAAATGATCAAATTACTCAGTAGTAATATCCCAGTGGCTAAAGCCCATTATAAAATTCATTTGGGCATTTAAAAAGTCGTATATTTTAATGCAGGGCATCCGGAATTGCCTATTTCTGGTTAAAACTCTATTATTTATTCTAGATCGTTTTAATTCGATTCATGCCTTCTAGACCTTTATTGCACTGGAATTAGTGAGTTAAAAACTCGTTGCAAACTTCGTTGAGTTTTAATTTGTTAAGAAAATAGTAAGTTGATTACTGGATACAAACTCCGTAGAGTTTTCATTCGCATAGGAAATAGTAAGTTGAATACTGGCTGGAAACTCCGTAGAGTTTTCATTCGCAAAAGAAATAATAAGTTGAATACTGGTTGGAAACTCCGTAGAGTTTTCATTCGCAAAGGAAATAGTAAGTTGAATACTGGTTGGAAACTCCGTTGAGTTTTCATTCGCATAGGAAATAGTAAGTTGAATACTGGTTGGAAACTCCGTTGAGTTTTCATTCGCAAAGGAAATAGTAAGTTGAATACTGGTTGGAAACTCCGTAGAATTTTCAGTCGCAAAAGAAATAGTAAGTTGAATAATAGCTGCAAACTCCGTAGAGTTTTTCAGTTATCTCGTCTTATACATTTTGTAGTTTGTCTAGCTTCGTTGATATATTTTCTAGAAGCGGCAATTTTTTTACCGCACTGTTAAAAAAAAAGTTCGATAATGATACTACTAAAGGAATCTTATTGATTCATATTGCAACGTTTTTTTATTAATATATATAGCCGTATTGCGCACCTAAAACTATCAGTAGTGACTTTTTCATTATTATCGAAGTAGATACTATCGAAAATAAGCTGAGCAGAATTTGCTTAGAATTAATGAACACTTCACGCCACAATAAACTGGAGAATTTATTTTAACTTAAATTTATTGACGGCTTCATTCACTATCGTGCGTTGGTGTCATAAGGAGAGCTAACCGAAGCTTCAAGTCGCAGCTTTCAACGTTAATTTTTCTCCACTTTCGGATAAGAGAGAAAGCGAAACGAAATAAAGGCGGGAAGAAATAAAAATATTAAATCTCTCTGGAGTTGATGAGGCCGAGTGCACACGGCCTCAAAGATGTATAATAATGTTGGACAAATCACATGACACACGCTTCTATTTCCTAACAATTCACGTGATATTCAACCCGACTTTGAATCTGCTGGATTAAGGCGAAGGAAATTGTGGAGTTGATGAAGCTTGTATCACAGATACGCTCATCTCACACTGCAGGCTGGTGGGTGTGACACACGGACGGACGGACGGACGGACGCGGCTCTTATTATAGTGTAGATAAATGGGGGTGGACTAGTATACTTCATATGTTAAATGTACAACAATATATATCTATATACAACCTTATGAGTATAAATGATTATTAAGCATTAGGTTGTTTTATAGTTTATTAAACCTTTGACTGCGCTGGGGGTACATGAAGATACATCATTAAGCTAAGGGGGTACACGACAATACAAAGGTTGAGATGCCCTGCTATATATAGGGCAACCGCGGCGAGCGCGCAGGTTTTGTGGTGCGCACTTAGAGAAAAAAAAAATAAAAATAAAAATAATTTATATTCTATAAACATGCAGTGTATCATTGATTTTTAAAATGTCTTAACTTAATGATCGTTAACCGATAACCATGTATAGGTGTCGTGGTATGCAGGATAATTGTCGAAGAAATGATCGAGAGAAAAACATGAAAATTTATTACCTTTTTAAATCAATTTGAGTTAGATAATGCAAAAAACTACAGGCAGGGAGACGGCTGTTTTGTGTGAAGCGTTCCACAGATCATGAATTCTTTGTTAATCCTTTACCTTCCACGCGAATTATAAATCCCCTTGCGTAAACAGCGCTACATGGATTTTTAATCATGACGGATTGTCCTAAAATGTGTCCTTCATGCATTGTGCTAAATTATTAAAAAATGTACAACTAATCGGTTTATTTCTCAGAAATCTTAGTTAGATGATGAAAGAAGAACCAACGTGTGAATAAAGATTTCATTGCATATTTTTTGAAATTTTCAGAATTTAACCTTCATGCAGTGCGACTGCAGAGAAGAATAAAAAACAAAAAATATAAAGAAAGTTGAGAGATGTTCACTTCGCTTAAATCGCAGATTCACTAAGAATATAAAAGCGAAGAAAATTGTAGTAAAATTAGTTATTTTATTCAAAGAAAGAAAAAGAAAAAAGAGAAAACCGTTTATTTACAAGTTGCCATATGAGATACATGCCAACATATTGGCTCTTAAAAATTTCTTAATATAGGACGTCCTAAAACAAAGTTCCATACGAGGAGTACTAATTGACAAACCATCCGCGGTGTACAAATAGATAAGCCATACGAGGCATAATAATAGACAAACTATACGAGGTGTGCTAATAGACAAACTATCAGAGGTGTACAAATAGATAGACCATACGAGGTATATTAATAGACAGAATATACGAGGCGTACTAATAGACAAACCATACGTGGCATGCTAATAGTCTAACTCTGTCATGGGGTAGTTGAATAAGAAAAGGAAAAATATCATCTTATGGATATTTTATCTTCCAAGAGATTGCTAACAACTTATAAATAATTCGAATACTACTAAAGAATTCTTCGGAACTCCCAAGTTATTAGTTGAAATTATTGAAGTAAGAAAAAGACAAAAACGCTATACCGGAGCAAATTGAAAACCCCATCGTAAATCACAGCTAAGTATTGAGAAGAGGTTAGTCATGAAGTAATTTATAAAGAACATCGCGCAACACAGCACGCACATCTAGAAATGCGTAAACAAACTTACACTCAAAAATGAAATGCATGGCTGGTTCGGCGTACAAATATAGAGATAATTTTTGCACGAGCGCTTCATTTCATTTATCTGTTTGTACTTTTTAATTTTTTCTATTCACAGAAATGCCCTTCGGGGCCGTGATAGATCGATTTATGAATCATTAAGCCAGCGTAATCAATTTGTTTATTTCTGGAATTTGGTCCAGTGTTAACTGATCGCAGAGGTTTGGGTAAAATGTAATGTGTCTTGAGGTTTGGCTTTTTAGGCAAAAAATAGAAAAAGAAATAAAAAATGAACCCGAAAAAGATGGAACCCAACTATCGAGAAAATAGAGTGATCTTTTGCATAAAGTTGCGAAAACCATGCTTGATGTTGAGTTCCTGACGAGGTGCAAAATTTACAACTTGTTCAATTGTTTACTTTCTTCGAAGAAAATGACTAATTTTATTAGAATTTTCTTTGCTTTTAAATTTTTATACAGAAAGTAAAAACAAGTAAAATGCACTGCCTTTGAAAACTTAACGTCTTAAAATCTACCTTTCCTTTCATGGATACTTGAATGCCGAATTAAATAGAGAAGCTTTGTCATTGGCCCGTAGATTTTATACTACAAAAGATTACACAGTGTCTAGTAGAAAAAGAAAGAAATAAAAACCGTTTATTTCCCAGAAGGTTAATACATGAAATGTAGAACATGTTGGTTTTAAAAATGACTTAATATATGCTGTACATAGGTCCATAATTGATAGGGAAATCATTCGAGGGGTACAATATCCATGTCATGGGTTAATTATATTATTGAGAGATACAATCCAGCTATTTTCTTTTTGATATCTTATCCAAAGCAAGATGACTGAAATAAGTTTTAAGATTGTATCGTTTTTTTCGTAAGGAGGGCAATTGGATGAATGTCTATGGGGTGGATGTACCTATTTTAACAAGTGTGACAGCTACACCCAGTCTTGTTGGTATTACTCAACTCCAGCAGTTCATCAGACACAGTCAACATTCAGCAATTTATCGCAGAGCCGGTTTTGCATTTGCCTCTCCATCCAGTTCAGCTAGTGCAGATCGTTGTGAAAATTTTAGCCACCCAGTCAAAAACTGTCTGGAGTAAACGTTGAACAAGACCTTACATATTTTATTCATTTTCACACATAGACCTAATCATAATGAAGACACTATAAAGTTCTATCAAATTAACTATCGTTCATACTTATACTGAAGTAATTCTGAGTGGGTGTGCACTAGGGTAAGAGGTGTGTTCCAAAACGTGTGCTATAAAATGTTCAATTACACATTAATTTTCCGTTTTTATTAGTTCTTCTTTTTATCATTCTTGCTAACATATATTACCAAATTCTCATGGTATACAGTTTAGATTTTTCAATTTAATTACTCATGCATTAATGAAGTAATAGTTGAATCCTTTTCACATTGAAACTAAGTCAGTGAATTCTTCAATTGAGAGCTTCGAACACACTTGCCCTCACTCACCATTCCTTTACTCATCAATAATTTAGCCAGTCACACAATGACATAACCATAGTTTTATGAGTTTGTTCTTTTGTATTTCGACATGTAAATCATTATTATTAGCACTTCTTATAGGAACCCGTAAAGGCAAGAATCAGGCCCCAGCTAATATCTACGTAGGATGAAGTGATGCTGATTTAATCTTGTAAAAAAAATTGAAGCTGACAATTTCTAATCCTTGACACATGCCTCAAACGTTTCCTGTGCTTTAAATATAAATTAAATAATAAATTCATAAGGAATAAAATCATTATTATACTATGTGTTCGAATGTTTACTGGGACCTTAAATAAAGATGACACAATGTATGCGCTTATGAACAAGAGCTTCATTTCTAACACAGTGGGTTACGAGAGTACTATTTTTGTGATGTTAGTGGTAGTCGTGTCACCATCAACTTTTAATGATTAAAAAGGTGCAACTCTTTGGACCGTCTGTGAAGGACACTAAGCTTTCGGAAGTTTACCGCAAGTGCGATAAACACGGCCTAGCTGGCCTCAACAGACCTCAGAAAACTATGAAATGTTTGGCCCCGGCAAGACAGGATGACATCATCGTTTTAGGAATATTTATATGACGTGTGAAGTAAGACAGGTGATGGAAAAACGAATTTGACGAATAAATCGAATGAGTAACACAGATGCCAATTTGAAGAGTTGGTAAGTTGAGAGCGTTAAAGCTCGTATCCCTGATACTGCTTATAGGAGACTTGTTGAAACGATCACGTTATAGATCGTATTTTTGATACTGCTTATAGAAGACTTGGTGAAACGATCACGTTATAGATCGTATTTTTGATACTGCTTATAGAAGACTTGGTGAAACGATCACGTTATAGATCGTATTTTTGATACTGCTTATAGGAGACTTGGTGAAACGATCACGTTATAGATCGTATTTTTGATACTGCTTATAGAAGACTTGGTGAAACGATCACGTTATAGATCGTATTTTTGATACTGCTTATAGAAGACTTGGTGAAACGATCACGTTATAGATCGTATTTTTGATACTGCTTATAGAAGACTTGGTGAAACGATCACGTTATAGATCGTATTTTTGATACTGCTTATAGGAGACTTGGTGAAACGATCACGTTATAGATCGTATTTTTGATACTGCTTATAGAAGACTTGGTGAAACGATCACGTTATAGATCGTATTTTTGATACTGCTTATAGAAGACTTGGTGAAACGATCACGTTATAGATCGTATTTTTGATACTGCTTATAGAAGACTTTGTGAAACGATCACGTTATAGATCGTATTTTTGATACTGCTTATAGAAGACTTGGTGAAACGATCACGTTATAGATCGTATTTTTGATACTGCTTATAGAAGACTTGGTGAAACGATCACGTTATAGATCGTATTTTTGATACTGCTTATAGAAGACTTGGTGAAACGATCACGTTATAGATCGTATTTTTGATACTGCTTATAGAAGACTTGGTGAAACGATCACGTTATAGATCGTATTTTTGATACTGCTTATAGAAGACTTGGTGAAACGATCACGTTATAGATCGTATTTTTGATACTGCTTATAGAAGACTTGGTGAAACGATCACGTTATAGATCGTATTTTTGATACTGCTTATAGAAGACTTGGTGAAACGATCACGTTATAGATCGTATTTTTGATACTGCTTATAGAAGACTTGGTGAAACGATCACGTTATAGATCGTATTTTTGATACTGCTTATAGAAGACTTGGTGAAACGATCACGTTATAGATCGTATTTTTGATACTGCTTATAGGAGACTTGGTGAAACGATCACGTTATAGATCGTATTTTTGATACTGCTTATAGAAGACTTGGTGAAACGATCACGTTATAGATCGTATTTTTGATACTGCTTATAGGAGACTTGGTGAAACGATCACGTTATAGATCGTATTTTTGATACTGCTTATAGAAGACTTGGTGAAACGATCACGTTATAGATCGTATTTTTGATACTGCTTATAGAAGACTTGGTGAAACGATCACGTTATAGATCGTATTTTTGATACTGCTTATAGAAGACTTGGTGAAACGATCACGTTATAGATCGTATTTTTGATACTGCTTATAGAAGACTTGGTGAAACGATCACGTTATAGATCGTATTTTTGATACTGCTTATAGAAGACTTGGTGAAACGATCACGTTATAGATCGTATTTTTGATACTGCTTATAGAAGACTTGGTGAAACGATCACGTTATAGATCGTATTTTTGATACTGCTTTGAAGACTTGGTGAAACGATCACGTTATAGATCGTATTTTTGATACTGCTTATAGAAGACTTGGTGAAACGATCACGTTATAGATCGTATTTTTGATACTGCTTATAGAAGACTTGGTGAAACGATCACGTTATAGATCGTATTTTTGATACTGCTTTGAAGACTTGGTGAAACGATCACGTTATAGATCGTATTTTTGATACTGCTTATAGAAGACTTGGTGAAACGATCACGTTATAGATCGTATTTTTGATACTGCTTATAGAAGACTTGGTGAAACGATCACGTTATAGATCGTATTTTTGATACTGCTTATAGAAGACTTGGTGAAACGATCACGTTATAGATCGTATTTTTGATACTGCTTATAGAAGACTTGGTGAAACGATCACGTTATAGATCGTATTTTTGATACTGCTTATAGAAGACTTGGTGAAACGATCACGTTATAGATCGTATTTTTGATACTGCTTTGAAGACTTGGTGAAACGATCACGTTATAGATCGTATTTTTGATACTGCTTATAGAAGACTTGGTGAAACGATCACGTTATAGATCGTATTTTTGATACTGCTTATAGAAGACTTGGTGAAACGATCACGTTATAGATCGTATTTTTGATACTGCTTATAGAAGACTTGGTGAAACGATCACGTTATAGATCGTATTTTTGATACTGCTTTGAAGACTTGGTGAAACGATCACGTTATAGATCGTATTTTTGATACTGCTTATAGAAGACTTGGTGAAACGATCACGTTATAGATCGTATTTTTGATACTGCTTATAGAAGACTTGGTGAAACGATCACGTTATAGATCGTATTTTTGATACTGCTTATAGAAGACTTGGTGAAACGATCACGTTATAGATCGTATTTTTGATACTGCTTATAGAAGACTTGGTGAAACGATCACGTTATAGATCGTATTTTTGATACTGCTTTGAAGACTTGGTGAAACGATCACGTTATAGATCGTATTTTTGATACTGCTTATAGAAGACTTGGTGAAACGATCACGTTATAGATCGTATTTTTGATACTGCTTATAGAAGACTTGGTGAAACGATCACGCTATAGATCGTATTTTTGATACTGCTTTGAAGACTTGGTGAAACGATCACGTTATAGATCGTATTTTTGATACTGCTTTGAAGACTTGGTGAAACGATCACGTTATAGATCGTATTTTTGATACTGCTTATAGAAGACTTGGTGAAACGATCACGTTATAGATCGTATTTTTGATACTGCTTATAGAAGACTTGGTGAAACGATCACGTTATAGATCGTATTTTTGATACTGCTTTGAAGACTTGGTGAAACGATCACGTTATAGATCGTATTTTTGATACTGCTTTGAAGACTTGGTGAAACGATCACGTTATAGATCGTATTTTTAATGCTGCTTTGAAGAATTGGTGAAACGATCACGTTATAGATCGTATTTTTAATGCTGCTTTGAAGAATTGGTGAAACGATCACGTTATAGATCGTATTTTTAATGCTGCTTTGAAGAATTGGTGAAACGATCACGTTATAGATCGTATTTTTAATGCTGCTTTGAAGAATTGGTGAAACGATCACGTTATAGATCGTATTTTTAATGCTGCTTTGAAGACTGGGGAAACGATCACGTATAAGATCGTATTTTTAATGCTGCTTTGAAGACTTGGGAAACGATCACGTTATAGATCGTATTTTTGATACTGCTTTGAAGACTTGGTGAAACGATCACGTTATAGATCGTATTTTTAATGCTGCTTTGAAGACTTGGTGAAACGATCACGTTAAAGATCGTATTTTTAATGCTGCTTTGAAAAATTGGGAAACGATCACGTAAAAAAAGCCGAAAATAGTGTAGCAAAATTACAATTCAATATATTCCCAATCGAATTGGGCTAATTTGAGAAAAATTCAGTTATGGATAAGACAGGAATTAAGTTCTGTGATAGATAGTAATTTCAAATATATGAAAAGTTTTAACTGTGAAACAAAACTAATAAGCATAACTAAACTCATATATACACGGTATCAAAAATGTCCTCTGGAAAAATTGTACTAGAAGCTTTTTAAGTCCACCAACGCCTGATGACTGTTTGTTAAACTTGAGAAGACATACTGACGAGAAATTTTGGACAATGCACCACATAAAAATTTGCTTTTAAAGTACATACCACCATATCAAAACTTAATTGGTGTACTCCAATATAGCATTATTTGGATTACCTAAGCAGCATCAATGTGGCACTACTGACAGCCAAGTTCAGCAATAAAATAAGTTAAACTTGCAAAGATTCATAAAAAGGTTTACCAAGCAGGCAATGCTGATAGATGTAGGAGGAATTTCATTTGATAAGGCGAAGATTTTGAAAGAAATATAAAATCTTTTTTAGATAATTTAGGAATATTTTACCCACACTGGTAGTTTGGGCTTCTGGGGCGACTTTCTCCCCGAAAATCAGGAGCTCAGGGTTACTTCCATTGTCCTAAGTTTCTCATAACACTTTTCTGCTAGAAACTCAGGTGTAACATTGCGGGCAAAGAATCAATATTTTAAAATTTGCATAAACAAATAAATCCATCACACTCACGAATTTAAGGCGTTTGAAGCAAGAATAATTATTTTCAATCATTTTCAAACAAGGAATATTTGTATGGTAATTTTATGAGCCCGACATCGGAAAAAAAGAAAGATTTTTGAAATTATGCACTAAGCTAGTAAATAGAGACGCTCTTGCTACCTGATGCGATACAATGTAACTATATCACACAATCGTTTTAAGGATAGGTAATACAATTTTAACTTTTAATTTAATTTGACATTCAACTAAATGCCGCTTCAAATTAGCGGCGTAAATTCGGAACAACGTATAACATAAGGCTGTCTCTGACAATAGGTCAGAGACGGCTTAGTAAATTTATTGATTGAAGGATTAATATTTGTTAAAATAAGAGACGCAAAACAGGAGAAGCGCCAGCAAGGAGCAGTCTCCAGTCTCCAAGCCTCTTCGTAGAGACGACTGCTTAACGTGATGCTCCCTATGCCGGGCCGCTACCCAAGCTGGAACCAAGGTCTCATTTAGCTCCACGTCGTTGCAGATGCAATGGAAAGGAAGGCCAGGCGTAGCTCAAGCTGACATTGAACGATGACGTCGGTACAGTCAAAAGAACCGGAGCTCGGTCTGGGCTGTCGCACGGCCAAAAACTTCACCCGCTACAGACTCCGGAGTGGCAGCAGTAGGAACGACAGTATTACTATTGGTGAAAACAAAAGTACAGTTGTAAAGAAATGGAATTTTAGATTATACTAATGCATTTACGCACTATAACAAACTTTGAGGTGGTATCTATCGACGGAAACCCACTGACCTGAGATAATTGTGCACTCAGTGTGTGTGTGTACACTTTTGGAGAAGTCTTATTTAAGAAATTTAGAAGAAATCATTCGAAGGTAAGTGCTCCAGGCTGGAAAAATAGTAAGTATAGTTGAAGATTTGATTTGAGAAATAAAAAATAGAGTTAATTTGACGGAACCTAAAATTCACTGATAAAGTAAGAGTTTCAGCGCAAGATCAGCGTGTTTGAGAGCGGATCGATTTTAGCCGCGCGGAACTCAACACTTACGTGAAGTTTAATTGATTAGGTTGAATTTTAATCGTTTGACTTGAGTAGCCTGAAGCACTATAGATGAGAATTAAGCATTGATAGAGGGCAACTGAAAATAATGAAAATCACACGACAAACACACAAAAAAAATATAGGGAAACAACATCAGGAAGGAAAGAACTTATCCAGCCACTGCCGAATCTCCGTAGCTTCGCGAGAGCGCACTCCAGCCAGTGCGTAGCGACCAGGCGTTAAAAGTGTTCTGTCTTACTGGCGCGCCGCTAACCCCGAGTAAACCTACCAAAACCAGTGAACACAACCAATTATTATCTCGAAAAAAAAAACCTGAATAGAACGGTGAGAATTTTCTCACAATAAAAATTGAAAATCAATACAAAAGGCGATGTTTGGGCTTAGTAGAAAAGTTAATTGTATCTCAGTGTTAAAATTTATGTATTCTGGAGTAGGAGATTCACTTTTACGAATAAATTATTTGAAAATAATATATTTTGATGGTCCAAAAATGAATTATTTAATCGAACTTTGCTCTATGTGATTTTCAAAGTCCAACGGTTCGGAAGACTACAATATTATAATTTCGATCCCAAGAACTAGCAGAACATCAATAGCAGTATCTCAAAAATTCCTCAGTCTCTGAATTGCTCGCACATCTCTCACCCACTCATAACGATGAATGAAAGCGAGTGGATGCACCGGACCAGCGAAAAGCAGCCTACAGCTAAACTGCTTGTCAATTATTTTTGTTGTGAACATACGAACAGCGTCATCAAGGTTCATTTAAAACATCTATCAAGAAGTGTTCTAGTTTGAAAGATAAGCTATTTATCAATTATTTCTGCTAGGAAAAATTATTCGACACACGAGCAGCATCATCAAAGGGGGTTTCAACATTGTTCGAGGAGTGATCTGAACATCTTTCAAGAAGTGATTTATTTTTAAAAGATGAGATTTCTTGTGTAACTCCTCTATTCGAAAGAGATTTATATATGCATTTTCGAAAGCATGTATTTTACACAGATCTTTTTTCAAAGAGATTTCCACCCGTCGTAACGATGCTAATTTCATTTTCAATCCTTCTTCTGGATGATATCAACCAAAATGAAAATTATTCTCGATGATGCTTAACTGAATAATAGCTTTGCCCATGTTTTTTTCCCAGAATAACAAATGCTTCTGTACTTGCAATAACTGATTGAATTCTTCGTAGGATGAACCCCATCTGCTTAAAACAAAAAATACTGGAAAGCCCTTTAACCTGAAGAAAAATGCGCTGAATAGTAATTAAGTGAATCAAATAACTTTAGGAAGGTTAGTGGAATTGCTACTTGGCTAAAAATGACTAGTCAAACCAAACGTTTTGAATCTGGGGTGAATGTGCAAGCCAGCACATTGTGTATAAATACACCGATGCATGACTAACTGTTACAGATTAAGTGCATTGTGTAGCGAGGTGAGGCAGCGCGTGTACCGCACGTGTGAGAGCGGCACCTAATTTTGGCAGTACGACGTAGCGCCTCACCGCTGGCAACACCGCGCCGCTCACCGGCGTTGCCAGATTGACTTTCTAATTATATTGGCCAATATTGTTTAATTTAGGAGTTTCAATGAAGTTTGGCTATATTATTCATTTAATCTTTAGAATTTCAACCATAAAAATCATTCACCTAATGATAACTCTACTTGGGTTGCTATTTCCTCTCTCAAATTTGACTCCATACCTTGGAACACAATACCGTCATGTTATGCATTAATTTGTGTGCCCAAATTCGACTGGAAGAGTTTGAAATTTAGTTATTTTTGCTATTAAAACCGAATCAAGCGCCCCAGAGGCTGGCGCCCGTGTAGCGGATTAGAAAACATGTTTAGGCAGTTTAGAATTTAGTTTCCGTTATAAGGCATTTGAAAATCCAATGTACAAGGTGATGTGTATCAGGCTTGATTGGAAATAAAGCATCCGTAGATGCCTTCATTATTATTAGAATGCGGATGTGCGGTGACGGGGATGTGGGGCTTGCAGGGGGAGCTAGGAAGGAAAAAATAACAGCAAAACTTTCTTCAGGGCAAACAGTTCGTCTAGTTTTACAGAGAATGGAGAAGACGAGTTAACAACTTGAAAAAAATCATTGTTTATTTTCGGTTCACATGCATAGTTCTGTTGGGTTTAGTAACAAAGAAGAAGAGTAAAAAGTTTAGAGCAAATTTAGTTCACGTGTGTTGAGATAAATCGTTGTTTTCACGGTACACGGTTCATCTCACGGTCAGTGAGCTTTTACTTCTCTTCATCACTGCTAAGTTTGAAGCTGAAAAGACAGTCAGGGCCAGACAAAACGCAACTGTAAAATCTAACGATCAGAAAATTTAAGTAAAATCTTCAGTGAGGGAGCTACATCCCACACAACGCATGCCCTTCCGTTGCTACAAGCGCCTCACTGACTGCCCTTCATTTTGCTCTGCTATTTTGTAATTGCATTCTTTCGACGAGGAGGAAGGGTATTAGCTAACACGTGTAATAGGAATTTCATCGTGAATTCGCGCTATTTGTAACTTGCGACTTATTAAACGTCACGAAACAAGTAGACTGATTTCGAATAAGTAATTGTGTTTCTAACGTAAGAGGAACAATTCTTATGAGCTTACCTGGTTGTAATACCTGAATGCTCGGTCAACCCAGAATTGTCCAAATGAAGTGACAGAAGCGATGTCGTCCCGAATCAGCCGTAATTAAAAGGTTTCATTTTTGCGTTCCAATGGGAAGCTCTATACATAAGTCGAAAAATAGAGTCAGACGTATGAAAAATAGTCAGGAACACATTATTTGATCTCTTGCATTAGAAGAGCACTTTCTCGGAACCAATGAAATCTGATCGAATAGATCGAGAGTCCTTTGACTGGAGTCCAATATTTACCATCGCCGCGTCACATATTGAACAGTACCTGGAGTTTCTTTACCGGCCTCATTTAAGCATTTTCCTTTATTGATGAAAGATTATTTATTGAGAGAATGTCCAAGAAAAGTACCATAAAATTCATCTGGCAGAATTAAATATGAATTAACCAATTTATTCCGTATCCAGAATACATAAAATGAGGAGGTAGGAGCGAGTAAAATTAAAATGTTTCGCGTGAGTTGAGATTAGAAATGACGCGTGCTGACTCATCAGTGATAGAACTGCGTGGGGGTTTGAGGGGGAGTGCAACGCGTCGCAAACTTGCAGGGGTGTGTTTCCCCTGACAAAAGAAAGAAAAAAGAAGAAAACAGTTTATTTCTAATAAAGTTGATACTCCAAGTGCATAACATTGTGTTTTAAACTATCTTAACATTAAGATCCTTAGTTAATATTCACACATGGGTATCGTAATGCCAATGTCAATTACCGAATACAAATGATTTAGAGAAAAACATAAAAAATGCATTTGAATATCTTAACATTAAAATCCTTATGTAGACATTCACACATGGGTACCGTAATACCCATGTACAAGCACCAGGTGGGGATAGACGTGCAGGACTGCAAAGTTCAAGTCCTAGCTCCGAAACTTTAAAACCACACTTAATTAAGTACATCTATATTAGTAAATTTATCCTGACGTTTTCCAGTTATGTAGTTTTAAACTTGCTGTGTTGTTTTCCCTACTCACTGAGTTCTGCTCCCGAGGGGCTTGACCATTTCCAACTTAAAAAGTAATTATTGAGATTTTTGAACTTGTTACGCTTTTTTTGATATTCTTAATCCTGAACCAAGGGTTGTGCACGTTCGTCCAGTCCTGCACGTCTATCCCCGTTCAGGATTTAGAAAATAAAAAATAAATAAAAAGTTCCAGAATCATATAACTACTTTTTAAGTTGGAAATGGTTAAGCCACTGTGGAACAAAACTCAGTGAGTAGGAAAACAACGCAAACTCAGTGAGTAGGAAAACAACGCAGCAAGTTTCAGACTAACAGGAAAACTACTGGATAAATTGTGGAGAATCCACACAAATAGGTTCAAAGGTAAACAGGGAATGACAGCAAGAAAGTTTATTCAACTCTGCAAGTAGCAGCAAATTCAGATGATACGAACCATTCAAAAAGCCCGAACATCAGGATCGTAGATTCACGAGCCAGGAACAATAATTAATAAACTAGGACAAATCTTAACACTAATGCCGGCTCTGCGTATAAGATTACAAAGCTACATCGATTCTAATTAACAACAACAAAATTCAGGAACGAAAGTTCTAGGGTTAACCTAGATGAATGAAAGAAGACGATCACTATAAATTAACAAAATGGCGACTCCTAGCGTGGTGGCTAAAAAACGCAGCAGCACTGTTACCACTACGAAAGCGCGAAACTATTCTTTCTTCAGCGGCGATCCTAATCAGCTTGCGGCGTGGCCCTCCGGAAGGACTGGCCGTTCGCCCAGCCGACAAAATTCAAGCCGGACGGCCCCGAGAATTCCCGGTAGTTTAACGCTGTTCAGTAGCCCGATCGACACCCAGAGTAGCCAGCACCGCACAACCGAAATGACAGCCTCGTCTGAGATCGCTGCGCCGATTTAAAACCAGCCGTCCCGCATCGTCCCCGGTGGAGCAGCCTCAAGCTGGGCTTTTGGAGCCCGAAGGTGCAGATACTAAAATGAAACAAATGAATTAATGCAATGGAGAAATTAATGGAGTAAGAAGTTATTCATAGTGATTTTGCAGCAAATAAGAACACTATAGCAGGATTATTTCATAGGCTAACCTGAGTTTAATTATGCCTCAGTGTGGAAGCCACTCGTAGAGTTGGAAAGATGGTTAACGTCAAGAAAAAGGCTCAAGCAAAGAGCAAGTTTAGGAAAATAGAATTAGGTTTAAGAGTTAATAGTACCACCCGGAGAGTTAGACAGCCGGTAAGCCGTCTTTCAGTTAGGCTCCAGGTAGGCTAATTAAGTTAAGGAAAAAGGTTAAGGGCCCATTCCAAGCAAGCTCGAAATAGATTTAGGTTATAAGAATTTAAGGTATCATAGTATTAAGATATCGAAGATATTTAAGGTTAAGCATTTCATAGTTCAAGAAATTTAAGGTAACTTAACAAGATCACTCACACGCACAGTCATACAATTAACTATGGCAAGGTTATCTATCAGAGCAATAGGACAAGGTTATTAATTCATAGGAAATAGAAGCAAAGATGGCTTTAGGAAATAGAGAGAATAAATGAAGAAGCGATCCACCGGGACACGTGCTTGAGGTCTTGCCACGGCTGAACACCGAGCGTCGGCACCCACGACTGCGGAACGCCTTTACTCTCGGGATTGGTAGCCGCTGAGATCGTGACTAGAAGTCGCCACCATAACTAGGAAGTCGCAACTTAAAATAAGGAATGAAAAAGCAAGAGATACCAAACGGGTACCACTGCAACTTAAGGGATCAACCTAAAGTATCAATTGGAATACAAATGAAGCACCTCTAAGTTGCCGCAACGCAGCTCCCACCTCACCTGCCTCTAGCCATGATGCGAAGGTACTGAAGTTTAAACCGTAATGCGTCTCACAGGGCAATGGGGAAGTTCAGAATTCTCCATAAAATTTATTAATATAGATGTACTCTATTTAATGTGGCTTTAATGTTTTGGAGCTAGGAATTGAACTTTGCACCGTCTTGAATAGGCTTAACTTTGTTGTGTAAGTTTGTACTCGTGAAATCGGCTGTATTGATTGAGAAATAATTCCTGGTGTGAAGAAGCAACGAATATTTTTCATGCTTTTTATGTAATTAACACCCCTTGTCATTGATTAGTTAATAATTAGCACCTCTCGTAACTGATAATTAGCTAAAGTGAAATGATGAAAATTATCACCATAGTGGTTTTAAGTTCAAGGGATTGCACTGAGTTAAAATTTGTTAACAAACTTATTTACTGTATTTATGATATGAAATAGTTTGAATATTGACGTTACGTTGATGCTAAATAATATATATTAATCATCATTTAAAAATTCATTTTATTTCATTCTCAACAAAGATAAATAACTTTTTTATAATTAACTTATGAAGTGATTACTTTGACACTTGGAAAGAAAAAGTTGACAACACATTCCACAAACTACATGATGCACAATAAAAGCAAGCAAGACAGAACTCACAAAATAAAACTGAAGATAATAAATATTCCGCCATAATAATTTTCTCAATTTAAACGTATATTTATACATCCCCTGTCTGCAACATCCACAATAATTCATGTCTATTTCAATGGTATCATGAAAACCATTCAAACGATGTAAAAACCTAGCATCTGCTCACTTTTGTTTACAGGCCAAAAAATATTGTAGTAATAAAAATTGAATGCATTATTTAATAAAATGCATCTCATCGATATGAAAGAGATTTTACAATTTTTTCTAAAACTTCTTAGCTAATAATTTATTAATATAATATCCTTGGTGTATTTACTGACTTATTTAGAAATTTATTTGTATCTATATATATATATATATTTGGTGTCCGCTTTTTCCGTCTTTTTGTGACGCCCATAAGGATGCCTAATGACCGTATCGATGAAATAAGTTTCACCAGTGCACAAGTACGAGAATATTTTAATCGCGAGTACCATTAGGATGGATATATTTGTGTTTCATCCACATCTGGAAGATTCATTTAAGGAAAACATCGAATCTCGTCATTTTTACGGGCCCTGTACTCTAGTAAAATTATGAAATTAAAATGCAATATAGATGCGTAAACTAAAACTGAAAATACAGACGTGAAAAAATATACACTTCATTTTCTGAAGTTAAATTTTAGGTACCCATTTGAAAAAATCATTTAACCATTTTATTTCCCTCACGAGCACAAAATGTAAAACAATTACTCTCCCATTTGCTCTTTCGGCCTATTCTTATCTAAACCGACATTATAGTTAACTAGTCCATCCCCCTTTATTTGAAATAAGAAAGAAGGTGAAATGAAGGGAATGCCGTAAGAAATACAAAATTCAATCTCTCGAGAGTTAATGAGGCCGAGCTTGTATCACAGATACGCTCACCACACACTTTTGGCTGGCTTCGGACAGATAGACAGACAGACGGACGCGGCTCATATTATAGTATAGATTGCAATTGTATAACACTACAATATGTGTTCCTAAAGTTGCTGGAGCAAAGCGGTAGCGCTTTATCTAAAGGAGCTTACGAAAAACTGCAGTGGTCAACCTGCAGGACCAGGTGAACGAGTAGTAGAGCTCTACCTAACGGAGTAGAGTAGAAGTGATGGTGCTCCATCAAAAACCTAATGGAAGAAAGTTAATGCTGTATTTGAGGACTTCATATAGGACTCGTAATGCTGGATCTAAAAGACATCATACAAGATTCGTGATGTTTTATCTAAATGACTTCCTACGGGAGCAATAATGTTGTATCTCAAGGACATCATGCAGGAATGACTGCTGTATCTAAAGGACATCGTGCACGAGTGATAATAGTGTATCTAAAGGACATCATGCAGGAGGGATAATGCTGCATTTAAATGACATCATGCAAGAATGGTAAAGATCCAGCTAAAAGACCTCCCATGGTCCACCTCCCACTCCACCACCATGGTGGAGTGGGTGGTGAGCCATTTGATGAGGCTGGGGGTGGAGTGGGTGGTGGTACAAGACTGGCCGCAGATGATGCACTCTAGCCACGGATGATACACCACCACCCACTCCACCACCTGCCGCGTGTGGTGCCAACAGAGCCGCTATTTAGGGCCGGGTGGTGGAATGTACCGCCAAGTCTTCCTTCGACTGAGGGGCTTTCCTCAGTGCTTTTTAAGCGCTCTCACCCTCAGGCTGCCATAGTGTTTCTTTCTGTACTCCTCGTGTCAAGAGCGCGAATACCGAACGACAGGGCATCTGTGTGGCGATTGTATGTAGTAGTGACGCCGAACGATGATTCATCTTTGTGGTGACTGTATGTAGTAGTGATACTGAACGACAGAACATCTATGTGGCGATTGTATGTAGTAGTGACGCCGAACGATAGTTCATCTTTCATGTGATTGTATGTAGTAGTGGTACTGAACGACAGGGCATCTCCGTGGAAATTGAATGTAGTAGTGACGCCGAACGATAGTTCATCTTTGTGGTGACTGTTTGTAGTAGTCATACTGAACGACAGGGCATCTTTGCGGCGATTGTATATAGTAGTGATACCGAACGACAGGGCATCTTTGTGGCGACTGTATGTAGTAGTGATCCTAAGCGACTATGTGCATCATTGTGTGCATTGTTTGGACATCTTTGTGTGAAGCGGTGACCGTAGCACAAACTGTTACTGGCTGACTGGGTATCATCTACCATACTGGGTGTCCTTATGCGGCTATGAGAAGATTGCAGTAGCCCTATTGCTAAGTGACAAGGAATCTCTAATGCGAAGCGGACATTGGAACACAGATACTGAGTGACTTCAGTGCATTCGTACTGCAGTGTACCTACTGGGGCTCAGTAATCCAACGTTTCCTCTAAATACGCGGGCAATGATGGGTGATCTGAAAAAACCTGGCGCCGCAAAAGATCAACAATGCCAAATCCGTGCTAGTGACTGAAGAGCCCAGCTCAGACCTCACCTGGAGAGCGAATTGCCTGTAAGAAAGCTTTGAAAAGATTATGAGAGTGATGGTTGATGAAAACAATGAAATTGTGTTCTAGAAAACGTTCTCGTTTTACAGGAGATTCTGTGCCTTAATTTCGATCACAAAGACAACAAGTGACTTTCAATTTCTGCGAAGTTGGAATACGCTATTAATCGTACTGTGTCTCCTTATCATTTGTAAAATAGACTCACGATTATTATTTATTTGTAAATATTGAAGGCATTGAATTTACTCACCACATTACGAACTCGAGCAGTGCATGGATTTCCTGATATATTCGCTTTTATACAACTCATTTTTATTGTGACACTGGAAGTTCAGTTCTGAACTAACTCTGCAGGAAGCAAAAACATCAATTTCATTGAGAAATTTACAATTTGCGGCAAAAAGTATGGGTTAGTTTGCCACAAAAGTAGATCATTTGGAGTTATTTCATCAAGCTTGAATAATTGATTTTCTCCAATATGACTCGGTAACAAACAAACTCGAAAATTTTTTACTTTTTACCACGTTTCGATGTGGATTGTTCTCTCTCATTAATTATGCAGTACCAATGAAACAAATTGTTGAATGTAACGAATACTGTTTCTTATAATCAAAAATTGACTAATTCAGAGACTGGGTGGTTGCCAACGTGCCGCTCGTTATTTCCTCCTTGCGTTACGTCAGCCTCAGGTATTAGCAGAGCGTGCCGGCCTGCTGAACCTCATAAATTTAAATAGTGCGAACTCTTCATATAATTTATTGCTTTATATTGATACGGCACTGAGTTTAGTTGATTTTCGATGCAAACCAGTGCAGTTTAAGAGTTTTTTATCATCATTACGACAGAAATGAAAACTAATGATCTTGAAGGTCAATAGAAAGGGAGATATCCCAATGTCGCTTACAATTAGTACAGGGAATACAGATTTAGTTTCAATTGTTAAAATACCTGTTAACAGATTTAGTTTATAAATTTAGCTGAATGAACTGTTACTGAATGGCTAATGATGCATTGTACCAAACCACCCTGATTAGATGTTTCAATTTGTTTATGTAACTAATGTTTATGATATATTCTTCGTAGAATGAATATGTGTTGCAGTTTAATTCAATAAGTGAAGCTTGGTAATTTAATTTCATCTAATGCTGTAACTGCGAGCAAGGAGTGGACGGTGACAATCATACTTCTAGAAAACCTTCAGAATCATCAGACATTTAAATCTATAAAAATTTTTCGCCAAAAATAGAAGCGGAGAACCATTTAACTATTTAAATCATACAATCTTTCTACTCCATCTAAATGTTTACAGAGCTGTTAATTCAGGTTTTGACTCCAATTTCCCTGCGTTAGCTTGCAATCAGTTCCATTTTTCGTAGCTACGGTGTAGATTAGTACAGACCCAAGCTCGTGCCCTTACGGAGAGCAATTCAAGTCGTTGACTGCTACCAGCGTACTAAAAACTCTACATAGAAGTAATTCTAGTCCTACAGTGCTTCGGTTCTACACCTACAGTACACTCCCACTCTCAACACTCTTCGTATCCAGTTTACGAGACATCAGATATAACAGCGTACCATCACGATGGGGTCCCTAGAGAAAGTGTTCATGTCACCGGTGCACATGACCGATGAGCCGTTTTTCGTGCGCAAGTCGCCGGACATGGAGAGGTCCATCAGGCGCGTGATGGCCAAGTATGGAGCTGCTGGGCTGGATGAGTCCGCCCTCCTGCCCTCATACCGCTCCCTCAGGCGCAGGAGGCCCCTTGAGGACGACCAGGCCATCGCCGTCACAAAGGAGAACGGTTGCTATAAGGTAAGGTCACGCCGTCACAACGGATGTTTGCTGTTAGATACAATCCACGTCGTTACAGCAGAAGGTTGCTGTAAGGTACAGATCACACCGTCACTACGGACATTTACTATATGGTACAGATCATATTGTAACAACAGAAGGTTGCTGTAAAGTTAGGTCACGCCGTCACAACAGGAGCTGCGCCACATTCTCTCCCACTGTGTCACGCAAATTCTCACCCAATGTGCCACTAACACAAGCAGTCACTGTATGTACTGAATCTTCTTTGCATTGTGATTCAGTCACGGAATTGTGAAGACGGCACTTTTACTCGTACAGACGAAGGCAGCAGATACCAAGTGGGTGCTCTCTTTTCGGAACATGATATTTTGGCATTCTTTTCGCTAAGCCATTAATACCTTTGGCGTTATCCAGACAGTAAGAGTACGCACACACGCTACTGCGATACACTATATTGAGGTGAGAGATCGAATGTGAAACATTTTTGGCATTAAAACAACACTCTTGAGCACTTTATATTCAGCAACCTTACAATAAAATGAGTTTTCAACCAGACATGAATGTTCAAATCAATTGTGAATGATGAAGACTCTTCAATCGCTTGCTGGGTACGTTAGGTTAATCATAACCCGGATGTGGACGATCTCTTACGAGGATGATATTGTCCCATTGGTGTCGCATTCTCAACGTGAAGTATAAGTGACGCGGAAGAAATTCAAATGTGCAGGATGTACAGTAACTGTACGTTTTCAATGCAATTAGAACCATCAGGCAAAATACACATTTAAGGAAAGCATTGCTTTTTTTTGTGACACAAAGGTTGAGAGAGAGACTCCTGTTCGATCCCAGTCGGCATTTTCACCTGAGTATGTGCAGCTTTTCTACTAATAATGGAAAACGGTGAAAACTGTAAGAGAGGGAATGTTTCTCCACATTGATCTTACACTACACACAATCACTCCCTCCTCTTAGGTTAAGAAGCGGAAACTCGATTTCTACCGCATGGTGCGGAGCGATAAATAAAGAAAAAATTATATTGGAAGATATAGCTACATATTCACATTTTAAGCCATCAGGGTAGTAATAAAATTTCTCTTAAAAGTATAAGCAGTGACTTTCATTTCACAAAAACCGAAGATGTAATTACCGACCAGTCTCCAGACCAGTGCGATATTCGACAAGCTATCAGTGCACAGTTTTCAAGATAGCTATCAAATACACTGATGTTATACCTAATACAATTCAACTAAGGTTTTTTTGCAACCGCCAATTATCATATTGAATAATATATGCACAAAAATGAGGGTAGTGAAAAGTCAAAGTTATAAGTTAGGTACCACTGGTAACTCTAAGCAAACAGTAACAATACTGGCACCCAGTGGTCAGGGAGCGCATAAGTCATGTACGACATCACATGGTGATCAAAAACCTTTCAGTCATTAAAAACCAGCAAGATGAGCAGTCATTTCATGACTACAATGCTTCAATGTATCTAGCCACTATAAGGCTTATGGTCACCGAGTGACGAAGGGTAACGGTCACGAGTCACCACAAGGATAAATGTTAGTGAATCACCACAAGGTTAGCGGTCAGTGAGTCATGAGCCCCACAAGGTTAACGGTCACCGAGTAGCCACAATACACCCGGCGGCAAATAGTTCACCTGTACACGCATGCGCCGAAAGGGTATATGCAATAGCCCACGCTGGCATGTGAGGGTGAGTGAGGTGGGTGAGGTGTTAACAGCGTGCGGGCGCTACAAAGCGGCATTTAGCACTCCGCCAACGCTAGAAATAGCTCTCAGTGTTTGCGTTCCCCGCGCTACCACTCACATGAGATCTAGACAGAGCTGGGCACGACCACAGCTGGCATTTACCAAGCAGGCAAACAGACTGCATTTTCTCCACAAGGAAGCTTGATGTTTTTGATGTCGGGATTCTTGCCTGAGGGATTCAAGCTGTTGCTAAAAATGATAAAAGCTTTTTGGTAGCCTGTTATGAATTGTTTGCCAACGATTTTACAACAATTTAAAACCAATTTATTTACCACAGGTGATGCAGAGGTAGAATGTTTCTTAAGTCTAATACAATGGTCAAATTTGAGTATAGCTACCTGTGATTTTGGTTTTTTGAATTAGGTTGAAGAACTGACGAATATTTCCTTGGTCAGGTATTGAAGAATGAGTTGTGTATTTTTAGTCAAACAGCGTTTACCTTTCTGTTTAGGTCGTACATAGAACGAGTCATCCTTGTACATGTTTAAGGGCTAAATTCAAATGATCAAATGTTGGTACTATTTAATTCAGATAAAATACAGCTGTTGTTGGACATTTGTAGTTTAAAATTCACTTCTGAACATTACCGTTGTATTAAAAAGTTTTCCACCATGCATTGGTCACACATGCATATTAAAGGATTTACTATTTCAAGTTACCCAAAAATATTGAAGAATTTACCCACGCATTTTGAACAAGCATCGAAAAATTACTTTTGCATGCTGGTCATATACAATTTCATGGATTTACCGCTGTATTTGTGTTATACATTGAAAACTCAAATTGAAGAACTCACATCCTCGTACAAAACTTACGTCGGGGCTCAGAAATTTACCGCTGTATGTCGGTCATATACAATTCCTAGGACTTACGGTCATATTTGTGTTATGCAATAAAGGATTTACACCGGAATGTACCCTCGCCAAGTGTTGAGACACTCACCTCCTTTCGTCGATCAGATCATGCTGGACGTGAAGGACTTCAGCGAGGGCTCGGTGACGGTGAAGGCTGTGGGCGACAACGAGCTTATCATCGAGGGCACCATCGAGCAGAAGAGCTCGTCCTCGGACGCGACCTCGAAGCGCTCGGAGCAAAGCTCGAGGAAGTTCGAGCAGCGGCTCATGTTCGAGGACCTTCAGGTTGAGGGCATGACGTCCTCGGTGTCTCCTGACGGAGTGCTGACCGTCCTAGCTCCTATGGTGGGTCTTACGCTGCACACCGTCCGATCTGAAGGGCAGATGAAAAAGAATAACCAATGTAAAAATGAACATTTTTATTATTTCTTATGTTAATGTTTCAGAATATTACAATTCGATCTTCAATTATAATATTCCAAAACGTTTGCCTAAAAATTAATAAAAATGTTCAGTTTTGCATTGGTTCTTTTTTCTAGCCTACGCGTGAGATTCCCTGAGAATCGACCTATTGGGAACATGAGGGTCTGTACGACAATCAATCAATGCATATAGTATATGGGGGCATGCATGGAATCACTTATATAAATAATTCAATAGGAAGTTTGGAAAATTTTAAATTAAATGAAGGGAATTGGAGCTAATAAGATACTCTTCCTGAATAATTAGAAAACTTATTCTAGTTTAAATTTGGACAAATATTCAAAATCTTTTGATATTTAAAAAAAATAAGCTTAACTGTTTTCAATCGATTTCCAGTGAATTTATCGTATAAATAAACTCACTTCAATCCAAACAGAAATTGAAAACTTCAGCGGCCATTGAAGGCAAATCTTGTACAAGCTCTCATCAAGTACAGCAGCAACAGCAACAAATTCAGCAAGAAATTCAGCAACAGCAACAAATTCAGCAACAGCAAAAAATTCAACAACAGCAACAAACTCAACAACAACAACACCTGCAGCAAGAACAGCTGGCACAACAGGAACAGCTGCAGCGACAAGAACAACTCTTGAGGCAGCAAGAGATGCAGCTGAAACAACAACAAGCACTTCTGCAACAGCAACAACAGCAGTTGCAAGAGCAACAGCAACAGGAAACTTCAAAGCAGAGCTTCGTGGCCGCCTCGAGCACGACTCAGGTAAGTCGTGCAGACTGTAACATTGCACAGACAGACTATAACACTGGACAGAGACTATAAAATTGGACAGAGACTATAACATTGGACAGACCGACTATAACATTGGACAGAGACTATAATATTGGACAGAGACTATAACATTGGACAGACCGACTATAACATTGGACAGAGACTATAATATTGGACAGAGACTATAACATTGGACAGACCGACTAAAACATTGCACAGACAGACTAAAACAATGAATAGATCGACTAAAACATTAGACAGACTAACTGAAACATTGCACAAACAGACTAAAACATTAGACAGACTAAAACAGCGGACAGACAGACAATAACATTGGACAGACTACAACGTTGCACTCAGACTAAAACATTAGACAGACAGATTAAGACATCAGACAGACAGACTAAAACATCGGACAGACAGACTGAAACATTGAACGGACAGACTAAAACATTAGACAGATAGACTTGACAGGACAAGTGTTGCTGTGAGGACAGTTTTTATGGAGAAATAGGAGAAAGGAATGTAACTATTATTTGCGGAAGTTACATCAATAAGAGTATGGGCTTTGCACCTGCAAATTACTCCACATGTTGGAGTTTACATAGACAGATTTTTCCACCACATTTCGATTCAGCAGATGCATGCATACCCAAGTAGTCAAAATGGTTTAGTGGTTAAGAACACTCGTTATTATTTATTTGTTAGAGTACGTTTTTAAAACACTTTCCCTTCTTGTTTGCTTGCGCGGATCCTTCTTTTGTACTATCAGAGAAGCTGCTCATCTATGATTTTACGGTTGTTCACAATTCATTTTATTTGTTCCAGAGCACGGAAGTCGGTCGTGAGCACATTGTGCCAATTGAGGTCGAAGGACAGGTAACTGATAACCGCCAGTCACAACTCGGACAGTCCACCAACATCCAGTCATCGGCACAGCAAACCAACAACCAGTCAACTGGAGCCGTCCAATCATCGGATTCAACGCAACAACGTTCAACGACATCCGATAAGCGTTTGATCAATGTCCCAATCGGTTCCAGCTTTTTCAGTAACTCCTTGGTTCCTATCACACCCTACGGATCCTTTTTTAAGGATTCATTTTTCGACACTTCACGCAGCCACTTCCAGCAAGCAGTGGACAAAGTGTTCAGGAAGATCGGGTCCCCCGGGGGCATATCTGACTCCCTCAACTGGTACACCACGCAGCGCTCCAGTCTTCTGCAAGATGACCACCGGGCTGCAATCGTCACTTCTGACAATAACGCTTACAAGGTGGGTGAAATGGACTATAGTTAGTAGTATTGAAAATGAGATTCTATCATTGAATCTTCTTCAAGAATACTACCGGGCTGCAATCGTCACTTCTGTCGATAACGCTTACAGGGTGAGTAGAATTGACTGTAGTTAGTACTGGTAGTGTTAAAAGGAGGATAGTGCAGATAGTAATGATACCAAAATTACTCGTCTTATATAACTAAAACGTACGTGAGAGTACTGGTGCATTCAAGCTCATCGATTATAGTGTGAATTTTTTATCGGCGGGATACATTTGACAGTGAAAGTTGCTCTGACAATGTAGTTAACTGATAGTACGGGTAAGATGTGGTACTGAGGAAGTTCTCCTATTCATTGGGCTTGGATTTCATTTTTCTTCCTTAACTTGCTGCTTGAGCTGAGAACTGTAACTTACTGTGAGAGCTGCATATTAGAACGTCCAGCAAAAAGGACGTCAAAGAATGCTTTTTTGTAATGCTACCTCTCAGGTGCATGGGTTCACTCGAGCATTGATACAATAGAGAGGTCAGTAACTCCAAAATGCAGGATACACAAGACGGATTGAGGAATTCGTTTTAATTGTTGAGGCACACAAGTTTTTTGACATGGTCAATATTTGAGTGAATCTTCTTTATCTCAGCCTACTCTAGTTTCTTTAGGTTCTTCACCTTCCCTTAATATTTAAGCACACATGTATACATGACCGTCGCCCCAAAAAGTTCTATAAACGTTTTTAGAAACGAAAGTCTCGCATTTCAGTGTAAATGCTTTCCTTCAAAATTTTCGAATGGGTAAATATTTACCTTTTTGACTGATAAACTTTTGAGTGAATGTTTAACAAACAAGATGTTAAAGATCGAAAGTCTGCAGACAAGTAGTTCATTTTTGTGATGACAGGGTGTAGGGAAACATCTCATCTTCCCTTGGCTGTGCAGATCGTGCTGGATGTGAAGAACTTCGAGGATGGCACGGTGAGCATCCGCGCAGTGGGCGACACAGAGCTGCTGGTGGAGGCCACCATGGAGAAGAAGACGGACACGACGACCACCAAGCGGCGCTTCAGGCAGCGCTTCGTCACGCCGGGGCCTGTGGTGTCCGAGGCCGTGACTTCCGCGCTCTCTGAGGACGGGGTGCTCACTATCACAGCGCCCAAGAAGGTGAAAGAAAGAAATAAATAAAGAAAGAAAAATCGATGGTTAAAAAAAATTATTCAAGACATGTATTACAACACATTAAATTTTAAAAATTTTTAACATAAAGGTCCTAAATTGATAGACAAACCATACAAGGTGTACGACTGCTAATACGAGCTGGAATGGCTTGAACCTTCAATATGAGCAAGTGACTGGTTAATTTATAAAGAAATTAAGCATGGGCACTTACAGTGTGAGGCCTGTGTGACTGGTCAGGCAGTGGTTGACGTGAATGCCGTTTCCATTGAATGACAGGCTTTGTATAAGTTACAATCTTGAGTTTGACGTGGGTGATTTGGATTCTTATTCTGACGCAGATTACTTGAGTTCTTGTGCTTTAAATATAAAATTTCAGTTCTACGGTTTGAGTTAAGTGATTTTGATTATTTGGCTGAATATAAACGAGATCATATCTTTTTTTGTTTAAAATCTCGGTGGCAACAGGCGCTGTCTTGAAAACTTGACCATTTGATATATTTCGTTGTCAGGCTGCTCAAAAATTTTTATATTTCATTCGTAATACATTGATTCAATGTAATAATAAGAGGTATTGATATATGTGCATGTTTCCAAGGGAGTAACCAATAGTCTAGACAATTTATGTTTGTGTGTGTGTAATGATTTCTGGTTTTCTGGTATATGAAAACATGTTTTTTGCTTACGATATTAAGGGTCACACTTCTAGAAAAGAGTCCCAATTCTCCTGCTTCACCTTGATTCCCAATACGAACAAGAATTAATTGGATAATTTGCATATTTCGGAAGGCTTTTGCACGATGAACTTTATTCATCTTCTAACCAACTAGCTTAAAGCTAATCTATAACTTTTTTTCACTTCCCAATAAAGTCTATTTACTTCAATAGCCTTGTGAATCTAAACTTTAAGTAACTATTTTAACCTCCCCAATAGGAGTCCGTCTTCCAAATTAAGGACATAGGCAGCAACACCGAGCGAGGCACGTCGATTTTGTCAATTGCAGACTCCATTTTCGACAACACGAGCGTGGCTCCCTCCACCGTGACGTCACCCACTCCTGCGCCAACGCCTGCCCCAAGTGACGTGAGCGGTCCTTTTGAACCAGTCTTCTCCAAAAGTGCCAATGAGAGCGTGAACAGCAGCTTTTCTTCAACTCAAACCCAGCTGCAACAGCAGCAACAACAACAGCTGCAGCAACAACAGCAGCTGTTGCATCAACAACAACAGCAGCTGCAGCAACAACAACAGCAGTTGCAGCAACAGCGCTCCAGCGTGACCCAATCAACGGCTAGTGCCGTCGGAAGCGAAGTGTCCAACCAAGAGAAGTTGGTAAAAATCAACTACATCGATCAGAATCAAAGCGAAATAGACGCTCTCAGCCAAAAATCTGCTCCCACTCAATTCCAATTGGTCGGTGATGTGAGAGACATAACTGATTACAGTATGAAGGAAACTGTGAAACAACGCAAGAGTTCGTCCAATACCAAAGACACCTCTAGCCTTAATAAACTCATAAGCTATGAAAATCCTTCAATTTTTGAATTCCCGATTATTCGTAGAGGTCCTTTCTACCAAGACTCATTCTTCAGTGGTGTCCATGACTACTTCCAGTCTGCGGTCAGGCAAGTCCTGGATCGCTGGGTGGAAGTTCCGTCTCTCCTCTCCAATGATTCTAGAACTCTGGCCAAGACTAGTGACTTTGGCAGGTTCCACAAAACCTTTTCGAACTACCGAAGCATTTTGGACGATGACATTTTCGACGACTTCACGTGCTACAAAAGTTTGCGGCACCTGAATGTCAAGGAGGAGAACCAGGCTGCCACTGTCCAGGAGACGCAAACAGACTTCAAGGTAATACGCAGGGTATTGAACACTAACGCATCCTTCTACTCTTTAATTCTGATGCAGCTCTCTGTGTAAGACTAAGAGCTTGAAATCAGATTCTCTTGTTTATTAAGTGCTGCTAATTGTTGTAAAGCACAAGTTCGTCAAATTTCACTTATTTGGTAGTTCAAGCTTTTTTCTCATTACAAAATTTAAAAGCGTTCTTACACAATGTGCAGTTGGTTGTCCCAAGTTCAGTCCAGGTCTTTAGGTCTTTCGTTACAGTGCGACATACTGTACATTTGCATATTTTAAAGAGCAAAGCCTCAATGCATTTTTACCTATTACTTGATATTAGGCATGATATCAATACGACTACTAATCTCTTTTATTTTTTAACTTGAAATACTTTAAAAGTCACATCTCTGATTCCTCAACATTGAGGCATTAGAACGCATAAATGAAGAGAGATACTAATATTGACAAACATTCTTATTCTGTAACATTATACACCATTCAGAAGTAACTGCTGCAGTGGAGTTCAAGACGTAAGTTTTAATTTTCACAACGAAATAATTCGGCACTTTAGGTGTCAGTTTCCTGAGATGACTTGTCTCTGCCCCATGATGTGAGCCCGATTTCTGCTCAAGGCGAATGTACGGGGTGACCTAAACCTCCTCATTCATCTGACGACGGAAACAGTTTTAACAAATTGTTTTCTTCAGCTAAATATGCAATCAGAACTTTATTTCTCAACATTATTAGTATTTTTGAAAAACTTCCATTCATTTTATTTGTCTGTCTAATTTGTTCCGCATTTTTACGAGACCCTCACAAACCTGAAACCCGCTAAAAAACATCTCCGCTATTGACATTTCAGATCGTATTGGACGTGCACGGGTTCACAGAGAAGGATATCACCATCAAAGCCACGGCCCACAACGAGCTCTTGGTGGAGGGCAAGGTGGAGGACAAGTCCTCAGGGTCGTACAGGAGCGCCTCTTTCAGGAGACAATTCCTTCTACCGGGGCCCATCAAACTCGAATCCGTGTACTCCGCTCTGTCCGCCGACGACATTTTGACCATCACGGTGCCTAAGAACAAAGCCCTCAGCATCACTCACGTGCCCCTCAATACTGAGTAGGACTTGACTTACGTGAGTTGATAAACGGGCAACGTGCCCATCAACACTGAACCGGACTTATCTTAGATGAAGGTAAATGAATTTCGTACCACTCAATCTGAATGAGACTTACCTTAGATATGAATAAACAAACCACGTGCCCCTCAATACTGTATGAGACTCAACCTAAATATAAATAAACGGACCACGTGCCCCTCAATATTTGATGAGACTCAACTCAGATATAAATAAATGGACCATATGCCCCCCAATACTGAATAGTATTAAACTTAAATGAAAAGATAAGCGAATACGTGGGCGGAGACGAGAGAGATCAAATTAGCTGTGCTACACTGTCCTACTCTGAAATGAAGCGAAAGATTTATTTGAGCAAATAACTTCTCTGGTGATCGCAAAAAAAAAAAACGGAAAAGATGGGCAGAACAAGCAAAAGGAGAGACTCTTCTACTCAATGTAGTGCATGCTGTTAATAAGGTCTGAATTGATTGCAAAAGTTATATGAAGAATAGCGTAAGAAACAGCCTACATGTGCGGAGATTATTAACGCTGCAATAAAAAAAGAAAGACGGGAAATTTGATTTAAAACCAAAATGCACATATTTATCAAGTTCCTGCCTGGATTCCTAGAGTGAAAACTCCAGGTTCTATAATATACTAGTCCACCCCCCTTTATTTGAAATAAAGAAGAGGGTGAAATGAGAGAAAGGCCGTAAGAAATAAAAAAATACAATCTCTCGAGAGTTGATGAGGCCGCGTGAACACGGCCCGTTAAAATATATAGGGCTGGAGCTTGTATCACAGATACGCTCATCACACACTGCAGGCTGGCTTCGGACAGACAGAGAGACGGACGGACGGACGGACGCGGCTCTTATTATAGTATAGATTGTCAGCGCATGCACTGAGGGAACTACTCAAAACACTAATGAAAATAAGATCGTACAAGCTAGGAAACTTGCACAGTACTTGTAGCATCTAAATCATATCACCTAAGAAAAGTTCATCAATATTTGCACAATACATTCAGGAATTACCGGACATTGGGACATGGGGTGGAATGCGATTCGTTCAGCGGGAATCTATAACGAGTCATATTGATTTCTGTGTTGTAAGCAGAATTTTTGTACGTTTGCTCGTGTACCGTTTATTTTTAAGGTAATACAAGCGAATAATGGCTAATTTGTACACTGAAAAACACCTCCTTAAAGTACACCTTGAATCATGCGTTATGTCGTTGCCCCACAGAGCATTATGCTCATGACTAACTACAAATGTCAATAACAAATTTAATGACTACAAATTCCGTAACATCACATGAGAGTCTGCTGCACAACTGCGGCAGAATGTAAGCGCCAGCTGCGGCAGAATGTGAGCACCAGCTGCAGCAATCTACTGGCCCTGAGGGCTATTGCCTCTGATTGTCCAATCTACAATAAGATGGCGGCGTTTCTAAGACACAAAGAAATGTCGAAAATGTGTATCAGAAAGTATTAAGCTTTTGAGCTTCGAGTATTTTATGAAATAAACTGTTGAATATCTCGGTAACGTTTATTTAGCATAACCGCACACGCATAGGACACCAGAAAAATGCCGGTTTCACTCTCGTAAAACGAAACATTCACACCTTCCCGACTCTATGAAGTAAACTCCCCACTGAAAAATGGGTATAAATTTGAATATTTTTCCCCATGAATGATCCTCACGTTTGGCAACTAGCGATTAAAATTCACAGCTTTTTTAAAATTGGACACGGCTGAATTATTCAATGACGGATATTATAGTTCGCACAGTAAGTGAATTCGTAAATAAAGCGTCATTAGATAGCTGATTATTGTGCGGTTCAACCACGGTGCGTGTGACAGTAATGACTTGCAGCGAGTGTGATTGATAAATATCTATTCATGAATTCATTGCAGGTAATGCAGTATCGAGAGAATCTTTCTAATTTAGAAGCAAACTTATCCTAGTGTAAGCAGTAAAATCCTTCTAACCTATCGTATAGTAAACTAAAATAGATTTGTCTACTTCTGTAGGTATCTAGAGGTTATTTTAAATTAATTCTTATAAATTCATCATAATACTTCGTTTATATAAAAGCAAAAGTAACATTTCTAACAGAAAATTACACTCATTCAGTGTTAGCTATATGTAACGATTTTGCTTATGTAAATGCCTTAATTTTCTAAAATAAATGTGAAGACTTCTAATTTTAGTCATCCTTTTTTGAGTACATCGTTAACGAAGGTTCGGTCAAGGAAACTTATACAACTACTCACAATAACGCGCATCTTTAATGTTAAGAGAAACAATAAGAAAATAAAAAATTGCTCATTTCCATAAGTAAGTTAATCATAATATGAGTTACGAGAAATTTTTGTTAGAGTTGTTTGATAACTATTTGTGTTGATAACTACTTTTTGTAATTATTTTCACATTTGTTTAAAGCTCTTTTGCCACAGCAGAGGTGAAATCAGGAAAGCTAATAGAAGAAACCATTCCTTACGGACATTAGAAAACGGGAAATGATTGCTCAAGTCATCTACCAGCACACGATACCCAGCGCATAGATAAGAACAGCAAGCTCGGAATGAAGAGGAAGAAAAGACAGAGAAGATAAAGCTAAGAAAGCATGAAAACCGCAGCGAAATGAGCACGATATATAGAATTAAAAAAAGCTGATCTCTAGCTGAGGTAACCTAACATAACAAGCATATCCACCTGGGGGCGCCTGTCCCCATAGCATATATGGAATAGTTCAAATTAATTGTTGCCGATCCTATTACTTTTTACGGGCTGGTTTGTTACCATGCCATGATAGGTATCAAAATAACCCCATCAAGGCTAGAACCAAATTGAGAGAAATCATATGAAGGCATTCCTCTGTGTTCACATATTAGAGGACACAGGCTCCATTCATATTGACACCCGAGCTTCGCCAATCTGCAATAGTCGCCGATGTTGATCGAAGTTAGGTGAGTGGTAGTGAATGCGTGTAGCAGCAACTCTAAAAATTCCACTGCTCAGTTATCAAAAATTAATTTTTCGTTCATGCTTTTCAATTAATTCAAATTAATTAATTTTATTTCAGCTTATTCGAGTAATTTAAATTAAATTTATTCAAATTATTTAATTTAAATTCAATTTATTCAAGTAATTTGAATTCAATTTATTCAAGTAATTTAAATTCAATTTATTCAAGTAATTTAAATTCAATTTATTCAATTAATTTCAAATAAATAGTTCATTTTCAATTAATTTCGTTCATGTTTCTTGTACAGGTCAGACAGAACGTTCTTCAAGGTAATACGCAGGGTATTGAACACTAACGCATCCTTCTACTCTTTAATTCTGATGCAGATCTATGTGTAAGACTAAGAGGAAAACAAATTTAACATATTGCTGATCTCCTAATGGAATTAGTAACAAAAGTAGCGCATCGTGGTAAAACAAATCTTTTACAACATGATTAGAACAATGAAATAAATACACGTTGGTGATCAATCCCTCAATGCTATTTACTGCTCATAGTTGGGACGAATTTGCAATTCAATACTAGCTATTTATTTCCCATCGTGGGAGTGCAATCGTCAATATATAAAAAATTTTGCGTATAACTGAAATTTAAATTCATTCAAAATTTTCTATAAGCAAGTAATGCTGACACATTTGAAAAGGATTGTGAACAAAGGAAATTTAAGCTGTGCAAGTTTCAAAATTATTATGATTAAAAATTAGTAGTTCAAGTAAATGTCCCAGTGTCTCTAGTTTGAAGTTGATCATTCAGTTTTTATATCTGCAATATTACCAGACATTGACTCATGTGCTTTGTGATAACATTGTAGCGAAATTCTGTTTAACAGAAAGAAGCTGCTTGTTGACGAAGAAATACAGCTTTTCAAGTAAAAATGAAACTCATTCCCTCACCAATTTTGCTTTTACTTTTGTACATATTACGCACGCGATCATCACTAGCGTGCATGTAATCACATCACATTCGCACACAAGCAAAAGTTTTTAAGTAAAATTTAATCATTTTTATAGAGTCATGAGATAAAGAGTTTTGTACCTACTTCGTCAGTTTTTGTTGCAGTTATTTTTGAAACGTAAAATGACCAGCTATAGGGGCCTTGAATTTTTCGCCTCAGGTTTTTATTTGTTGAGGAAGTTTGTTTCACAACAAGGCACTTATAGTGACAGAAGTTTTTGCTCTATGGCAGAAAAGCAGTAACTCGACACTACACCAGCTCTGTCACCGTGAACGCACGCTCCATGCCACCGGAGCTAAATTGTTTCAGAATGTGAGGGAAGGAAAACTCCACGAAGTACGAAATTAGAACTGAGTGTCCGTGAATGTGCCGTCTACCTAACTAAATGGTAAAAGTGAACTTTCTGTGTTTCGGTGATTCAATTATGATCATTTTAACAAGTAGATCAGAGCGGCGAGATGTGAAAACTCTGTGTTGCCCTCGCAGTGCCGGTGAGGAGCAGCGCGAACATGCTCACTCCTACCCCCTCCATCCCCCTCCATCTCCGCTCCATCCCTCCAAAACACCCCGACTCTTAACATGGAAGAACAAGGGCCGTTATCTCCAGAAACAAAATAGAAAGTGTGCTCTGTCAAACTCGCATCTTTGGAAAATAATGGTGACCATTTTTTTGTGAACTATTTTTTGTTACAATAGAGCATGAATGTTGAAAATTTCTAATGTACTCATTCAATTTTTGATTAAAAAAATTAGCTTACCTTATTATCATGTTCTTTTGATGGACAATTTTGGTTAACTATTGACGCTATATGTGAGAAGGAGAAAAAAAAACTTCTTCTTCTTTGAAGGAACTTTTAAATATAAAAATTAAATAAACTTGATCCAGCAACTTCGGAAATAATTTACCATGTTAAACATAGTAAGCCTGTGTTCACAGACAGAGCATAATTCCACAATGTGAAGTAAATTTGAACAATACGACGTTTCTCGGATAGTTCACCAGAGCAATCTTCTGATGGAAAAGTTGAAGTTCTTTTCTTTCATTTTTTTTTCTTTCTCTTTTCTTCCCCAAGCAGGACAGCAAGCAACGCTGCTCTGCTCTGCCGACCGCAAGCATCCTGCCCCCTCCTCCCGCTCACACTCTGTCCTCCTCTAGCTTACACCCCAAGCACCCCCTTGCTTACACCCCCTTGCTTTCCTACTGGCAGTCTCTCTTTATCTACCTTTAAAAGGCGAGGTCTTCTACTTTAACCCAATGAACAAAATTTAATTTTTTTTTCTTCCTCTCTATCAACGTCACAATGTATCAATATAGAACTCGTTCAACTACTCGGAAAGTTGCCCCATCTGAAAAAACAACATCCTCCAGTACAGCTTCGTACGAAAAGCTCAGTAAAAAGCGCAAAGCACCAGCCATAAAGCGGAAATGCAGACCTAATAAATCCGCCCCTGTAAATCCATCAGCTCAAGGTCCTCAAACACTCAAAACGAAAAATGCTTCTCGGACGTTCGTGAAGTCTGGTATCAGCAAGTGTTTCTCAGCCCCTGAAGCATCACTAATGACTGCAAAATCTGAGTCATCTGACACGGGCGAAAATCTCTCAGGCGCTGCTTGTAATAATTCAGCTCCCAGTAATAATTCATCTTCTCAAGTTCTGAAACCTGCTACGGGCACACCCGAAGCGAGTTCAAGAAATTACGTACAAGCAGCACTCGACTCGCAACCCCACGCTTTGGACTGTGTCCGAGAAGACTCATCGTCCACAAAGCTGAGAATCTTTAGTAAAGAAGATACCGCGTCACTGGCGGAATCTGCCACAGCACTGCGAGCTCCTTCGTCTCGCCGAAACGGTTGCTTCATGGCGACGTCGCCCCTGCCCTGCGTCACTGAGAAAGCTCAAAATCGTTCACCGCCGACGGAAACACCAACGTCATCGTTAGAACGCGATATAATTTTGGAAAGTAAAAGGGGTAATTTTAATTATAATTTTAATGATAAATTGTGTGTAGACCTTTCTGGTGGCGAAGTTATGTTTGAAAATGCATACGAAGCAGCTAATACTGGCAGTAAAATACCTCAGAGCGTAAACTGCGAGGATAACGTAAGATTTTCATTGGAGAACAATACAAACGGACCTGTTACCGCTTTTGAGGGGTACTTACATCCTCTCCAAATGACCAGTTCCCAAACTATTCACGAAATAAATAACACGCTGTCTCTTACAGCTGCATTTCTCAATAAAGCTTTGAGACAAAATCGTCCCCCAAGCCCAGCGTCGATTTTTTCCACTGTATCCAATATTCAAATGATTACAGAACAGCTTTTTGCTTTAAATTATCGTATCAGCGCTCATGATTTTACGCCGGTGGTAGCTGCGAGTAACCATCCTTATGCGAAACCCCCTTTAGACACTTTTCTCGTTGGAGACAATAGTCTCACAAAAATCAACAGAGATGACATTGATAGTGCATGCAGAATTCAGACCATAACTTCGGAACGTCTCAATGATCTCTATGGTGAGATTGAACGCGCACCTCCTTTCAGGAACTATATAATTAGTTTCAAAGGTTTGAGCCTCTCGTCCCAAAATCTCACCAAGTTAAAAAACCTAATCATGACAAAGAATCTTCTTTCTCGTATTTATGTGGTGAGTGCCTGCAGTGGGCAGCAATTGTACATGGCATCGAGCCTGTGCAGAAAAATTGGTCTTAAACTGATTCCGCTGCGAGCAAATGTAAAAACCGTTACTGTTAATGAAGCTTACAACAACGTCCGCACTTGGCCTGTTACGCGAGAAGACACGCATCATTTTCTTCAACAAATTGCCCTAAGATCCCCTTTGAGACTAACTTCACATTTTATCTCCTGTGCCAGAAACTCCCATGACCTGAATGAAGAAATTGAATACTCTAATGATTATGAAAAACAGCAAAATGAGTTGAATGATTGTTCTAAGTTGACCGCCTTTCCACGTGAAACCTCCGGGAGCATAAACCGATGTTTGCCTTCATATAAGAAACCCTCTCCCCCCCTCTCCTCCCGATGTTTGCCCTCATGTAACAAGCCCTCTCCTGCATCTGCCACAAACAATTGCGGAGTGCCTACAAAAAATAGGTTTTCATTGCTATCCAATGCTGATGCAGGGGATGAAAAGCCTCTCTTAGACACGAGTATAAATCAACATCCAATCACATACTCGGAAGCAGTGAAATCAACAGGAAGAGAGATATCGCTGCAAAATTGCAGTCGACAATCGATGGAAAATCCACTACCCAACTGTGTTCACAATCATCGCCAGAAAAATGGAATTGACACGAGCATTTCTCAGTTCTATGCAAATCCCCATACAAGAATTCACCACAGCCCGCCCTTTCAGAGCCAGAAAAACATAAATTCCCCGCACCTCTCAGAACCTCTTAATGACGTAAAAAGTACGAAAAAAAACGTCTCCAGCCCCATTTGTGAACGCATGAATTCCACAATGGATGAATTGAAACGATCATGGAACATAAAACTGATTCCCACCAAAGCCGATGGACACTGCCTCCTCCATGCAGTAGCTCATCTACTTACAAAACAACCGGCATCAAATTGGAATTACAATTCCCTAAAGGCTGCAATCAAAACAGAGAGTAAAGCAAACAACAGCACATACGCTAATTTTTTTCACAAGAACAGTGGAGACATGCAAAACCTCATAGATAATTACATTGACGACAAACATTTTGATCAAGCTGCTGTAGACCTTATACCACTAATCATTTCAAATGTGACACGCCAAAAACTTCTCGTCCTGGATGAACAAGATCATTGTGTTTTGAAAATATCAGTCAATCCCTTTTCAGAGTTATCAAATAATAACCCTCCACTACTGCTCCATCGTAAAAGCGATCACTACAGTGCTCTTGTCACACAAGGCAAAAATCAGACCGGGATCACCTCATCTTGACAGAGTGCCGCTGCCCAGCCAAATAGTATACTTTCTTACATAGCAGAAGCTGGGCCAAACACCCTGGGCAACTTAGACAAAATCGATAAATCCCCTGAACGATCCCATCGAAATAGTAACTTTGCTACCTTCAAAAAGAGTGCTAATATGGGTAAAATCAAAATTAAGCATGTAAATGCTCGAAGCCTGAATGGTAAATTGGATGAAATCAGAGTAATGTTGGTCACTGAAGAAATTGACATTTTGTGTGTCTCAGAAACATGGTTTGATTCACGAACCCAAAGTTCATTTTTAACATTCCTGATTACGTGTTGTACCGCTACGATGGCGCTAAAACCAGCCGAGGTAGTGGATCTTGTATTTTTGTGAAAGAAATGTACTCAACATCTTCACTATTAGCGAATAAAGTTTGCGAAGGCATTGAAATGGTTTGGTTAGAAGCGCAAATAAATAAACACAAATCAATCATCATTGGCAGCCTTTACCGGCATCCATCGTCTCCCCTAAATCTAACACTAGATTTCATTGAGGAAACCTTCAAAGAAATCCTTCAGACAAAAAAATCATTCTTTGCTTTCGGAGATTTTAATGTTGACCTAACGGACAAAAACAATCAGCTAAGCAAACTATTGTATAAACTAAGCTTATCACAAATGGTCAAAGAACCGACTCGCATCACTAAAGTCTCTGCAACTCTCCTCGATCTAGCAATCACAAATAATCCCTCTGCAATACTTAGTACAGTAATATCACCTTCTATTTCCGATCACCACTCTATAGAATGTGAAATTAATATTGCAAAGGAAAGACAAAAATACCACTTAATGACCTATCGCTCGAAAAGGCACTATTCAGCAGAACTATTTCAAGAAAAACTTCTCGATAGGTCCACCGAATTCCAGAAAATGATGCAAACTGACGATTTTGACATTCAAGTGTCAATCTTCAACGAGAACTTCACAGCAGCTCTCGACGAATGTGCACCTTACGTTACCAAAAAAACCAAGCCAAAACGAACTGCTTGGATTACTGACGAAGTGAAAGATATGAGCGAAATAAAGAAAGCTAACTTGCGAGAGTACAAAAAAATAGATCAAACAGTACCTTATACAAGAGATATAAAGAACATGAGAAAATTCTTCGAAAGAAAATCACTGAAGCGAAACAAACTCACTACCACCAGGCACTGATAACGGCTAAAAATAACCCGAAAAGAACTTGGGAAATCATTAGTGAAGTAGCCCCATATAAAAATCTAGATCGCAAAAGTAAATTTGAAAATCCCTTGGCAACAGCCACAGATTTCAACACATTCTTTTCAAAAGTAGGGGCTCAAGTTTTCAGTGAGGTGTGTACCAATCCAGATGAAACGACAATTGAAAATTCATGCCCCACTGCACCCTCGAGGACTGATGTCAAGTGGAGACCACGCCCTGTCGATTTACCGGAGTTACAAAATATCTTATACTCACTAAAAAACACAAAGGCAATTGGACATGATGGTATCAGTCTTCAATATATCAAAGACAGTTTCCCTGTTACAGCCCCATGGATTCGTCTGATAATTAATACATCAATAGCAACCAACATGTTTCCAAACCAATGGATACACTCCATTATTAGACCGTTGCATAAAAGTGGTGACCTATATACAGCATCAAACTACAGGCCCATCAGTCTTTTGCCTGTCATGTCAAAACTATTAGAGAAAGTGGTGACGAATCAACTGTCGTTTCACCTGGACGAGTCAAATCTACTCCACCAAAATCAATACGCCTATAGAAGAAATACTAGCACTCAAGACGCTCTGCTCAATATCTCTGAAAAAATATACAGTGACATCGATCAAAAGAATGTAACACTCTTGCTGCTACTCGATCTCTCTAAGGCGTTCGATAGCGTCGAACATGATAGACTTCTACGTAAAATACTGAACTTGGGAATAGACACGCAATGGTTTGAAAGTTACTTGTCAAATCGATCTCATGCAGTCCGCATAGAAAACAAATTGTCCCCATTCATTCAAAACAATTTTGGTGTTCCCCAAGGATCCATTCTTGGTCCGCTACTGTTTTCTATTTTCATTAATGATTTCCCTCCAATGCCTTCTAACACACGGATCTCGATGTATGCAGATGATGTTCAAATTGCAATAAAAAGTTCTGTATCTGAAATACCACAGACGCAAATTAAAGCCGAAACTTTACTGACTAGCCTGAAATCATGGTACGACCGAAATGGTCTTAAATTAAATGCTAATAAAACACAATGCATTATTTTTGGATCCAAAGATGCAATTAAAAAAACTTCAGATCTTACTCTTGAAGTTGGAAATGATAAAATAAATGCATCAGAAAAAGTTAAACATCTAGGGATCTGGTTCGATAGAAATATGTCCTTCAAATCTCACGTTGAGACTACTTGCAACAAAAACTACGGAACTTTAATGTTTTTTCATCGTATAAAAAGTATGCTAAACGAAAAATCCAGATTATTAGCAATTCAATCCCTTGTGTTATCGCGCATTGACTACTGCAGCCTAGTATGGGGAGACTTACCTAAATACCTTCAAAGGGACTTACAAAAGTGCATGAATTTTGCAGCGAAGGTGGTATGCAACGGTGATTTCAAAAGAAGTGATCACGTAACCCCTCTCCTCAATAAACTCGGCTGGATTCCTATCCAAGAAAGGCTCCTCATGCAGAAGGCCCAATACGTATTCTCCTCGTTATATCTTCCTCAGAGCAATGCTGAGATAGTGTGTTTCCATCCACACACTGTAACCAATCAAAAACCGAATAGAAACAATAATGTCTTAGTCAACTATCGTTCATCTCACTTAGGGCAGAAGGCACTGTCCATATCAGGCGCTTTACTGTGGAACAAACTTCCCCTGAGTATTAAAGTCCCTCAAAGACCAAGAGAATTTAAAGCCAAAATAACTCGTCATCTAGTGTCTCAAGAATAATTCTTAGTTACAGAACACACAAAATAAGTACTGTCGAATCTCATTTGCCTGGTATCTCCATTGCTCAATAATCTCCCTCGCTTATTGTTTTATAATACAAGATATCACAAAACAGTTTTAGAGTATGCGTAGGTAGTGTGATTTGATCGCCTATACGCTGCCGTTTGCAAACATGCTTACTTGAATATGTGTGTGTTAACCTTTGTACGTATATAGGTGTATGTGGGCATATGGGTGTGCATATGTGCACGTACACCTGTGTGCACTAGAGCAGATAAACCAGTCGAAGGTTGCATTTTATGTCATTCCTCTCCATTTCTGTGCAAGCATCAAACTAGACCGTCATGGTACCTACGTGTGTGTGTGTGTTTATCAATTGCAGACATTCTGCACCATATTACAAAGATAATGTGATTTTCTTTCTAATATGGAATTGTAAAGCAACCATGTAAAAAAAGCAATAAATTCGTTGTGTGATCACCCATTTATACTGCAGTATTACGCTTATAGTTATATGCTTATAATAATGTGATACCTATGTCTGTTTATCAATTGCCGACAATTTGCGCCATATTTCAAAGATAATGGGATTTTTTTTTCTAATATGAAACCTTTATATGACATTAATGTTTTCTTTCTTATTCACGTCCCACAATCGTTTTCATGTTTCAGACTTAGGTAGACTGTTTTGTGCCACTATTTGTAGTACGAAATTTTATAAAATTCATGCGATAATAAAAGATATTTTCTCCGTTTCCCTCGATTGGAATTTCTGGTTTATACTGACTGGTTTACGCTGATATTCGCGCACATGCTTACTTGTAGATATCTGTACGTGTTCACGCTGTGCGTATGACACTAAATAGAATGCGTATGTATTGCCTTGATGCATAGAAATACATTTGTGTATCCCTACGAGTTTGGTGTAATTATGTGCGTGCATGTGTATATGTATATATTTGCGTGTATATGTGCACACATGTGTGTACTAGACTGACAACTAGCATTTTACTAGAGATAATGGTCTTTTTTCTGTTCACTCTCAACTTGTAACATTACCTAACTCGTCATCTCTTTATTATTGTAAAGCATTCATGTAAAAACTGTACATTTGTTGTGCGATCATCCACTTTTTGTTTAAATAAAATGCTTATTAACTAATGACCGCTATGTTAAAATTGTTGGATTAGAAATACAAAACTTATTATCTTCTTGGTCCTCATGCTTATGTGTACGTGTATACATGTGTATGTATGTGTGTATATGTACATGTATATATATGTATGAATATATATGTATGTGTATATGTATACGGATGTATATTTATATATATATATTTTTTTTTTTCATGCTTCCTCAAAATGACACTTTTGAACATTGGCCGAAACAAGCGATTCACGTATTATTTCCTGGCATCAAGAATTGCGAAGTTTTATGTCATGTACATGTAAACTGTCAAAAGTGTTTTCACCTCACAACGAAAATGCATCGTCCATGAAATTGTGTTGTCTCTTATAATTATCATTACATGTATTATCAAATGTAGATAAAGCAAGATTAGGAGTACATTGCCCTCAATCATTTCTTTTCGACTAGTGACACGAGTTTTACAATACTCGTGTGTGTGTATCATCTAAGTGTATTAATTTTAAGAGATTTTAAAAACCAATGATGGTACTTTTGTACCATCTATATTGGAAATATACTGTTTTTCTTTCTTTCTTTCTCTCCCAAATTTACAACGAAACCGTGAACCATAGTTACGAATACCATGTATTGACTCGCTACCCTGTTGTGACTCGGCCTCTTACTCTATGCACCAGCTGCGGTGCATGTCTTTTAACCTCAGAAAGATTTTTTGTTATTTCCCATACAAAAAGTAAGGGAAGAAAGTGGTTTATCACTAGCAATACGACTAAGATCGTGTTTCAGCAAAATTGAAACACAAAACATGTCCCAACATTAGCGATTGAATACTTCCTAACATATAACTAATAACTTGACTAAACTTATGACGAAAAATATTTTAATTCAATAGTTAACTATGAATATAACTATAACCAATGAATGTATTTTATTATTCGAAATTCTACGTTTAATACCCTCTAACTATAGCCGATATGTGTTCGTTAGCTTGATCTTACCCTGTCACGCCTTCATTATTAAAGGCATATAATAATACCAACATAACATTTGTATCTTCTCCCTATAACAGTGAAACGTGCTAGCTGAGTGTATTAGTGATACGGGCTTCAGTAATTCTCAGTTACAAACATGATAATCAAAACAACTGCAATATTGCATAAAAATATTAGAATTATTGTTAGATAACTGTACGAAGAATGAGAAATATCGGAAAACATTGACGAGTGTATAGAATTTTTTACAATATTGAATATAAATAATACATTTCAGTGATCTATCAAGTAGTATTGAATACGGTTATTTTCGACAAACCATCTACTTGAACTTGAACTTGAACTTGAACTTGAGGGCCGACAGTGTCGGGGCCTTTGTAACGGCCTACAATTCCCTCCACAATTTTCACACAAAGAGTTCAGCGCCTGGTACCAGACTTGTACACTAAACTACTCAGGATCTACCAATCCTTGTCACAAGCCACCATTGGATAGCATCACCGGGGCAACCAGTGTGTCAAAACACCATCCCCAGGCATATTGGGTCATTACAGCCCACTCTACCTGACTGGCTCATTCCAGTTACTGTCTCTTACACCAGGCACGCACAAGAAATACTTTCATAGCCTCAATGATACTCACATTACACTCCTGATCCAATCCAGCAAGACAGCTCATACCGCAATCATTTTCAGCACATCTGGCATTCCATTCATTCTCTCCATACTGCTCAAACACCACATTCATAAAACTCTCTCTGCTATATATATATATGTATATTTTTTTCATGCTTCCTTAAAATGACACTTTTGAACATTGGCCGAAACAAGCGATTCATGTATTATTTCCTGGCGTCAAGAATTGCGAAGTTTTATGTCATGTACATGTAAACTGTCAAAAGTGTTTTCACCTCACAATGAAAATGCATCGTCCATGAAATTGTGTTGTCTCTTATAATTATCATTACATGTATTATCAAATGTAGATTAAGCAAGATTAGGAGTACATTGCCCTCAATCATTTCTTTTCGAATAGTGACGCGAGTTTTACAATACTCATGTGTGTGTGTATCATCTAAGTGTATTAATTTTAAAAGTTTTTAAAAACCAATGATGGTACTTTTGTACCATCTGTATTGGAAATATACTGTTTTTCTTTCTTTTTTTTCTTTTCTCTTGCTCATACTTACCACATTCCAGCACAAAATGCTCAATTGTTTCCTCCACTCCACTATTACACTGCAAACATAGTCTGTTGTTATTCTCACTCCATCTCCATGTACGTCTGTTCACACTCAATGACTTACATCTCACAGCAAACAAGAGTTGACTCCCAAAACTACCATCATAGAACATCTCAAACTTAGGTGCTTCCTTTTCATATACCAGTTAAGTGTAGGCTTCCGCATCATGCTAAGCTTCCACTTATTCAATCCATACTCTTTTGTTTGCCTCTCAATCTCTTTCTTCCACCTCTTGCAGTCCCACTTAGGCCCTACACCTCCAACAGTTATTAAACTCCAGTCATCCACAGGTCTCCCAATTCTAACATGAATAATTTTTTGCACACTAAGTTTCTTTGCATACCCCCAACACACTTTCTCCCAATAGCTTACACTCAGATTCCATTCAAAAATTCGCTTTACCCATCTGCTATTCTGCATTCTTTCAATTCTCACCTTATAATTCAGCACAGCTTTCATTATTCTTTCTGAAAATAGGCTCCACCCTAGGTCACCTCTAATGGCTTCTGTAGCTGTCCATTTTGGAGCACCCAATGCTACACGTCCTACTTTATTTTGTATCACATCCAGCTTTTCAATATCACTTCCATTCCAAGCAAGAGCACTCATGCCATAGATGACACTAGGTACAGCAACATACTTCCACATTCCTCTTACACATTCGTATTTGTTTGCTCTGATCTGGCCACACTACCTAACAGTCCACTCCATTGCATTGCTATTGCCACTTTCTCACCTTTAGTTCTAGTACATCCATCTTCACTCATCATACAACCTAGATATTTGTATTTTTTTGTTCTACACTGGTCAGTAATAATCTACTTTACTTGCAAAGCGGATGCAAGTAGGCTGGACAAGTGTCATTGTCACTTCATTGTGTATTTCATTTCCATTAGGGTTTTTGAACTTTTCCCCGTGAAAAAAAATATGTGGATCAGGATTCCCTTCATTGAAACTAAGAGTATACCAAATCAAAGGTATTGCACAGTAAATGATATAATTAGAAAATAGACTTGATTCGCTCGTGAGAGAAAACAACATTTAACTTCTGCACGAGCCTGAGCGCAATAAAATAAATCATGAATATTTCGTAAATTTACAGAAATTTGGTTTTCCTTCAGATGTTATTGCATTTTATACTGCTTCTAATCACTTTTCCGCAATGATAATGAAAACCTTGTGTGTCTGATATAACTCCGTTTACTAATTCATTGTCCGCGTTACTTCACGGCATCTTCAAAACAAAGAATTGCAGGTCATATTCCCGCAGTGAGTTTGTTGACAAGTGAGACTCAGAGATTTGGAGTGTTGTCTCACAACGAAGTGTATAGAAATTTCATAAAATCTTTAGTTCATATTCTTTACGATGGTGAAGGAAGAAATTAAAAAGGAAAATGAACCCAAGAAAGCAGAGGGTCAGAAAGGTGATGCAGCCAAAGAAGTTGAATTGGTGAGTAGCAAAGCCATCTGTAAAACTGAGTCACAGCTGGCAGGTGATGCGAAATCATGCGATCAGTTTATTTATAATAGAAAAATGTAAAATTAATTCGATTGTGAAAAATGTTTAAAGTTTTATCCTCCATGTACAAGTTTAATTTTGTATTGGGCTCCCACATGTTACATAGTGATACTTGAATACAAATAAGCCTATGAGATTAATTAAACTTTATGCCCATGTCAGCTGAGATTGTAAAATTGTAAACCTTAGTGCTGCTGTTTTTAGCATTCTATAACAAGCTATTTGGAAAAATATGGTTGGAGTAATTAATTGGCTGATCAAACTGTTGTGTTGCTTAGTCTTATTTATAACCTGTAATTTCAGAATTGCAGGGCATAAATTAGAAAAAAGTTCAAAATTTTTTTGATCAAAGGTTAAAATAGTTCACGTTTTTCAAGTATCTATTTGGTTTTGAAAAATTTCAAAATCTGTTCATGAAGAATAGATCATTTCATTAAAAACCTTAGAAGTTATTCAAATATCAATAGTTGTTATTTTAATATCATTGGATATTTATAAGGCTACCAGGTACCTAAAAGTTAATGATTGGCAATTCCTGAAAGTTTTCAAGTATTGAATTCAGTTGAGTTTTGAAGTAATATAAGAGGAACAAAGTCAGATAAAATGAGAGTGTCATCAGGAGTCCCTCAAGGGTCAGTACTAGGGCCGGTGCTTTTCCTCATCTACATAAACGATCTAGTGAATGAATTGGAGTGCTCAGCCCTCCTCTTTGCAGATGACGCAAAGATCTTCAAAGAGATTGCAACAGAAGAAGATGTTCTTGCCTTGCAGAGGGACCTCATTAGATTGCAAGAGTGGAGCAGGAAGTGGCTACTGGATTTTAATCCCAACAAGTGTGTTACCATGCATATAGGCTATCGTAACCCGGGACATACTTATAACCTCGGAGGAAAACAACTTAAGACGTCGGACCTGGAGAAAGACCTTGGAGTTTATATATCATCAGATCTCAAGCCAGGACATCATGTTGGAAGGGTGGCAGCTAAGGGAAATAAAATGGTTGGACTTATAAAGAGAAATTTTCCAAGTTTGGACATGGAAAGTGGTAAAACTCTGTATTGTTCATTGGTGAGACCACATCTCGAATATGCAGTGCAAAGCTGGTCACCTTATTACAGAAGAGACATTCAAGAGTTGGAAAAGGTGCAAAGGAGAATGACCAGAATTATACCAGAACTGAGGACTGTGAGCTACTTGGAGAGATGCAGACGACTGGGGCTTACGACACTGGAAAAGAGAAGGAAGAGAGGGGATTTAATAGAAACCTACAAAATTTTGAATGGCATGGAGAATGTTGACTACAAATTGTTCTTTGAGTACAGTGATGCTGTGACAAGGTCCAACTCAAAAAAGCTTAAGAAGAGAGGTCACTGGAGAACCATAGCCAGAGCAAATTCATTCAGTGTAAGGGTTATAAACGACTGGAACTCTCTCCCGGAGGATGTAGTGACTGCTGGGACCATTGGTGCCTTCAAGGCCAGACTGGACCAATGTGCCTGGTCCATGAATGATTGAGGGAGGTACTGATTTGCCTCACAAACAAGTCTTGACTCTGGAAAAGTCCGTTGTATGTGTTTGAGAAGCGAGTGAGGTATTATTTTAGAGAAAGTATTTGGATTTCACACAATTGTTAGATGAAGAGATGGGAGCCCTATAAGACAAAGTCTTAACCTCCCATGCTTTTGAACTAGAACTTGAACTAGAACTAGAATATAAGTGTAGTGAAACTAGCCTGCTAACTAATTATCTCACCACTAGGACGCGGTTCTGTCAGGATGCCAACCAGGCAAGGGTTAGCTATTCAGGCTAATTAGCTAGGCCCAGACACTAGGAAAAGGTGTGGGATGGACAGTTAACAATGTATTAAAACATGGCAAGTATAATAAACATAACACGTATAATCTCAGGACGTGTCTTGCGAGAGCCGTCTCTCTACACGAGATCGCAGCTCTTCCGCCGACTAAACACCCCGCAATAACACCTAAAGTACAACGGTAAAAGAGGGCGCAGGATTACCCAAGCACGTTATAGAGACCATGGTACCATGATAGAGACTAACACAAGCATCAGGCTGAATTCAGTCAAGAAGCTTAATTTAGCCTACTCGTAGTCAAGTGCACTGCATGAAGGTCCTAACGCAACAGCCGTGCAAACGTTAACTTAATAACTTTGGCTTCCGAAATTCCAAATGGCTTAAGCCAGGCGGTCGCAGTATGGAGCGCTACGTACCATACAGCACTACCCGCAAGGTACAAAACACGCAGTGAAATAATTTCATTCCATAAGCTAGCTGCTGAAACAATAAATAGCTATTTTGCATCCATGTTGTTGATATTCTTTCTCATTATTACGATGTTTGGTAATACCAATTGTAAACCTCTGTAGAAAACATATTTTTTTAAATAATGTTTTTAACCTCCGTGCACTTGGTTAAATTATTGTGCTTGACTAAATTAGTTTAAAAATTAATTTACGTAATACTCAAAATTTTGAATCTTTCTCCAGCAATATCAATCATTTGAGTTCTATGAGCTTCACGACAATGTTCTGGAAAATAAAAACATCTTAGAACGAAGAGACCTGCAAAGCACTGATAATGATAGAATCTCAACTCTTCGATTACTCGGGCTTTTCGTGCACTGTACAACTTTGTCTTTCTCGCAAATCCAGACGAATCCTTCAAAAGTTCTCAGCTTTCTCTCGTCGTTGTGTGAAGCACAACAAAATCTGAAAATATTTGCATTTATTTCAAAAAATTGATACTGTGTTATTGACATGTAAGCTGTTAACTTACAAAAGCTTCGTGAGTACCAGACGTCAAAAATTACCTTTTTTAAAATCAAACTCTTATGCACAGTTAATCTTCTCGTAGCAAAATAAAACAATAGAGAAAGCGTGGAAAATATGATATCTCAAAAATTCATGTTCATACGATGAAGCGCTGTTTCGATGTAACTCAAACTACTACGACTGACAATAATGAGTTGCGTGTTTTTCTAACAGGCCCTTTACGTGATAATATTTCATTCAAATCTTGTTAAAATATTTCACAGAAATTGAAATAACTAGCAAGCAAAACCTCATTTGTATTGCGTAAGTAACCGGTTAAATAATAATAATAAATAATAATTTTGTGGTCCTCAGAATGTTAAGCAAGACACCGGCATGTGTATTTAATTATATAAAGACTACAAATCTTTAAACTAGTTACACAACTGCTGCACATTCTGCCAAACATCTCTTTAAAACATTGGTTACCTACGAATAAAAGAGGTAAAAAACTACAATTGGCGAACTCACCGAATCAGAATAGAAGTGAGTAGAAACGCTTCAGTGCACCCACACTTTTCAACCTTCATAAGTTTACTGACACGATTTATAAATAATTAGCATCAGCGCAATGACTGCGGATGGGTTGGTCACTTAGACATCAAAGCACTGGTTGCAATTGTAAATGAAACAATCAATGTCTCCACAAATTGCGAAACAGGTTTAGAGTAATTAATTGTATTTTTTCAAACAATTTTGCTCCTCTGGCATTGATCAAGAACAAAAAACTGTAATGTAGGAAATTTTTATACAACATTCAAAATTGAAATATGTTATCGTAATTTACATGTATCAACTGGCATTACTGAACACAAGAGTGTCATGTTAAATATTTTGTTTTACAATGATTGTGATTCATAATTTTATTATATATGAAATTGTTATGAGTTCAATTGAGGACGTTTTATATTAGGAAATTTTTTAACCGCAATATGTTGTAACGCATCTCATGTATCACAATTTTTGGAAATGAACGGGTTTTCTTTCTTTCTTATGCCATCTAACTTCATCGAGAAATATCCAGTAAAAACTTTGGTAGAGTAATTTTATCAGATATCAAATAACTACTAAATTTACAATGAATCACATTTATCAATGTTGAAATTATCTGTGAGATGGATTTTATTAATTTACATAGATGTTCTCTTCGTGAATTTTATACTTAAAAACCGTTAATTGCATTTTATCCGCAAACGTGAACAATGAAAGAAAATCATTCCAAAATACCTGTTCAAGACACCCACTGTCATTTCAAATGTCACGCTTTGCTCACATTACTTTTTTTTAGCCCTAATGCTTAATAATTGATTTCAAGCCACCAAATTGATTGGCAGAAATTGGTTTTCTTTAACTTCATGACGTGATTAATTATAAACGAAATATAAAAAGTATCATACAACTTACTCTAAGACAAACCAAAATAATATGTGAATATTTACGCACTTTAAAGGAAAAACGGAATAACCATATAATTTTTCAACAGCAAGTATACTCTACCATGCATACAACTGCTAGGTAGCTGCGGCGCGAAAGGAACAGCTTTCTGGAGCAAATGGAACTCTCGGAAGTTCATTTCTTGTGAACGAGCTCAATTTGTATCTCGTACAAGGCCGAATAGGGAATCATTCTCGTAAGAATAGCATTAAGGTATTCTTCTTTGTCTCGTTCACAGGGAACAATAATAAATAACTATTACTTTGAAGGGGTTTTTGACTAAAAAATTTACCTTTTCCTAAAGCTGAAAGTTTCCTTTTTCCAATGAAATAACTGGAAGGCCATTTAAAGCAAGATATATGGTATAAAAATGTCTTTTAATACGATGAATGACGTTTCCTTGGAACGAATTCTTTCTTCAACGCGGTCTCGCTCATCAGTTCATTACGCAACATGGTCTGAGGAGGTGTGCGACGCTCCTATCACTCGATCCAGTCTACGTTTATTCTTTCACGTATAAAGGGAAAAATGTATATAATAACAGTTATTTTTATGATAAAACCTTTTATAAACTTAATTTATGTTATATTTGTTTTAATTTATGGTGCCAATTTTGATTATAAGGTACTTCAAAATAGTTCACAGAAATTCCCTGAATTGCTACATCAAGTTCCAATTTGCCAGTGTGTCCAGGCATAAAAAAGTTCCCTGAAATTCTTCCCTGTGCTGCTATATATTATAGAGAACTAGCCTATTTCTAATTGAAATCACTGAGTTATATTTGAAAACTTCTTGGGTCTTTGAAAATTTCAATAGGTTTTATCTTTCTTGAAATTCTTCAATTAGATCTAGGGTAATGTTCGAATGGCCGGACGGTTCGAATCGTCGGTCATTCTTAGTTAATTTTCAATTTTGATGATCGGTAGCAATCCAAAAGCCACCCTGTAAGACGCGTAGCAGATTGCACCACTAACCTACAGGCCTTGCGGGTTGAGTTTTTAGATAGCTACCGAGCGCAAAAATTTAAAATTAACTAAGAATGACCGACGATTTGAAACGTCCGGCCATTCGAACGTTGCCCTATCCAAAATAATACCAATATATGTGGCGGCCATTTTTGTGGTCCATATTGAGTTTAGGTGATGTTGGGAAATGAAGCATTCCTTTTTGAAAAATCAGTCAAGGAGCCTATTTAAAAACGTTTCACAGAAATAACATTTTTGGTGCTGATGCTTAGTTTTAGAGTTATAGTGGTAAATTAGTTATCACAACTCAAGTGTTTAAAGCGGGAGCGCAAGTATGGCAACACTGTCATGGATGCTCCATTCCAGAGCAAGCACGTCAAAAGAAGGGGGCACGCCAAGCAGAATTTAATTAATAATGGAAGCTAGACCCCTATTACAAACGTAAAGAGGTTGGGTCGTGAGGGGTAGCCACAGTTCTTCTAGTGAAAATTATGAATAAAGGTTTCTAGTAACGTCCGTGTACATCACTAGAGGTTACTAGAAACCTTTATTTATAATTTTCACTAAAAGAACCATGGCTACCCCTCACGACCCAACCTCTTTACGTTTGTAATAGGGGGTTAGCTTCCGTTATTAATAGAATTCCGCATGGCCCGCTTACTTCCTTGGCGCACGAAAGCCAGCTTCAAAATTGAATAATTCAAAAATAACGCATCAGAGCCAAAAATGTCATTCCTGTAAAACGTTTTTAAATGTGCTTCTTTACCGATTGTTTGAAACGGAATGCTTCATTTCCCCACATCACCTTAACTCAATATTGACCTTTTCTTTTGATTTAATCACTTGATTTTTATTCCTATATGAATTTAGCAAGGGAAGCCTGGATCTTTGTTTACCACAGGATCAATTTTTCAATTTTTGGTAAATGTTAAGGACTTGACACTTATCAATTTTAAAATTTTTATTGCTGTTATGTCAATGAGATCAAAATAAAGTTCAATATGGAGTTTACCCCTTTCATGAAAATTAAAAATTCCAGTCCAAAGAATCACTAAAGGAACACATTTAAAAACGTTTCACAAAAAATGACATTCTGCTTGCTAATGCGTTATTTTCGAGTTATTCAACTTTGAAGTTATAGGAACGCCGCTAATGAAATGGGTTTCCCACGCAAAAGCAGAGCATGTTTTAACAGAGCCAGAAGTGCACATAGCAGGAGAAGAGTTATTGTTTTTGCAATATATGGCATAATTTATTATTAGCCAACCAACCCAAGCCTAAGCACACTTCTAGGATGTTCTAGTTAATAACACAATACTGTTATCACCCAAAAATATTAAGAGGACTGGAATAGTGAAGACTTAAATCGATATGCAGTTGTAATCACTTTCAAGATGGCAGCCACCTTAAAACATTAGTAAAACCGTGGGAGTGAATACCGTAGATTTAATATCAGAATATTTTTATAACTTAATATTTTTATAACTTAATATTTTTTGTTGAGAACCTTTATTGTGTTATTAACTAAAACGTCCTAGAAGTGGGTTCAGGCTCCGCGTGGTTGGCAAATAATACATTACAAAGTACCCAAACGTACTCTAACAGCTCCCGCTCAAGCGCAAATTTACTGGAACTGCTATGGAAAACGAGAATTTCAAATTTGAATCACTCAAAAATAATGCATCAGTGAGCAGAATATCATTCATGTAAAACGTTTTTAAATGTGTTCATTTAGTGATTCTTTGGTAAGGAATTGAAAGGAATTGTTAATTTCCGTGAAAGGGTTAAACTCCATATTGAACAAAATAAACAACTTTTCTTCTACGCACTTTCCGCCGTAAATGAGTTTTTAACGAGTTATAGCGTTAGGTTGCTTACTGCAATTCTAGTTTTTCGAGCGTGGGAAAAATAGTTTTGAGGGGTGACTCCGATAGAATCTCGGTTCCAACGGCTGTAATGCGCTTGAATGATTGTTAGGTACGCTAAGTTACTCAAAGATGCCATAGGTTAGGTTGGGTTAGGTTAGATTAGTTCCCTTATGTTACGTCACCGCTATAACTTGTTAAATACTCATTTACGACAGAAAGTGTGTAGATGAAAAGTTGTTTATTTCTATCTCATTACCAAAATACAAGTAACAAAGATATGGAAATCAATTAATGTCCTGTTGTAAATATTTACTGAAACCTGATATTTAGCAAATACTGAAAATAAACTTCCCTGGCATAATTTTCTGCATGATGCTAGTCAAATTTAACCAGCATTGACTATTACAGTCGGACGAGGACCGTCAGCTGAAGGAGGAGCTGGAGACGCTGGTGCTGGGTCTACACAGCCAGCCATACCATGCAGCCAACAACAAGACAGCCGTGCACCAGATTGCGGCCCTCATCAAGTCAGCCACCACCTCCATGACCAGCGTGCCCAAGCCACTCAAGTTCATGATTCCTCACTTCAAAGAGATGAAGGTATCCCTAGTCCATAATCCCACTCTACATAGAGGTAGCAAGCTTGTCTCTCTGACTGCAGGCTTCTCAAGCTTCCTTGTGAACAAGTAAGAATTTCCTTGGTAGGATTATTGCATATGGCTGTTTATATGTGCAACTTTTTCTCTGGAGATAGGGGAAATTGTCAACCCCTCTGTTATACAAATTTGAGCATGACATTTTTTTGAAATCTTTATTATTGAAAAAATGTAAAATTAATAATCTGATAATTGTTTATGTATTTCTATTTGAGAACATTGTGTTCTCTGGACATTGAGATTATCATATGGCAATTAAATTCTTCTCGCCTAGTAAGTTCTCTCAGTATTTTTAACAAAGCTTAAGCTTGAATGCTAATCCTTGAATTTATGCTCATTCTTTTATCCTGTAAATTATCATTAAAAATTTTTCAGGAACTGATAGCTCTACTTTGGAGACAAGAAATGTTTATGAGAAGTCAGAAAGTAAGCAAATATTAGTGAGTAAAGCATGAAATTTTTAGTGGTTCGAGTTGTAATGATAAAATAATTTCACTTAATTGCTTACTATCAATTTCAGGAGGTGTACGAGAAACTCGAAAGTGTAGAGCTCAAGAAGTTCTGCTCAGACATCCTGTCAGTGCTGTCCATGACTGTCTCTGAGGAGCGAGAGTGCCTCAAGTACCGGCTCACAGGAGAGAGAGCCGATGTGGGCAGCTGGGGGCATGAATATGTCAGGTGAGCAGGGTGGGTGATGGTCTCAAATATTTTGTCAGGTTGCACTGTGTCATTCTGCATCTTGGAATGAGGCTTGAGCTGAAGGGAAAGAGAGATATAAAACTCACCATATGTAAGGTAAAACCAATCCTCATTGAAGTTGTTTGTATCTCTTGGTCTAATTCTGTTTTAGCATATGGTTTTTGAAAATATGTATCAGTATGTAGTTTTTGAAAATGTGTTTGAGTATGTTGTCATTGAAAATGTTAGTGTGCGATTATTGAAGATGCGTGTCAGCCTGTGTTTAATGAAAACATTTTAAAAAGCTTGACCTCATGGGTTTAGAAATTTTAATCTTCTTCTCAGAGCTCGTGCTGAAGTTGTTGTGTCTCCCTTGATGGTAATTAACTTTAAATCGAGCATGAGTGGCATTAAACATGGTGACTCATATGGTGCTTTTGTGCAATTTTTCCTACTCATGTACCCACTCGTATGTTTTAGTGTAATCAAATGCTGTCAGGATAAATCAGGATCTAGATCTAAGTTAGGATCTAAATTGGTTTGACCATATAGTTCATTTCATTTTGGTCGATCCAAAACTTACCTTCAAAACGAAAATATATTATTTAACCTTCCAATGCATGTAAAAGCATATATTAAAAATATCTCATCAACAGTTTTGCCATGTGTAAAAAAGACCTGGTTAGAAAAGACTCGTACTATTATTACATGTTTACAATTTTACTGGTAACCTGTGATTGTATTCTTTTCTTTCTACTTATCAGTCATAATGCCATAGAAAATATATCCTAGTAAAGCAGACAAAGTTTTTTAGACTGTAACTTGGAACAATTTGATGTACCTGAAAGAAATCGTTTACATGATAGCTGAAGTTCGTTCATTTGATTTGACCACAAAATCTGAGACAAACTACCTCCATACATATAGGTGACACCAAGGTGTGATGTCATTGAGTAAATACGACGTGTGTGCAGGCACTTGGCTGGTGAGATAGCAGCAGAGTGGGAAGTTTTGAGTGAGGAGGATGGTGCCAAGAAGCAGGAGCTGATTTCAGAGGCCAAGCTGATCGTGCCCTACCACATGCAGCACAACGCTGAGGCAGAGGCCTGTGACCTGCTCATGGAGATGGAGCAGCTTGATATGCTTACCTCGCAAGGTGGGTTAGCCTTGCCACTATGGAGGGTGGGCTAGCTTTGCCACTATGGAGGGTGGGCTAGCATTACCACTATGGAGGGTGGGCTAGCATTACCACTATGGAGGGTGGGCTAGCTTTGCAATTATGAAGGGTGTGTTGGCTTGGCCATTATGAAGGGTGTGTTGGCTTGGCCATTATGAAGGGTGTGTTGGCTTGGCCATTATGAAGGGTGTGTTGGCTTGGCCATTATGAAGGGTGTGTTAGTTTGGCGATTATGAAGGGTGTGTTGGCTTGGCCATTATGAAGGGTGTGTTAGTTTGGCAATTTTGAAGGGTGTGTTAGTTAGGCGATTATGAAGGGTGTGTTGGCTTGGCCATTATGAAGGGTGTGTTAGTTTGGCGATTATGAAGGGTGTGTTAGTTTGGCGATTATGAAGGGTGTGTTAGGCGATTATGAAGGGTGTGTTAGTTAGGCGATTATGAAGGGTGTGTTAGTTAGGCGATTATGAAGGGTGTGTTAGTTTGGCGATTATAAAAGGTGTGTTAGTTTGGCGATTATAAAGGGGGTGTTAGTTAGGCGATTATGAAGGGTGTGTTAGTTTGGCGATTATGAAGGGTGTGTTAGTTAGGCGATTATGAAGGGTGTGTTAGTTAGGCGATTATGAAGGGTGTGTTAGTTTGGCAATTATGAAGGGTGTGTTAGTTTGGCAATTATGAAGGGTGTGTTAGTTAGGCGATTATGAAGGGTGTGTTAGTTTGGCGATTATGAAGGGTGTGTTAGTTTGGCGATTATGAAGGGTGTGTTAGTTTGGCAATTCTGAAGGGTGTGTTAGTTTGGCAATTATGAAGGGTGTGTTAGTTTGGCAATTATGAAGGGTGTGCTAGTTTGGCAATTATGAAGGGTGTGTTAGTTTGGCGATTATGAAGGGTGTGTTAGTTTGGCGATTATGAAGGGTGTGTTAGTTAGGCGATTATGAAGGGTGTGTTAGTTAGGCGATTATGAAGGGTGTGTTAGTTAGGCGATTATGAAGGGTGTGTTAGTTTGGCGATTATGAAGGGTGTGTTAGCTTTTCGATTATGAAGGGTGTATTAGCTTTGCGATTATGAAGAGTGTATTAGCTTTGCGATTATGAAGAGTGTATTAGCTTTGCGATTATGAAGAGTGTATTAGCTTTGCGATTATGAAGAGTGTATTAGCTTTGCGATTATGAAAAGCGTGTGAGCGTGATGATTAGGAAGGATGTGTTCTATAGAGAAGTGACTCTGACTTCATATCAGGCTCAATGTTGCTGTTAAGTAGACTGTCTCGGACATAGTAGGACGGTCAATTATTCCTATTCCTAATGTGAATCCACTGAGAAAAAATCTGGTGAAGAGGCCAAGGCCTAAGGATAAAACTGCCAATTTTATTGATTCAATCAAACAAAGGTTGCTACTAGATGCAAATTAACCAGCATCTAGAATACCTACTTGTGCTTTAACCTGTGTTAATCATGTTACTTTCTCAAACTTGGCCAAATCCTTCAACAGAGATTTGCTTGAACATTCAATGCAGGGTTATTTTCAAGTATGGGTCCTAAAAGAATCTTTTAAAACTTCCGCGATATCAGATGAATTTTAACAATATTTAGCTCTCATAAAATTATGAGGAGTACTATATTTGTTTTGTTGAGAACACAATGCCTATTAAACCTGTGCCATCTCTCCGAGCGCATACAAGAATCAGCGCGTTTATGCAGGCAGTTCATTACGGCGCCGGTGAGATGTGGTCCAGTTCCCTGAATTTATAGGCTGATGGATGCCTTCAGTTGTTCTTTCCCTTTTGTGCTACCTAAAAAAAAGTTTACTATGAAAATTTTACATATCTACTCCAACCCAAGGCATCCATCAACGTAGAAATCCAGCAAATTGAATCAGAACTTGCCAGCACCTTATGGAACTGCTTGCGTAATCACGCCAATTCTTGTCTGCGCTGAGGGGGGCAACACACGAAGAATATTGTACTCGAAATATAATCAAAATAGCACTAGTATTTCTCAGAAACGCATAGCTTTTGTTTCTTGAAATATATCAATTATTTTGAGAGTCATTGAAGATTCTGTCAGGGCCCTTATTTAAAAATCACCCTGTACATACTTATACCTACTGTTCAAATGAGCAGAAATTTGTCCTGCATATTCATTTGCTCTAAATTTAAGGGAAATAGTAGAGTTCATCCAAATAATTGTTCGCCTATGCCATTAATCAAAAATGTGCCTTAAATTAATAGTTGCTTGTAGTGTTTAGCCTTACATTTGTTCTCTTCTTGATATGGGTAGAAAATGTTTAGGGTCACTACGCTATGTACCTCATTTTCATATCATAATTATTGAGTTCTTTGAAGTAATTGCTGAGCTTTTAGTTATACCCTTAGTAGTCACTCTTAAAGCTGTGCTGGGGGTATTTCCTGGTGAGTAACTAACATTTCACTGCGCACATTAGTGTAATTTTCGAGCATAAATTATTCGTAGCTAATTTGAAGAAAAGGCAAAAACTGCATTCATTATGGAGCACAAAGAGAATTATGATGAGCTCCTACATGGCCCATTGACTAATATGCACTAAAAATGTAGTTCATATTGTTTGGATTAGGTTAATTGAACAGTTTATTTTGATTATTGAATATATTATGTGTTGGCAGCAGTTTGTAACTCCTCAAATTTTCATGCATTGCATGTTGTCCAAATCAAGATGGAGGTAATCCATTCAATTAACCTATGTTGATAATCAAATGAAATGCTTAAAATTGTCAAAATTAATTTCTGAAGTCCTTACCACATAAACACGAACGCATACCGATTACTTTTTCTGTTTCTCTCCTGTGCTTCTCTTGTAGTAATTTGATATAATTTTCTGTGCATCTCAGTTCATCTCTATCTGGAGAAATGTTGAAAAATTGCATTGAGTTAATTTTTTATTTTTGCTTGCATCTACTAGTCAAGTCCCTGTTAGATAAGTTCTGATTTTTAATTTACATTACTTGAAAAGTCTGTGTCAGATAACTCATTGGTTTCAACTCATATACCTGAAAAATCCATTTATGATGATTCTTCAAATCCTATTTACATCGGGAAAAATGCTTTTTGAGATGAAGTCTAACCATAGGTTGATGTTTGCAGACTACGTGGACAAGGAAGCGTACGAGCGCGTGTGCCTGTACCTGACGAGCTGCGTGCCGTACGTGCCGGAGCCCGAGAACAGCGAGCTGCTGCGCACCGCCCTCGCGCTCTACAGGAAGTTCTCCCAGTACCCGCAGGCCATGAGGCTTGCCCTCCAGCTGCACGACATGGCCCTCATCACGGAGCTCTTCGAGGAGTGTTCAGACAGGCTTGTGAGTGGGGGGCTCACTTCAGGCGTGCATTCTTTTGCTATTTGAGTTGTGCTCAGTCTTTGATGAGACTGAGATGTTCTTTCTATGCTGGTGTTGTCTGTAATATTGTGATATATATATAAAGGTCACCTGTAGGTATTAATTTGTCATGTTTGTTTTTGTATAATTTGTTGTTGTGGTATTGCTCTTTATCTGTTGGCATTCGTACCTCTTTTAATTTGCTTTCTCCTTGTTTATTTATGTGGAGATAACTGTATTATACGTCATGCACCTGTGGACCCTGCTAAAAATATGCTTGTTAAACTAATGATCACACCTATTCAAACATTGAATAAAAGGTGCAACTAAAAACTCTTTCAAGATTCTTGGAAAACTGATAGAAATATCTAATTTATTTTATCCAATAATTACGCTTCTTATAATTAGTTGAGCGATGGGCGCATTTTTTCATCTATTTTCAAAATGTTTACCACGTACAACAGTTACCTGATCTTTTTGAAGTTCAGTTACTTCAAAGTCCAAGTATCGCTTGTTAATGTCATTCTTGTATATGCTTGCGATGTCCATGATTGTAAACCATAATACTAATGCTTGCAATCATCTTGCCTCGATGGCCTGGCAGGTGCGGATGCAGCTGGCGTTCATGCTGGGCCGTCAGCAGGTGTTCCTTGAGCTTCCAGAGACCATGGACGATTGTGAGGACCTCAACGAGATCCTCAGCAATGCCAACCTCTCGAACCACTTTGTGGCTCTTGCTAGGGAGGTGAGCTAGTCAAACGTGGTGTTCACTGTGTACCTGTAGCACTGCCTCTACTTGAAATGGGGGTATTTGTGCTGTGAACTGGATACCTGAGGGGTCGTGGACAGGGATGGAAAAAACCCTGGGTTTTTTAAAAAAAACCCAACCCACGTGGGTTTTTTTGGGTTAAATTGGGTTTTTTGGTTTTTTTTTTTTGGGGGGCTTTATTGGGTTTTTTGAAATACCTGTTTTTGTTTAAAAGAGTTATTCAAATAGCTCCAGTTGCCTCTTTTCCAGATTTATGTACACTTATTGAGTAAATATTGTTATTTGATTACTTTATTTCCAACATTATATTACATTATTATATGAATTATTACATTATTTGAACCATATATGAATTTAGTTTGTCCATCACAATTTCCACTTACCAATGACCACATGCATAGGGACATAGCTGTGCAGTCTGTAAAGATATAAGATGTGCAAAGAGAATTGCTATGCTCGTCAATTCATAGTAAGTTGTTTTAGCAGCTGACAGACGCAAGTCATGTGAGAGGGAAGCACCATGCAGATCATAAGTAACCACCACAAGCAACTTGAAGCAAGACAGCTGCACATCACTTAACAGTCATGCTGTTAACAACTTAACATGTGTATTGTGTGAGCTGGAGGGCTTAGCAGCGTAAGCCAAGTCAGTCAGCCACATTGTTACATGTTACAACAGGTAGTGACATGCCAAATTTTTTTTTTTTAAATTTGTCAAAAAAGTCACTTTTTGCAGTTCAGGATAGCAACAAACACTAAAATGATTAGAAATAAATGCTCTAACAGATTCCATCGTCAAATTTGTTCCAGTGCAGCTTGAATGCTCACCATAGGCCAGTCGTTTATTTACTTTCTTACCCCATGATGGTTGCGGTCGTGTCTTACCCCATCTGACTATAATTGTTAGGCTTATTTCAGGCAAAGCTCTCACAGGAGACAGATATTGAAGAGTGGTTGGCTGAGTACAATCCGGAGTTGATCGGTGCGATTTATTTGTATAAATTGAAGGACTCCAACATCTTCCCTAAACACATGTTTAACAAGAATATCACTAAGACAATGACTACTCATTGATAGTGGGATATTCAAGACATGAAACAGCAGAAAATGCAGATTCTTAAAAAAACACTGGCAGAGGGTTTCTGAAAGTTTATAAGCAATCTTCATTCTTGGCCCGCAAGTTCAGGATCCGTTGAGAGCATTTTCTAAACATTTGGAACTGTGCGGAATAAATTGAGAAATAGATTAAGATCGGAATGCGCGCATAATTGGTCTCATTATATCGCCACCTCGCAAATGGTCATGATGTGGATGACAACGATAAAAAGGCAGTGGATGTAGAAAGAGAAATACAGTAGTACTGTAGTAGCGGTCTACATAGTCTAGAAGACGGAGGAAGATTTCAAAAGTCTCTTTACTCTCAAATAGTCAAACTGCATTTGTTTCTTAATTCTTGTTTTTTACTTTGGAAATGGAACTCATCGAAATATACTAGCCCCTCGGCTTTTTTTTTGTGATTAGAGTTTTTTTTATTTTATTTTCATAGTGTTTTTTTTAATATTTATTGTCATAGTGATGTCATGCAAATACTTTGGACAAATTTTTGACGATATGAATGTTTAGCTCATTTTGATTCTATAAGCTTGAAAACAAGTGAAATTCAAATAACACTAATAAAACCCAAAAAAGCCCAAAACTCACTATTTGGTGTTTTTTTTACGTGGGTTTTTTTGGGCTTTTTTGGGTGGGTTTTTTATGTGCCAACCCTGGTCGTGGAGGTGTCCTGTCTCGTCTGTCTTATTTGAAATGACGAGCTTGTTATATGTGTCCTATTGAGATGATGTTGCCCTGTTTTTTTTTTCTGGGTGATCAGTCAATCCCCGTCTGTCAGGAATTTCATTATCATGAGGAAGTATGCCTTAGGAAGACTTGAATTACTGAGGATGCCCTCTCCTCCAAAGTAGCATTTGTTGGAAGAGGTAATTAAATTACGTGCTTATGTATGCGTGTTGTATATTCACGTATCTCTTCAGCACTAGAGAAGTGACAGATAGCAAGGATGTTAGGTATTTATGTACGTTTCTTAATAGTGAGGTCATCTTCATAAATTAAGGCACCTTTTGCAACTGATATTTTATGCTTTGTAGAAAAGAATTGAAGTTTCTCCAACTTGCACTTTGTAAGATCAGAATGTTTTGTTTTTCTATCATCCAGTTATTTGTCTAGCGTTTGTCATTTAGTTGAAATTAAGTTATAATCTACAAAAATTAGTTGATGTCCTTCATAAATGAATTGTGTTATAAAAGTATGATAAAATTATTTATTTGTTGCAATTTTCCTTCTCCATTTGTTCACAATTGAATTGTTTTTTCCTGAAAATATTGTATAGATTTTATCAATGTTTTCTGTCTCTACAGTAAGATAATTTAATGGTGGAAGTAATGTGTTTTGTGCTCATATAACATATAAAGGCATAGTAACCTATATTACTTGTTTACAGTTGGACATCGTAGAGCCTAAAACTCCAGAGGACATCTACAAGTCCCACCTGGACACCCGTCCGTCATTTGGCTCAAATCAAGTGGATTCTGCGAGGCAGAATCTTGCTTCTTCTTTTGTTAACGGCTTTGTCAACGCCGCTTTTGGTACGGACAAGCTCCTCACTGAGGATGGGAACAAGTGGCTCTACAAAAATAAGGAGCACGGTGAGTGGTAGTCCAGTACTCATGTGCCCTTAGCAACAATAAGTTGTTTCTTAATGTTTTTTCTAGTTTGTCAGAATGAGAATTATATTGGTGCTCAGTGTGTGAATACATGTGTTGCTGGTCAAGGTTCTTCTTGAGTGAAGTATAGAAAAATCACGTTATAGAAATTAATTGGATATCGATGCTTTCTTGTTAATGAAATAGTTGGCTACTAGCAGACAGTAACCTTCATGGACTGCTATATAAACGTCCCTTAGAAGGTAGCTTGGTTAACTTTAGCATTCTTGTTAAAATTATTATAACGTATGGTTAGGAGCTAGAAAAACCAAGTTGGCCTAAAAGCTTCGTAAATTTTGTGGCAACATTTATCTTATCTAGATCTCTTCTTTAGAAGGACTTAATGCCTCTTGAATGCTTGTGTAGCAGGTTTTAGCTGTGGTTGAAAAAGTCACTATCATGTTGTGGGTAAGGGAGGTTTCATTTTTATTGGTTAGTGGAGGTCTCACTTTATTGGATAGTGGAAGTCTCATTTTATCATATAGTGGAGGTCTCACTTTATCGGATAGTGGAGGTCTCGCTTTTCATGTCTTTTTTATCTACTCGTGAAATAAGTGACATGTAATGACTCCTACATCCAGCTAGAGTATAATTTATTTTCTTTCATTCTGGTCTTTTAATTTTTTATCCTGTGTTAGTGAGCATTTTCCTTAGGATCACGTTCAGTTTCCCAGTATGAAAATAGTCACGCAATTTTTTCCACCTCATTCTGTGTCAAGTTTTTTATCCAGGACCAATGAGTTATTGACTATTTCCCTAAGGACCACTCTTAGTTTTTACAGTTTAACGACAGTAATGTGGAGCTGCGCGAGCACTACGCAATTCATTTGCACTGCCCGGAGCAAAGCAAGTAGAGCAGGTCGGGTCGGTTGCTGTGTAATTAATGAAACAGACTTGCTTTGCTCAGTTTTAGTTGCCACACATAATGGTCAAAATTTAATTCCATTTCATGTGTCGTTGAACTTAATTGCCACGTGTTGCATTGAATGGTTAAAAACATTTAATACACCGTTACTGTATGACTGTTTTTTTTTTTTATCAGGGTAGTGCTTACCAATTGACTAGTGTTTGACATTTAAGGAGCCCCGTCATACCTACATTCTTGAACCATTATTATTCTTCTAGTTAATTGTTCTTCATCTCATTCTTTTCTATGCGCATGTTCACCCCACTTGCTGAAACCAGAAACGGATATACTTGATACATTTTATAACGATTTGTTACGCATCATTAGGTAATTTTAACACTTGTTACTCTGCAAACTCAGGTATGATGTCAGCCACAGCGTCACTCGGTCTAATCTTGCTGTGGGACGTGGACGGCGGCCTCACCAAGATCGACAAGTACTTTTATGCCTCGGAGGACTTCATCAAAGCGGGAGCCCTTCTCGCGTGCGGCATCGTTAGCAGCGGCGTCAGAAACGAGTGCGACCCTGCGCTCGCTCTCCTCACCGAGTTCTGCTCTCACAAAGTTCAGGTCAGAGCAACTAGTGCTGGTCTTTTTTTTTTGGAAATTTCAGGTCTCCGTAGATATGCTCGTTTTGTTGCCCGTTTTCAACACTATCTGGAACTTTAGTCAGTACAACCCTTTGATCATCATTACCTAGTGCAATAAAAACACGTTGCTGTTATGTACTGTGAGTTGACTGCTATCTTGAAGTACAGGCATGTGACGACAATGTTGCAACAATTGTGATTAGCTATGGGAAGAACGGCAATAACCACACTGGTACCCCTTTAGTTACCGAAGCACAGCACACTCATACACCTTCAGCTACGAATGACCCAACTCTTCATCCTCAACTTCTGAGCTATTGACTGCTGGATGATTTCATGCTTGGAAATATTAATGTACCTACACTGCTGCAGATTTTGCGCGTAGGCAGCGTGCTTGGCTTGGGCCTGGCATACGCCGGCAGCAACAGGGACGACGTGATCAAGGTGCTGCTACCGCTGCTGACCGACGACAAGAGCACTATGGAGGTGATGGGCGTGACCTCCCTGGCACTGGGGCTGGTGGCTGTGGGCACCACCAACCAGGAGGTGGGCGAGGCTCTCATCACCACGCTCCTCGCCAAGTTTGCCTTCCAGCTCAAGGATCCCTTCGCCAAGTTCATCAGTCTTGGACTCGCCCTCACTTATCTTGGTGGGTCGCGTTGTGTGTTGGCAAATTATGGAAACATTTCTGGTCTTGAACGCCTGCAAGGGAAGTTCTTCTGAGTTAATTTGACTATGATATATCAACATGAGAGAATCGGGATAAATAAACTAGGAGATTTTATAAGGTTTGTGAAAAGTCATGGATCAAAATGTTTTGATTTGACTGCATAGCATAGTGAACTTGGATAGATTTAGTTGCCAGCTACTTGCTACAGAAAATAAGAATATTTTTGTAATCTTTCTGCTGGTTGTGTAATTAATCAGTGACTAATTCAGAGCTCAAGAAAATTGTGAAGTAGATTAAAATGGAGACACTTGCAATCTTGAGTTGTAATTATAATCATGATGCTCATATAATTTTAACATGTCAAATAACAGTGATGTTCATCTTGTGTGGTAATGTGGAAGAGTCTGATACTAATTAAATAATGTGACCTTCGGTGCGATATAGTTTGAGTAACTGAAGCGCTAGCAAACCCATGTTATTACTACTACGTAGATTAAAATGATAATCGTTGATGGTATTTGTGCACCAGTTTAGAGGATGCTCGTTTTCTCTCTTTGTGAACATCATAAAATATGAAAAACATGATATGAAGAGTTTGCAACTTTTTCTCTGTAATAGTTGGTGCTCCAATTCATTCTCATTGGGCACATAGATCTTGTATTTCAATGATCTTTGAATGACGCTATAATACCTTGAGTCAATTTACTTATTACTTCACTTTAAAATCTTTTAATAATACTATTCTGAAATGTATCTTATAACTTTCTCCTCTGATGTCTACGCACCAATTTCACTTGATGTGTGAAGTTGAAATAATAAAAACGACTCACTGGTGCACAGGTTGCCAGGACAAGTGTGAGGTGGTGCTGTCGTGCATAGAAGGACTGCCAGCCCCCTTCAGGCAGATGACCAAGACCCTCATCGAGGTGAGGCCTTAGTGCTGGTGTGAGCGCTGGCTTCGTGTAGCTAAGGATTTATTGTTTATTATTGCTCATGTGTTCATTAGTTAATTATATCCCTGCCTGTGTAACTCTCAAGGCTAGGGTTGTGAGGGATGTTTATAAATTTAGGTAGACGTCATTTTGTAATTGCAAAGTCGTGTGACGACCTCTTGTATGCAAATGGGTGGGGAAGTAAGATGTGATTGCCTACTAGTTGCTGAGGCTTTCTTGTTGTACCTTTACATACGTGTTTAACTCTAAAGGCCAGGGTCATAAGTGATAATTGTAAATTGATGTAGACGTAATTCTATAATTGAAAAATCATGGGACAAGCTTTTGTGCGCGAATGGATGGGGAAGAGTAACATGGCAGTGTGTAGTGCTTCTTCACAATACGAGTGCTCTGGTATGGCTCACACCCATTCATTGAAGGATTACCGGGTGCCGATGCATGTCATTACTGAACAGTAATACATATATGATAGTGAGGAGTCTGCACTCCTGTGGAGCACATTGCTAACCATGTGCTGCTACACGACACCCCCCCTCAGGGGGAAACATTGTATCTATGGGAATTAGTTCTCCCAGAGGGGAAATGTGAGCTGATATTCAGGAAAGCCTTCTTTTTCTTGAAATAAAATGTTTTTGTTATGTTAAGGACCACCTATTTTCGGTTCACTGCTGTCCTGTTTTTTACCACCCACTACTTCCTTCTTCAACTTTGATCTTGTATCATGTACTTCTTTCTCAACTTATTGTTTCTATGCCCTTTTTGCATAGATTCTGCATTCCTTAACTCCATACTAAATGGTGATTTCTTTCTTCCTCTCTTTAGGTCGCATTTGTTGTTGAGATGGAGGTTTAAACTAACTAATAATTTAATCTTCTGCTACACAACAATGTAACTCTGTGTAGTACCACAGTACGTCTATTCAGTGTACACTTACCGCCGATAATTGCTCAGGGACTTGCTTGTTTTTCGGTCATTTTCCAGCTAGTTTATGTTGAAAAGTATGTTGAAAAGAATTTAATAAGACTGGCGCCCTAAGAAGGATACTGTTACGTTACCTCGGGCATAAATTGGTCTTAGGAGCTTCTTTCTTTGGTGCCCACTTTGCTTCTTTTAGTTTTTATGTCCTCTTTTTTATTTTCTTCTTTGTCTGTTCTTCCGTTTCCTTCTTAACTTGCTATTTCAGTGTGCAGTTTATTTTATATGGGAGCTCATCCTCTGCATAAATTCCACGTTTCTTTAGTCCATACTAAATGCTCCCTTCTCTTTCTTCTTTGGAAACAAAAAAGAAAGCATAGAAACAGTCGAGTTTCCTCAAAAAGAAAGCATAAAGTTTCCGTAGAACTCTGTTTCCATGCTACAGAAACAGCCTTTAATCAACTACTTTATAATAACTGAATATCAGTTCTTTTGATCATTAGCAAACTGACTCGGTGTCATTACATGTGTTGTCAGGTTAGTGATTACTGGAGTCTTCATTAATTACAGTGGACCCCCGCCATACGACATTAATCTGTTTTGAAGTTGGGATCGTAAAGGGCAATCGTCGAATGGCGGATGTCGTATTTCGGCCAATAGCAAATCGGCATCTTAGTGACGCCGACCAATAGCAGACCAGCATCTTAGTGACGCATGAGCGTGGTGGATGCGAGTGACTCTCTCAGTCATACACACGCACACTGATCGACAAGCATGAATTTTGGAATTTTTTGGCCATGCAAGAGAAATTGTTGTTTAGGCCGTGAGATGGGAAAAAATGCCGTAACAATGGGCCAAAAATTTTGTATTCCACTTTGTAACGTGAAAAAAAAGTAAGCTAGGGACGCCGTAACCCGGGGACTGACAGTAGTATGATTCACCATGTCCTCACATGGTGCTGGAGTGTTGGTACACCACTAAGCGAGTGAGCTTCACTCACAAAGATCTGTGCACTGAGCAGGTGTGCGCGTATGCTGGCACAGGCAATGTGCTCAAGGTGCAGGAGATGCTCCATATCTGCACTGACCACTACGAGACCGAGGAGTCCTCTACCTCCTCCAAGTCCAAGGACAAGAAAGAGAAGTCCAACAAGGAGAAACAAGACAAGGAGAAGAAAGAAGAAGCTGCTGCCAAGGAGAAAGAGGCCAAGGAGGGCGGTGACAAGAAGGAAGAGGAGAAAGAAGTCGACCTCTCGTCTCAACAAAGCATTGCTGTTCTGGGTAATGATTATGAACAGTTTGTTGCAGTTGCTTTAGCTAGCGCCTTATTTTTTTTAAATTTAATTCAACTGATATATATGTAATTGTGGGCTTGGGTTGAGTGGATTGGTGGAATAAATCGCCTAAGGCTAATGACTCGTATTCAGAAATGCATTTGTAACTGATCTTTGATCAATCTACACTGATGTACGACCACTCGATCATTCCTGCATGGGACAGATCTCTGATACAGGATATTTTAGTTAAAGATCGTTGAGAATGTGCCCAATAATCCTTCATGGCATTAATTGGTACCTAGGAAGTAGGAAGGCATCAGATTTAGCCTTCTTGTTCCAGTTACTGTGTGAAGATTTTTTTAATGCAATGACATGGGTTTATATTTTCATTATACTTTTTGGAGTGTGATTAAAATTAGCAATGACCCTCGTGAACTGTAGGGATATGCCCAACACTTTCTGAATTCCAAGCAATCAAATATTCCTTTTCTATTATCAATGACGTAAAAAATACATGGGCATGTACGTCAGCTTTAGCTATGATAGGTGCAACTAAAGTTAGATACTCATCTACTTCCTTGGGGTTAACCGTTTCTTATTTGTTCACCTTTTTACTAAGCACTGTTCTGAAGAATATTTTCTCAGTGAAAAGTAATTGAGGGATTTATAAGATGCTTGTAGATTTTCCATTGTTGAATTAGTTCACCAAACCTGTCCTATTTCTATGAGAACTTGGTGTACATGCCTTAAAACTATCTGTTTTGCACAAATTATGGAACGCATAAAATATTTTTGATTAATTGACCATGAATACTTGAAACATGTTAGATCTGAACATGTTCTAGCAATGTGTTCATTAGGTAAATCTATGAGCATTAAACATAAAAATCTATAAGTACTAGGTAAATGTACAAGCATCTAGTGTAACACACGTTCTATATTGAAATTTTTGACACTGCAGGTAAACATTACTAATTTGTTTTCATTTTGAGCCTATTTCTTATCTGTGTTAAATGGAAAGAAAGATTAAATACTGTAAGTGTACGGAATGAAATTGTAAATTCATGTCACACTATTTTGAACACTAATACTGGATGGGAATCTTCGAATTATTTGCAGGTTGTGTTGTTGCGCAAATCCTTGCTTTAGAAGGCACTATAGTGTGTTGAGAATCCTGTGATCCAAAGAGTGCCACTGACTTGTTATTGAGGTGTCGCACTTATGAGAGGCTGCTGATACGTACATCAACTTCACGTTCAATAATTAGTAATAACTGCAGGCGTCGAACACATTCATGTGTTGTTTTTCTGATATAGTATTGTTATTGTATAGTGTTAATTTAGCAGTCGGATTGGGCTGCGGCTGATAGTGCACAATGAATTTTATGTATAGCTTAGTAACTGTTCCACTCATCTCATTCTAATTTTTATTGCTCATTTAAAGATTGTAGGAGGTAGGAGATCTATTATATGTTACGCAAGTTTGGAAATCACCTATTTGGAAGGATTTTACTTCCCTGTGTGTGTATTGCTGTCTCTGACCTAACAAAATATGCCCAAACGTAATAGCTCCCATATATCAGGCATTGCCCTAATCGCGATGGGCGAGGACATCGGAGCAGACATGTGCTTCCGTCAGTTTGGTAACCTGCTGAGGTACTGCGAGCCCACCATCAGGAGAGCTGTGCCCCTGGCACTCGCCCTCAGCTCCGTGAGCAACCCTAAACTCAACATCCTGGACACCCTCAGCAAGTTCTCTCACGACTCGGACCATGAAGTCGCCCACAACGCCATTTTTGCCATGGGACTCGTGGGGGCAGGCACGAATAATGCCAGGTACGTTGGCGGTGTACAGATGAACTCTGTGGTTGTTACATTTCAGCAGTGCCAGTAATTTCGATGCATAGAAGTCGCCAAAAGCGCCATTTTTGCATTGGGTCTCGTAGGGGCAAGCCAGGTACGTTGGTGTGTTGGTGGAAGACCAGGCAGATTTGCACTGTGGTTGTTACATTTTAGCAGTGCCAGTAATTCAGGTACTTATTAATGTAAATGGTGGGAGAAGTGTGAAGACTGAGCATGCAACATTTCTGAAATGTTCATCATTCATGCAAATTTTATGTCAAGGTACTTTGTGGTAGAAGTATCAAGACAAGGCTTCTTACATGTCTGAAGGGTGAGGAATTCAGATGAATGTTGCCTCAAGTCGCATGGCGGTATAAGGATTAACGCTGTGGTCATAAAATTTCAGAAAGGTAAGTAATTCAAGTCAATGTTGCCACAATGTAATTATCATCAGAAAGATGAGCATTGGGCTTAATTAAGTTCAGAAAAGGTTGATTACTCTGGCTTACACTACTTTAACGTTCATACCTGCGCTGTGACATAAGGGTTTAGCACATAGGCTGTAACATTTTAGAGGGTTAATTATGTAGATAAATATTGCCTCGGATAAATTTGCTGAATGTAGAATAATGATAATGCCTTTGATGGTCATGATTTAAAGAGAGCATCGTTCATCACAGCATCACGATTGGAGACTCCGACACGTAATTTTGTCTTATTTTGGTATGATCTAATATGCAGTGGGAATGAATGAAATTAGAAACCAGTTAGTTGAAAATATGGATGTGTATTAGAAAAGTATTTGTCTTCTCAAAAATTTACAGCTAGGAGCAGAGCTTTGTTTGTTATAGGTACATATAATTGCTATAAATGTCCATGTACTATTACAATTTTTAATTAGCACGTTCCCTGCCTATTGGGCCACATGTGTACCAATTGGTAAATTGCTCATTTACTTACTGGTATAAATGAACGACATTTCATCTGTTTTGCAGTCTTTTTAGAAGATAACTATTATCATACCAGGTGATTTGGGGTTGTGCAATTGTATTTTGATTTCTTTAAGGAAGGAAAGAAGTGTATTCGAGCAGTTAGTTTGACTCCCCAATTCTGTGACTAACAACCTAACCAAACCAACCGTTAACAACCGTGAAAACGCGGTGAACGTGTTAAGTTTGTTTTTGTGTACACCCATTTGTCCAAGGCTGAGGCATGTTTGTGAAACAGGTTCAAAATATATATCTGCTGCTCATTGATGACGCTCCAGCAGTTATCCTGAAGGCACTTCCATTTCCATTGCGCAGACTAGCAGCAATGCTGCGACAACTGGCCCAGTACCACGCCAAGGATCCGAACAACCTGTTTATGGTGCGCCTGGCCCAGGGCCTCACCCATCTCGGCAAGGGCACCATGTCTCTCTCTCCCTACCACTCCAACAGGCAGCTCATGTCTCCCGTGGCTGTTGCAGGTCTCCTCGCTACCTGCATGGCTTTCCTCGACTGCAAGACACGTACGTTGTCCTATGTATTATTTTCTCAAGTTTTTTGTTTTTGCCTTCCAGTACCTGGGGTTTGGGTGTTGATTTTTTGGTTATTACCACACCGAGTTTTTAATCTGACATTGATTAGTTACTGGGTGTGAATATTGAAAAAAAATGTAATTACTGCACTGAGTTTTTGATTTGACATTGACTAGTTTTTCTTCAAGTGGCCGTGTTATATGGCTTGAGCGCCTTTCTGTTGCTTGACTAGCATGGCACATTGTGAGTATGAATGTAAGCCTTGTGTAGTACTCACGTGTGGCGCTTCTTGTACTTACGGCTGTTGTGATACTTTGTGTGTAAGGTATGCTTCATGAAACGAATTTCATGTTGTGCTTGTATTTCGTTTCAAGGGGCATATTGTGGATGAGTGGGCAAAAGTTCATGAGCGTCAAAAGGCCTTGTTGAGGATTCATGAGAAGTCAATTGGTGGAAAAGAAAACCGTTAGTTTTCCCCACTTGTCAAACATTCGGTGCCGGTAAAATTCATGACTTTCCTGTGCTGTCTCCTGGAACATATCTGTCATATTTCTATAGTGCAATAAAACCGTAGACCAAAGCCTCAAAATTTGAATGAGGACTTCGTATTAGCATTATTTATTTTATACATCCAGCTGTTAAATAGCACTGACACTGTTAGAATGTTCTGCCATCAACAACTTCAAAATGAGTCAGAACGGTGAGACCACGCACGCCAATAATGAAATAGGATATCATATTTAACAGAACGTTTTGAGCCTCGACCTGTCTTGAAATTTTCCACAGAAAGGAGTAGCGACTCATTCGGCAGTATATAAAAAAGGAACTTATGCGTCAAATCTGTGAGGAGTTCAGCATGAGCATGAACCAGAATTTAGTACATGGACAAACAGGCATGAGCCACTGTCTTTGTACTGAAGCCTTCATCTTTCTCGTCATTGAGGAATTAAATTGCATGGTTATAACATTTTCCTACCTTCCATCTCTCCCACTCACTCAAATATCACACGGATAGCTGTTATTGACAGGATTATGTTATGTGATGTATAAGAAAAATTAGTTTCAGCACTTCCTATTTCTTGTAGTTTCATTAGGCCTTACCCTGATCTTAACAGTGCTTAGTGAATCTTCCCTTGCCTAAGCAATATGCAATATCAATCTCTGCCCGCCTCAACGCCGTCAGTAACACACGGATCATGGAGACTCATTCACCCCGCACTATATTGAAACCATCTCATTGTAGTAGTGGTAGTAGCAGTTTGCAAGAAGGTTACTAGCTCTTCAGGTTCAAGGCGTAAAACCATCTCATTGCTTGCTCATAGAGAGCAGTTTACCCCTTACCACATTGAAAGCATCTCATTGCGTGCAGTGATCCTGGGCAAGAGCCACTACCTGCTGTACTGCCTGGTGTCCGCCATGCAGCCCCGCATGTTGGTCACCTTCGATGAGCACCTCAACCCACTCCCGGTCTCCGTCAGGGTCGGACAGGTGAGACAATGTGGCCGCAACCACTCTGCATAACTAGTGTGAATTATTTTGTGTCCTATTTTACCATGTTCGCATTATGTCAGGTTGGCGGCCAATATTTATGGGGGAATATTATAGTGTTGAACGTTGAGCATGAGTTCCAATAGTCCTAAGGATAAAATTATCGATGCAGCAAGCCCTGGATCAGTTCCTTTTCAATATGTACTGTCCTTTAAGTAGGTATGGTTCTAAAAGAGCTTCAGCATGGCATGGATTCTACCCGCAGTCATGATCTCTCTTGAGATGATTAATTTGCAAGATCACATAATCCTGTTCTTTTCTTGTGCTATAAATTAAAAGTTTTGTTTATACATTGTAGAAAACTTCATTGAATGCACTTGATATTGATAATTTAGTGCGCTCTAGCACCGCTAATTTTTTAATCATAACGTAACTGCTGTTCAAAGAAGTGCTAATTGAATTTTTTACGTTTTTAGATTGTCTTGCAGTATTATTGAGCTGTACTTAACGTCACAAATCATGATTATTTTATTTTAAACTGATGAAATTCTGTTGTTTTAAAGTGAAGAATAGACCTTCAAAACTGTAAAATTCCTCCAGGGTGAGGATTTTTCTTTGAGCTACTTGAAGCTTTTCAAATTGTTTTAGATAGTTTGCGCTCCCAAGAGTGATGCACTGTGAGACGACCCTACGCTACAGAGCATGGCTCTCCTTTCCCATTATTCTTTCCTGTGTTATTTAGCATGCACTGTTGTGTATGCTTCCTGGTTCACAGCGTACCTTCCCTGATTAACAGTGTACCTTCCCTGGTTTACAACGCACCTTTCCTGGTTTACAACGCACCTTTCCTGGTTTACAACGCACCTCCCCTGGTTTACAACGTACCTTCCCTGGTTTACAACGTACCTTCCCTGGTTTACAACGTACCTTCCCTGGTTTACAACGTACCTTCCCTGGTTTACAACGTACCTCCCCTGGTTTACAACGTACCTCCCCTGGTTTACAACGTACCTCCCCTGGTTTACAACGTACCTCCCCTGGTTTACAACGTACCTCCCCTGGTTTACAACGTACCTTCCCTGGTTTACAACGTACCTTCCCTGGTTTACAACGTACCTTCCCTGGTTTACAACGTACCTTCCCTGGTTTACAACGTACCTTCCCTGGTTTACAACGTACCTTCCCTGGTTTACAACGTACCTTCCCTGGTTTACAACGTACCTTCCCTGGTTTACAACGTACCTTCCCTGGTTTACAACGTACCTTCCCTGGTTTACAACGTACCTTCCCTGGTTTACAACGTACCTTCCCTGGTTTACAACGTACCTTCCCTGGTTTACAACGTACCTTCCCTGGTTTACAACGTACCTTCCCTGGTTTACAACGTACCTTCCCTGGTTTACAACGTACCTTCCCTGGTTTACAACGTACCTTCCCTGGTTTACAACGTACCATCCCTGGTTTACAACGTACCATCCCTGGTTTACAACGTACCTTCCCTGGTTTACAACGTACCTTCCCTGGTTTACAACGTACCTTCCCTGGTTTACAACGTACCTTCCCTGGTTTACAACGTACCTTCCCTGGTTTACAACGTACCATCCCTGGTTTACAACGTACCATCCCTGGTTTACAACGTACCTTCCCTGGTTTACAACGTACCTTCCCTGGTTTACAACGTACCTTCCCTGGTTTACAACGTACCTTCCCTGGTTTACAACGCACCTTCCCTGGTTTACAACGCACCTTCCGGGGTTTACAACGCACCTTCCGGGGTTTACAACGCACCTTCCCTGGTTTACAATTCACCTTCCCTGGTTTACAATTTACCTTCTCTGATTTACAATTTACCTTCCCTGGTTTACAATTTACCTTCCCTGGTTTACAATTTACCTTCCCTGGTTTACAATTTACCTTCCCTGGTTTACAATTTACCTTCCCTGGTTTACAATTTACCTTCCCTGGTTTAAAATTTACCTTCCCTGGTTTAAAATGTACCTTCCCTGGTTTAAAATGTACCTTCCCTGGTTTAAAATGTACCTTCCCTGGTTTAAAATCTACCTTCCCTGGTTTAAAATGTACCTTCCCTGGTTTAAAATGTACCTTCCTTGGTTTAAAATGTACCTTCCCTGGTTCAAAATGTACCTTCCCTGGTTCAAAATGTACCTTCCCTGGTTTACAATGTACCTTTCCTGGTTAACAACGTACCTTCTCTGGTAGCAATGTACGGGCGCTCGTCTATTAGAAGGTGGGCAGCTGAAACCCCTGCAAGCTCAGCTGCACTCCTATTTTGAATCCACGTTAGTTAATTTAAAATGCTTTGCAAAAGCGAAGGGGTCCACATTTGCTATTAGCTGGCAACCCCGAGGGAAAAGCAACCTCTGACAATAATAATAATAATAATAATAATAATAATAAGAGGTCTGCTTGAAGTGGAAGAGTGCATCCAAAGTGAGATCAGAGCACTCGGCCAGTACACGAGAGAGCACCAGGATCCTTGGATGAAACTGGTGTGGACATCGAAGACCCTGAAAGAGGAAGAGACCTCAGACAGTTTCAAGGAGAGGAGAAGGGGAGAGCGACTCCAAAAGTGGGAGGGAATGGCACTCGCCGGCCAATACCCCCGACAAACTCGAGAAGCAAAACCCGAACTCACTTGGAACTGGCTGAATCGAGGTGAACTCAAGAAAGAAACTGAGGGCATGATCCTTGCCGCGCAAGAACAAGCCCTCAACACCAAAAACAGAGCAGCTAGAATCACGCACACAAGCAACGACCCAAAATGCCGGATGTGCAAAACCAAAGACGAAACCGTCAACCACCTGATCAGCGAGTGCTCGGCGCTGGCGCAGAGGGAATACAAGAGGAGGCACGACAAGGTAGCAAAAACTCTACATTGGAACCTGTGCAAGACTCACAACTTCCCCTGCGCTGACCGCTGGTACCAGCACGAGCCCAAGACTGTGATGGAAAACGACGACATCAAACTTCTCTACGACGTCCTCCACCAAACTGACAGGGCCATCACAGCCAGACGACCGGACATCGTCGTCATTAACAAGACCCAGAAACAGATCAAGATCATCGACGTGGCAGTTCCGTACGACTCAAGAATCGTCGAAAAGGAGGCTGAGAAAATCCTCAAGTATCAAGACCTCCGGGTCGAGCTCGCCTCGACCCACGGCTGCCGCGCCGAGGTGGTTCCCATCGTGATTGGGACACTTGGGGCCTCAACCACCAATCTTGAAAGGCATCTGGGTAGCATCGGCTGTGATAAAATCCACCCTGGACTGCTGCAAAAGTCAGTTCTCCTAGGATCTGCCCACATTCTTCGCAAGGTGCTCGGATAACACCGGACACTGAGCTGAAGCCGAACCCACTCAGACGAACTGGATTCGAATATGGAGAAGAGAAGAAGGCGGTGATCCTCAGGGGGCGGGACGCACCCCGGAACGCTACGCCTAAAGGGACCGAAGGCTGCGAAGGAAGGAAGAAAGGAAGAGGAGCGTAAAACACTCGTTACACCACTTCTGACTGGAACAACCTGAAGACAACCCTATACCAGCCTTAACAACTTGGCTGTGGATCTGTTTCAATAATAATAATAATAATAATTATAATAATAATAATAATTAATAACAGTAACAATTAATAACAGTAACAATAACAATAAAATAACAACGTATGATGTGGTGTGCAGGCTGTGGACGTGGTTGGACAAGCTGGCCGGCCCAAGGCCATCACTGGCTTCCAGACCCACACGAGCCCCGTGCTGCTCGCGTTCGGGGAGCGCGCCGAGCTGGCCACGGACGAGTACATTCCGCTCACGCCCATCATGGAAGGATTTGTTATACTCAAGAAAAACCCCGAGTTCCAGGGATGAGCGTAGCGTCGTGTAATAACTCTTTTCATGTGAAATTTGCATAGAACTTATTGTCAAGAATACCACAGAATTTCAGGCATAAGCGTAGTGTTGTGTCCTTACTATTTTCAGGTTAAATTTGCCGAGAACTTTTATTCGTGCTTTCTGAACGCTTAGCGTCTACCTGAAGCCAATCATTTCTTCCGCAATATGGAAGGATATAAAAATCAATTCATTATTACCCCAGCCAGTAGTGACTACTGTGAGCAATGATGTTTACATCAGACCAGAGCAGTTCGTCATTCTGTAACATTGGACCATTTTCATATTTGGCTTGGTCACTTCAACGATGCATTCAAGATTTGTGTCTCACAGGCTTGCGACTCGGCAATCTAGAGTCGCCCGGCTAAATGTCCCTGCGTGATCTTCTGCCTAAAAATGTCTTCATTGACGAGGTCCGGTTTATTGGACACGTAGTCACACCGCTAATAGTGAAGCTTGCTCGCGAAAATTCTTCTTTGTATGTCTAGAGAAGTAAAGACGTCACGTCTGTTATTGATCAATGACTCCATTTGATGCATGTTGTTGCAACAGATCTGCGAGTGTTGTCATATAATTTACTGCAAGTGTACTAATTTACATTGCTTTCCATTCATCTGCAAGTGCAGTGTCCTAAAGTATTGATTCTCTCATCTGATATTTTTCCACAGTTCTGATTTACAATAGCTACTTATCCTCCTTTTTTGTGTATGTCATGTTAAATCAAAATTTATTTCATATGTGAAATTATTGTGAAATTTCGTTCATATCTATTTGTTCCTGTTATGCTGAAAGTTTAATTGTTTTTTATTCTGATTGGGTTTATTAAAGTGCCATCCGAAATAAATTTTCCATATATTTTTCGTGTATTCTGAAGGGAAAACATCGTTTTGTTTATGTTGCACGTATGATAGTTTTCGATTTAAGAAAAAATTCAGATAACACGCATTTTAACCGAGAATATACTTCTTGTGCTCCTGCACTGTAAATATTTGGGTCAACGGTCATGCAAATCATTCGTACTGTTACTGACTGGCGATCGCGCTCCCTTTGTTACCTGTGGCGTTTCTTTGCCAGAAAATTAGCGGGTTCATTCCACTTAATTTTCTGTGACGCATCTGGCGCAAAGTTTAAGAAAATATGATGGCAAGCTCGACGCTTGATAAGCCCCAAGATTATGTTCATAAATTCACTTTTGGCGCCCATACTTTAGCCGCTGATGTGCTGAGTCTTGGCAGTTCAAGAACTTCAGTACACTCATGTACTGAGCTCTGCTTCACAATTCGTTCGGTGCACTAACCGTGCATAAGAAAATGTTGTTAAAGGTGAACTAGTTTTTTACTCGCTGTCTGAGAGTTGATGTAGTTCTTGATATGACGCAACATTAAGTTATTGTATGAAAATAAGTTTGCTAGTAAAATTTGAATAAATCTCATCAGTGTTTTAGTCCACCTGTGCTACTCTGATTATTTAATGGTGTGATACCTGTTCACAAGGTATATTGCCCTCGTACGACGGGTCTCGACTAAAGGTAAGATAGCTTTCCTTTTGTTAAAACAGGAAATGTCTTAGTTTGGTTACACGCCGCCTTTTTTCGGTTTGCTGCTGTTCTGTTTTCAGCTTCTGCCTTCTTCTTCAGCTTTTATCTTGATTCATAAACTTATTTACTTGTTTCCATGTTGTCTTTTTAGAGAACACACCTTGTGTTTAGATTCCCCGTTTCTTAAACTCTACTAAATGATTCTTTTCGCGGTTCTAAGTGCCTTTGTTTCTGTCAGGGAGGCTTCAAGTAACTCATCAAGTAAAAATATCGCACAACGATCCATATCATGAGATTCTACCTTTTGTTGCCGTAATGTCTACTCCTTTTCCTCAAGGCAGCGTCTTCTCGGTAACACCTTCTTTACCATCTTTTTCTTGTCTTTTTGTTCTCTTTTTTCCTAACTTGATGTTTCTATACCAGAGTTTTGTGTTGGAACAGACATGAATTGATTCCTGGTTTTTGACACTCTGAGTTAAACGGTCCCTATCTTTGTTTATTTAAGATCGCGTGTTGTATGACAAAGGAGTCTTAAGCGAACAATTAATTATAATATTTCTGATGCTATGTATGTCATTTGGCTTTAATTGATAGGCCGGTGTGTGTGTGCACATATACATATGTCCTCTAACCCATGTGCCTCAGAGGCTTTATAAGCGGTTGGCCCCTCAGGCACCGCGCTCAATCGTTCGCGTCTAACCTGTCAAGCTCGCCTTCATTCGTTCTTTCCAAGTAAACGCCTCCAAGAAGACACATTTCTTGAAACATGGCTCCGTAGGCGTGTACGCAGTGCTTTCTCGGTTTGCTTCATTTTTAAGTTTCGATAATTGTTGCAGAGCTTTCTTGTTTTGTTAATGCACACATTGAGCGCTTCAATGGCTAAAATTTTGTGTTTAAGTATGAATATAGTATCTGTCTAGATCGTAGGCCTGTGCGCAAATACCAATACTGTATATAGGAAATGACGGTGAGCAAGGAGTTTTTACACTGAGTCTGTATTTGTCACCGTGGCCAAGGGGTTAAGAATGAGACCTTCACGGGATGGTATCGGCTGTTTGAATCTCGTCAGTGCCACCCGGTGATTTCCCCACGTTGGAAAAGAGGGAACTCGGCCACAATTTCCCACTCCACTAAGGTGGCGAGAATGGGTACCGGCTTGACCGGGGTAACCGTCATTGCGTCTTGGTTTTATCAATAACGCATTTTGAAAACCAGTGTACAAAATTATATGTATCAGGCTTGATTGATTGGAATAAAGCATTCTTTTTTATGTATTGTTTCAGGGGTTAAAGCGGGTTGGTATGAATGGAGAAATTACGCTGACGTTATCTCTGACCCTGCAGCAGAAGCTAATGAGCATTATCTGGCATTATTATATGCAAAGAAAATAATAAACTTAATAGAATTATCATAGCTCTTTGGACAAAAAGTACGGTTTCATTTAAAAATTGAGAGAAACCGGCGAGGAACGCGATGTTTATTATTAAGATGGTTATATATTAAAAATCCTTTCTTTGTCGTTCAAATAAAGCAGCAATTGCGAGAAACCGATAAATTAATTTGGTCGGACAGAATTTGCTGCAAGTGAGTTATTCAAAAATCATAATTACTGAAAAAAAAGTTGTACCATGTCTAAGTACTTTCTGAATAAATGTTTATACAGAACTCATACATATAAACAAGCATTCAGTAGGTGATGTTCCACAGTACATTAATTTGGCTCATAACGCTAAATATTGCCGCCTGCTTAATTTAATACAAAGTGCTTTAAATTTTCATACCATTTGTTTGCGATTCAAATGGTCTTTCAGCTGCTAACTCATTGAAGAGGGAGTGAAACTCGAGCTCGTTGAATAAGAGTGCCATTTTAACCTCTTATTCTCGCCTTTTCCGTTTTCTGTCACTTGAGCAGCCATTTTTGCCAGAAAATGTGCAATGCAGGTGTAAAAACTAATCCAAGAGCTTCTATTTGAGGTATAACGTTTTTTTACGTCACGAAAGCGAAAAAATAAGTTAGCCACAATTCCATTTTTTTAAGATAAGTCTCAGCTTAGCCCGAAGCAGCCTTCAATGTATTACTTAAAAAAAGTTCAAAACTCAAATTAAAACCCGAATAGAGCCAATTTGATCTAAATATTATTTTCTTGCAGAGGTTACTGGAAATCTATAACACACTTTCAATTTCACCATTCTGAACGAGCTCTTTAGCAGGTAGGGATGGGTGATCTAGCTAGGGTAACTTTTGGGTGTTCAGGTTGAGATTGATTTGTTATTACAGCTGTTTGAAAAGAAAATACTTGGCGTCAACCTTTGTGAAACAATACAATGCTCAGTAGTTATTATATTAGTTTAACACGTCTCCACATGGTCCACCTACCGGGAGGTCTGAAGAAAATGGGTCAACTGTGCAACTTACTGTACATTCATTAATCGTATTAGAAGTTTCATTGGGGGTTCATTGTAAAGAGAGAGAGTTGCTCTTTCTGTAAGTGGGGAAAAAATGCTGCTACCCCAACAAAAATCTACAGAATTTGAGTTTTTATTTCGGTAAAATACAAAAAAAAAAACAGGAATCAGAAAATCACTGGCCATTTTTATTTATTGGACTTTCATGTTTTTTTATGATGCATTTTCATAGATTCTGAGTTGCTAAATCTTGTGGTAGGCCTATGTGAATTTTTTTTAGGCCAAATAGTTCCGGAGTTATGTGCATTTTATGTAAAACACAGTTTTTATTTTTCAATTTATTTTGTGTATAGGCTGTTATAAAGCAGTTTCATTGCTTATAAAGAGTTTGATATGCATGGAGCTTTTCCTCCCAAATACAATGGTGGTATTATTTTTTGCTTAGGAGTAAATCTTTGGATTTGAACTGATGGTGACCTTCTAAGAGGCAGAGTGTATGCTGGTATGCCTCAGCTACACTGCTGGCCTTCTAAGAGAGTAAGAGGTTGTGCAGCGCCGATAGCTAGTTACACTCCAGACTGAGCAGAAGAATTCATACAGATTTGAGCTTGTTACCTCTCCTTCCCTGTTCCCCCTCACCTAATTTTACCTTACACTAATGAATAGCGCTCGACAAGACGCTTAAGACCATATATAGCAACCCTAGGTTTGCTGATGTGAAACATGTACTAGCTTTGCCGACCTTCTAAGAGTCCAGGACGTGGCAATGGGTTAATGTAGCTTGCTTTGATAATCATCATTCATAATATACATATAAAATGGTATCTTGGTAAACCTTTTTTTTTTTTTGAAATAAGAGAGGCAAGAAATGGTTATGACTATGATTGAAAACAATTCTTATCATGAATTTCATTGTTATATCCTCCATAATTAATCAGTTCTAGATATATTTGAAAGGTATGAAAGCGGTAAATGGCGTTGTCTGACAGGGCACTCAAAGCTGTGTATGTGCCATTTTGCCTGTAACCTTCAGTAGAAGATTTTGAATATTTATGCAACTGTGAAGGTATCTAAGTGTTAGTATCAATAACTCTCAGACTTAAACAAATCTGGAACTCAAATCAAAATGGTATAGTCTGGTTCTTAACTTTGAATATTGAAGGAATTTTTTAGTGGATTTTAATATCTGTTGGTATTAATATCTCATGGTTCTAGTTTTGAGATAACCGTACTGAAATATTCCAGGATATTTTATTTTAACATATTATTTCCTAGTTAATTGATATGTGTTTATACCGTAACAGTCAAAATATTATTTACTAAAAATTTCGGTAAATGTTGAGAATTAACCAAGAATCAATTTTCCACTTTTCTAATCCTAAACATGGTGAATTAGATTGATATTAACAAGTTTTCTACTATGCACTTTCCGTCATAAATGAGTATTTTACAAATTATAGCGGTAGGATTAGTTTTGTCTCTGATGACAAATGCGCTCGGATAAACAGCTACTCATTGATTTTCAAATTTTTGTTGCTTGAATCATGGTAATAACTTTGAAATAAACTTCTTTTCTTCTATACACTTTTTTCGTCAAATGAATATTTTATGAGTTAGCGCGGTAGGTTTAGTTTCGTCTTTGATGACGAGCGCAAAGGAAGTGAGACTCCATTGCAGTGATGCCATTCGTTGGGCTCGATGAATTACTTCCCGCTTCAAACACTTCATTTGCGGTAACTAATTCACTGCTATAACTCGTAAAATACTTATTTACAACGAAAAGTGCACAGGTAAAAGCTTGTTTATTTTGATCTAATTAACTATGTTTAGGCATTGAAAAATCAAATATCAATTCCCGGTTAATCCTTGACATTTACTAAAATTTCAAGTATGTTCAACATTGAATTGAGGATTCTAAATTTTATTATTTAGTTTGTTGTTCATCTGGGTAAATGTAAGAAGAGGATATTAATTGATTTATGGTCAATATTGATTTAGGGGATCCACGGAAATTAGGAATTCCATTTCAAAGAATAACTAAAGAAACTCGTTTAAAAACGTTTTATAAGAATGATATTCTGCTCGCTGATGCATTATTTTAGAGTTATTCAATTTTGAAATTTTGTCTTCCATAGCAGTTGCGTTGCGCGCGCGAGCCATTAGAGTATGCTTATTAGAGTACGCTTGGGTACTTCGTAATGTATTATTTGCCAACCCCACAGAGCCTGAGCCACTGCTAGGATGTTTTAGTTAAAAACACAATAAAGGTTATAACCAAAAAATATTAGCAAGACTGGATGACTGTTGTTGAGTGCATATCAATTTAAGTCTTCACTATTTGAGTAGGGCTAATATTTTTGGGTTATAACCTTTATTGTGTTTTTCACTAAAACATCCTAGAAGTGGCTCAGGCTCCGCAGAGTTAGCAAATAATAAATTACGCAAGATATTGCAAAAACAATAACTTTTCCCCTGCTTGGTGCTCTCTTTGCTCTGTTGGAACAGCCTCATCTTTGGCGCGCAAAAGACAGTTCATGAGCAACGCTCCTATAACTTCAAAGTTGAATAACTCGGAAGTAGCGCATCAACAAGCAGAATGTAATTCATGTAAGACGTTTTTAAATGGGTTCCTTTAGTGATTCTTTGGAATGAAATTCCTAATATCCGTGGATCCCCTAAAATCAATATTGGCCTGATTTTTTAATTATTTTACGGTCAATAATGAATTTAATGTTGTAAACAATTTCAATAATTTTATTGCCACATGTTATGCTTCCTCCTCTTCTATCTCATCGTTGCCATCCATTTGTTGTGAGGCAGTTCTTTTCTGTAGTTATTTATCGTTGTTTCTTTCAATCGCTGTCATTTCTCTTGATAATCGTCGTGACTGAAGGTCACAATTGTTTTATTTTAGTTGATAAAGATCAAATTAGACTGAGACTTTTCAATCTCTTCATTATAATTAATTTATTTAGTGAGATTATTGGTAGCAAATCGGTTATTATAAAATATTAATTTGGTAGCGTATTATTTCTAACCGAACAGAACTTGATGATTAACCTCTCTCTCTCTCTAAATTAACAGGAAATAATACTAATAGGACACAGGGTTATTTATTTACCTATCTTGAAACAAGTTTAATGACATGAAAAGAAGAATCATTGCGCATCTAATTTACGTTACAAGTAACATTTATAAAGAAAAGAATCATTGCGCATCTAATTTACGTAACAAGTAACATTTATAAAGAAAAGAATCATTGCTCATCTAATTTACGTAACAAGTAACATTACTGATATATGCTGAAGGCATTCATCTAAGCCTAATGCACAAAGAAATTGAAATAGGGACGCTTCAGGGAAAATGTACTGAATGAGACTCCTCTTAATAGTGGATTCCGAGATGATATTGCTATGTGTTCCGCGGACAGCCAATTACATTACGTTACTTGAGAAAGTATGAGTAGTTCATATTTACACATGGTAAGAAATAACGAAGCCGGGCCCCAGAGGGCCCGCTGACAAGAAACAATTCAGAGCTCTGTCGTCTGAGGCTGTCGCAAACTTACTGACTTGCCCTCTCGCCTGGCAGCTCAGCCGCTGTGCGGGGTGAGAACTTTCAAGCAGTTGGCATTGTACGATAACGTTGCTACAATGTTTAAGATGGATTGATTCATAATTGAGCATTACAAATAATTCTAGCGTATTTGTTTCGCAATATGAAATATCAATTTATGATAATTGTATTAATGACCTAATAAACGTTAGCTACTGAGCAATACAAATATTATTTATAGTAAAACCTTCCTAGTATTGATGTCTGGCAACTTCCGTCGGTCGGTTGACACTCTTCTTCTTTCGTGTCCTCTTCGGAGTTTGAGAGAAGCTTGTAGATAGAAAGAACTTTGATAACCGTTTGCTGCTTACGACATTCCTCTGCTGTTTCAAACTATTCGAGTAACGGAGCGTCCTCCTTTGAATGATCGTTTTTTATATGTGTCGTGGGTAGAATCACAACACATATAGGTAATACGGTAGATATGAAGACATTTTACAGGAATGACATTGTGCTTGCAAATGCTTAGTTTTTGAGATATAGCATAAATAATGTTTAAGTAAGGATAGCTCTAACAGCAGTTTTTATATGGTTCTTCTGGTAAATGGCAGGTACAAAAACTGCAAGTCACTTTGGCCAAAAAAACCATCGGTGTTGCTATGGCTAAGTTAAATTATATATGTAAAGGAGCGAACAATCATCGATTTTCCAATTTTTGCTGTCGTATCATAGTTAATTAGATCAAAATAAACAATTTTTCTTCTATGCACTTTCCGTCGGAAATGAGTATTTTACGAGTTATAACGGTATCTTAATGTTCATCTTTGATGAACAATGCAATCAAATAAACAGCTCCTAATCGATTTTTGAATTTTTGTTGCTTGAATCATGAGAATAAAACCAAAATAAACTACTTTTCTTTTATACACTTTTTGCGGCAAATGAGTATTTTACGAGTTAGAGCGGTAGGTTTTATTTTTTTGCGTGATTGAGCTGTTAGAATAGGTTTGAGAACTTCGTAATTTATTATTAGCTCATTCGGCGGAGCTTGCAGAGCCTGAACTCGCTTCTAGGATCTTTAGTTAATAACACAATAGAAATTATCACCCAAAAATAGCGAGTTATAGCGGTATGCTAACTTTCATCTTTGATGGCAGGAATGCGCTTGATAAATTACTTCCCGTTTCAAACACTCGAGTTGCGGTAACTAACTTACCGCTATAACTCGTTAAAAACCCCCATTTGGCCCCAAAAGTGCATAGAAGGAAAATTGTTTATTTCGATCTAGTTAACTATGTTTAGGCAGCAAAAATTGGAAAATCGATGGTTGTCCTCTCCTTCACATTTACCTAATCTGAAATTTGTAATAAAAATATAGAAGTCGGTAAATATTGCCTTATACCGCAAAAACCATATTGAAATGGCCGTTAATGCTATTCTTACCTGAACATTATTTATGCTATATTTCATAAACTAAGCATTTGCACGCACTATGTCATTCCTGTAAAACAGCTTAAAATGTCTCCAATTACCTAAATTTTGTAATAAAATTATAAAAGTCATTGACAATATTAAACTCAATATTGACCATACTAAATAATGCCTTTATTTTCTACTTTTTAGTACTTTTTGTTCCTGGTGTTGCAATTTAAATTAACTTAAAATTAAACTTATATTTGGGTAGCTATAAAAAACTTGTAGATTAGTGCATCCACAATGCTGATGTTATTTTTGATTGAATATTGAGTTGTTTTGGGTGTTATGTAGCAGTAGTTATTATGTATTGCTTTGGTAAGTGAATCTTTCTAATATGCCTGGGACTGCTGCCAGTTTATGTCTTTGGGTGAGAGGAGTTCATTTCCTAGGTAGTAATTTTTCATTATATAGCCTTAAAGTTGAAATTCATTCAAATATTTTAATTGAATCATTACATCATTATAATTGCTTCTTCATATTTTCTATCTTTATTTGAAATCATCTTGATTGGTGACATAGGATAGGCAATAATTTTAGATTAGATGAGTGTGTCTATCCCATGCTATGTGGTCAGTTGCTCCCTGGGGAGATACTCTTGGGTTGCATCTGCTGTAGAGAGGCCTTGGTGACTTCATCTTGTGTACTCACTCTCAATTGTTTTCAAAATAAGCTGTTTTCATGTCTTTTCTAGCTCTTCTTTGTGTTTTATTCTTCTCCCTTCTTACCATGCTGTTTCTATGCACCGAGTATCTTGTTTGGGAATACACCTTGTGTATTGATTTCACATTTTCTTCAGTCTGTGCTAAATGGTCTCTCCTTTTTGCTCTTGCTCTCTTGAAATTGCATTTGTTGTTGCTAGGAAGCTTCAAACTTGCTGATATATGAATAATAATTGATTTTGATGTGACATTCTAATTATTTCTATTCTTACTTTAGTGTAGACATTTTAACTTTTTTATCCATCTTCAGATATGCCTTTTTTTTTATGTCAACTCGAAGTGAGGGGGTATTTATCAAACCATGATAAGTTTATTAATTTATGAATTTATAAGCTTGTAAAAGTATTTATAAACTCAGTTAGGATGTTCATAACTTTGAAGTTTCACTGTTCTAAACACTGTTCTGTTTTTTATAAAAAATTACTCAAAATAATTTTATTGTTAACAATATTTATTTTTTGCAGGAGCAGAAGTTGAAATGAAGGGCCAGGTGTTTTCCCTCGTTTCAGGCTTCTTAGCTGCTCTAGGTGCTACATTTGGCAAGCTTGCTATGACCACCCATGAGGCTACTGACCTTTGTGTGGATTTCCTTGAGCTTGTTTCAGTGCCCAACTCTCATGTCACTTGTGAAAAGGTTGGTGTCATGTGAGCTGACTTGCTCTCTGTAGCAGTAGGTATCTTGGTACTTACAGGTGTTTGGCAGACCAGTTAGTGTATATCAGCTCTCATCCTCTATTTAAACATGTAGATAAAATGTGAACAATGGCAAAAAATTTCTTGCACTGAAGGCAATGATCTACATAACTGGTGCAGTCATGAGTCTGACAAAAAGCCAAGAATAATCAGGGACCCCAGTGAGGAAAGGATTCAAGCAGTAGAACTTTGAAATTGTAGAAGTAATATAAAAATTCTGGAACAAAAAAAACTAACTGGATTCATTTTTAAATAAAGCTACTGTGACACATTGAAATGAAAAAATAATCAATGATTGTTAATCTTAATTCTTTTTGGTAGGCAGTGGAATTCAAGATTAGTCAGTATTGATAACCTCTTCTTCAACAACTAAAGGAATTGAATATAAGAAGGTGAATTCTTTCAGACATCAAAGCTCTGGGCTAGCGAAGAGATAATACTGAATATTTTGATGGTGCTGTTAAAATTAGAATTTTTTCTAAATGAGCCAAATATTATACTAAATTGTATGTTTATAATCTTTACAGATAAATATTTAACTATGTAAACTACGTACGTAAAAATTAACTTTTAACCCTGTAAAAGTAACCTGATAAGCTGCTCCTACTTCCAATCCTAACTCATCTTACTTCAGCTTCTTGTATTGTAGCCTATCCTAACCCATCCTCACCTATTGTCACCCATCCTAAGCTATTCTCACCGACCCTAACCTATTCTCACCGACCCTAACCTATTCTCACCAACCCTAACCTATTCTCACCAACCCTAACCTATTCTCACCGACCTTAACCTATTCTCACCAACCCTAACCTATTCTCACCGACCCTAAACTATTCACACCGACCCTAAACTATTCACACTGACCCTAACCTATTCTCACTGACCCTAACCTATTCTCACCAACCCTAACCTATTCTCACCAACCCTAACCTTTTCTCACCGACCCTAACCTATTCTCACCGACCTTAACCTATTCTCACCGACCCTAACCTATTCTCACCGACCCTAAACTATTCTCACCGACCCTAACCTATTCTCACCGACCCTAACCTATTCTCACCGACCCTAACCTATTCTCACCGACCCTAACCTATTCTCACCGACCCTAACCTATTCTCACCGACCCTTACCTATTCTCACCAACCCTAACCTATTCTCACCGACCCTAACCTATTCTCACCGACCCTAACCGATTCTCACCGACCCTAACCGATTCTCACCGACCCTAACCGATTCTCACCGACCCTAACCGATTCTCACCGACCCTAACCGATTCTCACCGACCCTAACCAATTCTCACCGACCCTAACCTATTCTCACCGACCCTAACCTATTCTCACCGACCCTAACCTATTCTCACCAATCTTAACTTATTCTCACCAATCTTAACTTATTCTCACCTATCCTAACCTATTCTCACCTATCCCAACCAATCTTAACTTATTGTAACCTATCCCAAACCATCCTAACCTCTTCTAACCTAACCAATTCCAACATATCCTAACCTATCTTAACCTAACCCATCCTAACTTATCCAAACCTAACTTATCCAACCCTAACCTCTCTTAACCTATTCCAACTAAACTAATCCCAACCTTTCCTAACCTATCTTAACTTTTCCTAACCTTTCCTAACCTTTTCTAACCTATCTTAACTTTTCCTAACCTTTCCTAACCTTTTCTAACCTTTCTTAACCTTTCCTAACCTTTCCTAACCTTTTCTAACCTATCCCAACCTATCTCAAACTATCTCAAACTATCTCAAACTATCTCAAACTATCTCAAACTATCTCAAACTATCTCAAACTATCTCAAACTATCTCAAACTATCTCAAACTATCTCAAACTATCTCATTCCATCTCATTCCATCTCATTCCATCTCATTCCATCTCATTCCATCTCATTCCATCTCATTCCATCTCATTCCATCTTATTCCATCTCATTCCATCTTATTCCATCTTATTCCATCTTAATCTATCTTAATCTATCTTAATCTATCTTAATCTATTTTAATCTATCTTAATCTATCTTAATCTATCTTAATCTATCTTAATCTATCTTAATCTATCTTAATCTATCTTAATCTATCTTAATCTATCTTAATCTATCTTAATCTATCTTAATCTATCTTAATCTATCTTAATCTATCTTAATCTATCTTAATCTATCTTAATCTATCTTAATCTATCTTAATCTATCTTAATCTATCTTAATCTATCTTAATCTATCTTAATCTATCTTAATCTATCTTAATCTATCTTAATCTATCTTAATCTATCTTAATCTATCTTAATCTATCTTAATCTATCTTAATCTATCTTAATCTATCTTAATCTATCTTAATCTATCTTAATCTATCTTAATCTATCTTAATCTATCTTAATCTATCTTAATCTATCTTAATCTATCTTAATCTATCTTAATCTATCTTAATCTATCTTAATCTATCTTAATCTATCTTAATCTATCTTAATCTATCTTAATCTATCTTAATCTATCTTAATCTATCTTAATCTATCTTAATCTATCTTAATCTATCTTAATCTATCTTAATCTATCTTAATCTATCTTAATCTATCTTAATCTATCTTAATCTATCTTAATCTATCTTAATCTATCTTAATCTATCTTAATCTATCTTAATCTATCTTAATCTATCTTAATCTATCTTAATCTATCTTAATCTATCTTAATCTATCTTAATCTATCTTAATCTATCTTAATCTTTTGCAATCTATCGTAATCTATCTCAATCTATCTCAATCTATCTCAATCTATCTCAATCTATCTCAATCTATCTCAATCTATCTCAATCTATCTTGACCCATCTTGACCCATCTTGGCCCATCTTGGCCCATCTTGACCCATCTTGACCCATCTTGACCCATCTTGACCCATCTTGACCCATCTTGACCCATCTTGACCCATCTTGACCCATCTTGACCCATCTTGACCCATCTTGACCCATCTTGACCCATCTTGACCCATCTTGACCCATCTTGACCCATCTTGACCCATCTTGACCCATCTTGACCCATCTTGACCCATCTTGGCCCATCTTGACCCATCTTGACCCATCTTGACCCATCTTGACCCATCTTGACCCATCTTGACCCATCTTGACCCATCTTGACCTATCTTAACCCCTTCCCCGGCACAAACGAGTCTACACGCTTTTGCAAAATGTTCTTGTTTCAGTCGTCGACGAGTATACTCGTCTAAAACTTTACCTTCAAAAACCAGCTACACACGTGCATACTTGTCCATTTTAAGTCTTTTTAAGCCATTCTACGTGTGAAACGAGTATTCTCGTCAAGTCGTACGCCTGGCAGAAGCGATAGGGTTGAGCCGTAGGATTTCAAGGACATTGTTACTAGACTTGCTCCGACAGCCATTGTCATCGGATGGATATTGTTTGCATCCATATTTGAATTCATTTTTTTTGTAGCATTCCAAGTGTTACATCCCAAATGTCTACTTCAACGTTAGATAGTGAATATGAACCTTCCCTCAGAAGCTTGTATACTTCTGATAACTCTGCCAGTTCATCAGATAATGACTATTTCTCAATAAGTGAAGAGGAGGACAGGGTGAGGTTGGGCTTGGAGAAGCTTGGAGAAGCTTCGAGTTGTCAGGGCAGGCACGTATTAATGCACCACCACCACGTTTAAATTTCACAAGAAATCCTGAATAAAAATTGATGAAAACCCAGCAGAACTTGAGTCCATTTGAATTCTCTAGTTTTTCTATTGATAAAATGATTATTGACTCCGTACTGGTGGAGACTAATCGTTTTGCTGAACAAACTGGGTAAGATGATTCTTTCTGGCGCCCTGTAACAGCGGCTGAACTTTAGTATTTTTTTGAAAATCTTCTGGGTATTTGGAATATGCCAGAAAAAAATGAACTGATCACATGATGAACGGCTTGAAAGACCAATTTTTTGGCAACTAATGACTATGACTATGAAATGGTACAGTATGATAAAGAAATATCTGCATTTTTTAGATAATGAAATTCTTGATGCACAAACTCACCCCAACCCAAAATTGTATAAGATTCATGATGTATTCATCACATTGTGTGAGAACTTTGGGAATTGCAAACTGTTTTCATACCCAGCTCAAAAATACCGTATAGAACCAAAATAAAAAAATTAGTCTGAAAAATAAACGTTGTAATGGTACGTCACCTACTAGGATATTTTTTATGAGGGAAAGTTCGCTAGGGTACTTAGTACAAGGATAATAATGATGGCCTCCCAACTCCTCTTATAGCCATCCCATGGCCCCAATGATTTTGCTAGGTTAATTATTTATTAAACTTTATTTCAAAATGATAACAGGAAGTTTAAAAATAAAATAGATTAAAATAAGGGATAGTGAGTAACAAACCACAGTCCACACAACCAGAGTACGGGTACAAGCTCTGGGAGCTCTCTGAAATACAATTAACTTTGATATAATAACCTAATCACTCAATACCATAATTTATACTTCAAAGACCGACCACAGTCGGCTAGAACAATTCATAACAGAACGTATACAACAGGCATGTTTAAAAACCATTTTTATTACATCATGATACTTCTGTTTCATATTTCATTTAAAATTTCACCTCTCCACGATCCACTCACCATGAAATGAAAACGCCGACACGGTTTAACCTTTCACAATACACTGAGCTTAATACATGGCCTGCTCAATATGCAAAACACGGAGCACAAGTGATGGAGGGCACTCAATAAATAATTTACTACGAGCTGCTCGAGTCCGCTGTCACCAAGGAATAATCAAGTGTGACGCATTGAAAGCTGCACGGAACTGACTTGGAGCTGGGGGAGCGTCAATTCCCCTATGAGCTAACCTCATTTCCAGCAGCTAGGTTTTGACGTCCTTTTACAACGTTTCTAACAAAAAAATTGTTGGGGAAGGGGTTAACCTATCTTAACCTTTCTTAAGGGGGTCAACCCAATTTTTCAACTTTTTTCATCCGATTCGTTTGAAATTTGGCCTGTATATGTATTTGTTGAAAGTTAACATTTTTTACTTGTGTAACTTTTTCGATTTAGGCCTTATTTTTTTAAATACAAAAAATTAGTTTTTGGTACATTTTCATGGATATTTCAAAAGAATAGAAGTCATTGAGTTTTTATGCTACAACAAAACCAAAGATAGTTTTAAAATCCTTGAAGCATTGCAAACAAAGTTACGGGAGTGAATTTTCCACTTGAAAATTTTTTTCGTTTTTTTTTTGCGGTATTTGATCACCAATAACATAACTTTTTGAATTAATTTTTGCATATTAAAAAGGAAAAGTTTAAAATGGAAAAATTGCTTCCGTAACTTTGTTTGCAATGCTTCAATGATTTTAAAACTGTCTTTGGTTTTATTCTAGCATAAAAACTCACTGACTTCCATCCTTTTGAATGTTGAAAATAAGGGTTTGTATAGTAATAACGCATAAATAAATTTATATCTGAACTATAATGTAATGGGAAATTTATGTAATTGAATGCTGTTTTCATATTTATTTCGATAATCTCTTTCTATTGAATATTTTTTTAATAATTTTTTATAAATATTTCTATTTAATTATTTTAATAATTTTTTATAAAAAATCTTTTTTTATAAAAATTAAAAACTTTTATATTTATAGTCTGATTCTTGTGAAATTTGACTATTTTATGTAATTTTTAAAAAGGAACACAATGTCTTGTATACATTTTTTTGATTTTGATTTGATTTTCACCACCTAAGGATTCTTTTTCAACAACAAAAAAAAATGGCTCATTGGACTGCCAGGGGCCTGGGTTGACCTCCTTAACTATCTTAACCTTTCTTAACCTATCTTAACCTAACTTAAGGGGAGATTCTAACCAGAATGCCGAATTTTCTTGAGATATTGGGTTTTAGCTGCCATAGGAAGGGTAAAATGTCAGGTACATCCTGTAAAAAAAAAGAAGTTCGTACGTTCATTGGTTTGCAAGCTACGGGGGTTTGAAGTATGGGGGGGAGGGGAGGAGGAAGTGATATTTTATCATGTGACACCTCCCCCTTGGCACTTTCTTCACGGCTTGACGTTGCTATGTCTTCTTCTATGTCTCTTTATTACTGTATAATGATTTCAAGGGTCCTAGCTGACCCAATAAAAATTAATAAAATAAAATTGAAATTATTTATATATCTTTGTTTACCTGTTTTGCCTCATTTTGGAGGATCGGAATGTAGCGGTTTCAAAATGGTTCTTCTCCTACAGTTTTTGAGCTACAGTGATGATTTTAGTGTCATTGGATGCGGAAAGACGTGGGGATTCTAAAAACTAAATAGCAGTTTGGAAATTCATTTTCGATCGAAAGTTGTGGCGTCATAAAGTATGAAATTTTACGAATTTTTTTTTCAATTTTTTCAACTTTAAACTGAAGTTTGGAGAATGCAAAGTTAGTTTTTGAAATTTAAAAGTATTTCCACATACAATGACACTAAAACCATTACTGGAGCTCAAAAACTGTAGGAGAACCATTTTGAAAAAAAACCCTAAATTTCGTTTTCTATGAATATCTCGTTTTCTATGGGGAAAATCGCATTTTGTTCACGAATGGCAATTGATTTCAAATTGCATTTTCTATCTGTATACCAAATTTCATTACTATAGGTTCAATAATAAAGAAATTTTCTTTAAAAGGGTACTCTTCCCTTAACCTATCTTAACCTATTTTAACCTGTCTCAACCTGTCTCAACCTGTCTCAACCTGTCTTAACCTGTCTTAACCTGTCTTAACCTGTCTTAACCTGTCTTAACCTGTCTTAACCTGTCTTAACCTGACTTAACCTGTCTTAACCTGTCTTAACCTGTCTTAACCTGTCTTAACCTGTCTTAACCTATCTTTACATATCTTTACATATCTTTACATATCTTTACATATCTTTACATATCTTTACATATCTTTACATATCTTTACATGTCTTTACATGTCTTTACATGTCTTTACATGTCTTTACATGTCTTTACATGTCTTTACATGTCTTTACATGTCTTTACATGTCTTTACATGTCTTTACATGTCTTTACATGTCTTTACATATCCTAACATATCCTAACATATCCTAACATATCCTAACATATCCTAACCTATCCTAACATATCCTAACATATCCTAACATATCCTAACATATCCTAATGGATAATGTGGGTTGGTCCTTGTTAGGGTGCCACCCTTTTGATAATATCCCTATCTTAGGGATACCTGAGGGTAGTTTTTGATCAATAAAAAGCTGCATTTTCTGAGGCTGGTTATTCTGTTGGAATCTTCCTGATGTTCATGGGTCAGAGAGAGTCAGATTTGGTGACTTTTTTTATTAAGGGCACGGTTCGGGTCTATTTTCGGATTATGGTCATTTTTCGGTTTATAAATTCATCTTATAGAGATTTTTCTTGCGCATCCAACGATATAATTGGCTTTCAAGTACGTCAATTGGTTAGTCTTCTGGACGGGGTAAAAGACGCTCACTAGTGTGACCTTGGGGTGCAACAATGGATGGGTGACCTCCCTCTTCCCCCCCGTTACGAGCCAGTATCGAGCGTTTCTCCAGGAGAATAGCATGAGAGTTCATTCATGGCCTTACTTGAAATGCTTTTGTACTCAAACGAAACATTCTATTACTCAGTGATAAATTATGATGGTGTAATTGAGTGTTTGTTTTGAGTCCGGCTGCTGAGTCATCAACTAATTAGCTGGCTATGTAAACATAAACGCCTCCCGGAGTTTAAAAGCTACAGGAATGGCAATTATATCAATCGAAAGGGCTTGAAAAAAGCTACAAAGCAATACAGGTAATTGAAAAAAAAAATATGCCAGCTTTGAAAAAAAAATTGTTGAAAAAAAAAAATCTGTTCTGAAACTTGTATTTATTGACTTTTGATATGGATCCTTTCCCACTGTTTTGAAGGTACATCAGAAGGTACAGAATTGCTGATAAGACTCAATTTAAAAATACGTAAAGAATGAGAATTTTTTTTTGGAAAAATGGTGTTTCTGCAGAATCACTTATTGATTTTCGAAAACCTACTCCTCCCACAGTTTTGAAGGTACAGAGATGGCAGTCATACCAATCAATAGCAGTTGAAAGGGAAAATAGATCCGGTGCAAAAGTTTTTTTAATTTCAATTCACCTTAAAAATTAGAAGCAAATTATTCAAAAAAGTGGAAAAAAGGTCATTTTTTAGGGAAAAAAGTTCTCAAACCTCAAAAAATCAAATAATCAAAAAACTTTTGCACCGGATCTCTGGACAAGACAATTTGCTATCCATAAAATATTTTCTCAGTTTTCTGAGTTTAAAATTGTAGTAGGAGTAGGATTTTCCGCAACACATGTTTTTTCATGTTTTTTTAAAAATAATCTTTTTCATGTATGGTTACGAAAAATATGCACAAATAAAAAAAATATTTATAACAATTAACACCTACGGTAGATATCTCAGAAAAATCCACCGAGAACTTACAGATTTTTATTTTACCCCGAACCGTCCCCTTAAGTCAAGGTTGATCCACAGTTTTTTTGTTGCTGCGTGAAAAAGCTGTTTTAGCTGAGCAGTAAAATTTCCAAAAAAATAAGTCCAGCAAGAAAGGAATTAAGCTAACAAGCTAACGAAAAATTGGAGATCGTGACAGAAGTCCATTTCGCTATTATCTATGATATGCGTGCTCAGTTTATTCTAGGGAAGCATTATTTTCATTCCGTAGTACAGAGGCACTAGTTGACCCATCTTGGTGATGGCCACGGTAGAGGAAACAAGGTAGGTTCAAACCAGTCTTTTTTCGTTGACGGTGTGGTTTTGCTGACGTCACGTCAACAAACCAATAGCAGCGCTCATATTGCATCTGGTAGCACTGCTACCCCCAAATCTAGCTACACTATTGGCCTAACGACATTGCGTTGTGGTTACGTCATAAAGTTTGCTTAAAATGAAGCCTTTCTGTTGGCTAACCAAAGAAGAGGAGGTGCATTTTCTCCCATAGAAATGATCCTACCTTGTTTCCTCTACCGTGGTGATGGCTTAACACTATCCCAAACTTTCTGAACCTAATCTAACCTCCCCTAAGCTATCCTCGCCTATCTTACTCTAACATAGTCTAACTAAACTTATCCTATCCTATCCTAACCAAACCCATTGCATCCTAACCTATCGTATCCTCTCCTAATATAACCTACTCTGATCTATCTCAACCTAATCTAATAGTTAATATTACCCATCCTAGCCTAGCTGATCTCTATGAATGTTACACTCACTGAATTTATACTAACCTATCATTACCATTTTATATTTATTTAATTATAGTTGATTTGGTAATAACTGCTTATGACAGTTAATCTAAACGTTTGAGCTATGATGTTACTTTAAAGCTGAAATTTCTGTCTTAATTGTTCATTTGTAATTAGGTTTGTTTCAAATATATGAATAATGATTTTAGTGAAATGTACTGACTGATTGATGGTGGACAAAGGAATGCAAGTAAAATATAACTTGATAAATGTTTTTGAATTGAGAACTGCTTGGTGTAAAATTTCTAATGATCAATGCTGATGAGAAAAATAAGTCTTATTGACTAGCAAAACGACAATAACTACTATGGGTTTTGGGTGAACGTTCAGCAATTCAAAGGTGTGTCTGGCAGTGACCCATTTATAGATGTGTGTAATGGTCCAAATGGAGCACTGTGTTGTACCCCATTCAGAGTAGAGGATTCTGTGCAGCGAGACTTGTGTGATCTTGAGTTTAAATCAAAACAGGTTTGAAATTCATCCATCTTGTATGTTTTGAATGGGCTAAATAAATGTGGCACCCATAATCTCCCACTCCCCATTTGCAGTTGAATTTGGTCAATGGCCTCATACCTGGAAATTAATCGTGGAATTATGAAATAAATTCTGGATTGGGTAACTGTGATGAAGATCCATTGCTTCAATAAATTAATGATTTGTAACCTTGAATATTCACCAGTGAGTTGAATTTTTGCATGCAATACGTTGTGTCATTTCTTCTCAACACAACATGAGGTTTAGTTGGCTGTAGCTGCAACTACAGTTTCCGTAGCCTTGAACTAAGGAGGCAGGAGAAGATACGCTCAGTAAGGTACTTATATACTGGGCTCGTGGGTTACAGCTTCCCCTCTCTATATAATAGTCTTCCCTGGAAGTCAGGCAAGCGCGAGCAACAAAGACCTTCCGGGAATCACAAGGCAAAGCAAAACAAAGACCTTCTGAAGCTATTAAATGCGGAGCGTGACAACCGCTTCTGGAACAAAACCCACACGACGCACATTTCAAGATACAACAAAATAAATTATAGATGATTTAAATATTTTCCAATGAATTTTAAAGGTCATTTAGTGGGAAATCTTAACAACACAGCTCTAGAGCTCTAGGGCCTCTTTTGGTTGTTACTCAGTACACGTTGCAATGTATGCGCATAATACAGGAATAATTATTTCAGGTATCAGAACTTGACTTGAATTTCTCACCTCTGTTGTTGATTCTGGTAACTTGAAAAAGTCTCTAACATTCCACTTCTTCTAACATGATTCCTAATTGGAATCATCCCAGAGCTTCTCTCACATAAAGTTGAAAGTGTTGATATTCATTAAGTAGTTGTGGTGTTCAGAGATGGTTCATATTTCCTAAAATATTGAACTTTTGTTTACTGTCATCAGTAGTAGGTACCTGATTGAGTTATTTCAGTTAATGTATTTCATATCATGCTAGCTAGAGAATTTATTGTTATTAACTATCTTAATGTATTTGTCTCATAGTGATCATGTTCACAGTTGTGTATTTTTTGTACACTTTCATTTGAGTTGTCTTTAAAAATTTCACACTTTTGTATCCGTTTTTCTCCTTTACTGAGAGTAATTTTTTTTGCTTTATTTGCAGTGGAAGCTGTGGTTGAGAGCTGGTGCTTTTGTGCTCATGGGTCTCTCTAACTTTGTCATGTTCATCACCATGACGAAGGCACTGAACTATTGCACCACCAGCATAGAGGCTTCAATCACTAGTGCTGCTGCCAACTTTCTCTTTACGGTATGTCTTGACTGATCTTTGTGGCATTCTGATGATATTTGGCAGATGTGTCAGTACACACAAGGCACCTGTTTGTATTGTGGTCTTTATGGTCCTATAATGGCACACTATGCACCTGTCTGCATGCTGATGTGATATGTATATCTTTTGAGTTACTCCTCTGTTACACAGCCATACCAGGTACTTGTTCAATGTTTAGCATTTTTTGAGACAGAAATATTTCACAGCAAGTATTTGAAACCATTCATGCACTGAGTTTTCGTCATCTTCAAGTACTGTTACTAAATTTACCTTTTAGCATGTGACTGTAGAGTATTTCAAAACATGTTGATAGGTGTGCGTCTCTAGCTCTGTCACACAAAAGGAGGAAACATATATTGCATGAATATACAATCCCTACGACGTACTATCACCAATGGTGCATGGTACCTTACTTATGGAATTAAACAGTTAATTTGACATGAATATTTAATTCCCTGAGCTGAACCACTACTAATGGTGCGTGGTTGGTTTGCAGGCAGCCTTGGGCAGGGTGCTGTTTGGCGAGGAGGTGACCACCCTGTGGTGGATGGGTCTGATGTTCATTCTGTGCGGGCTGATGCTGCTGCACCACACCAGCGCTGCTGCCAAGGAGGCTTTGGTCAGGAAGCCTGGCACGCTGCCCAGGAAGAAGGAGAAACTCTGGTGAAAATGTCCATAAAGTAGCTGCCAGTTTCTGTTCTAAAGGCTTCCGGCGCTAAATGACAAAAGGCATAGCTCAGTTGCCAGTTTATTTTTATCTCGTGGTGGGTTTTAAGCTCTCTGTTACCATTCATTAAAGTAGATATGTGTAGCATGCAAGCCCATTCATAATTTTGTAGGTCAACTTAGTACGGTAATTTTAGTACGAGAAAGTCGGTTGTTTAGTGAGCAAAAAATTACTCAAGTGCTAAGTCAATTTTGAAAGAGAGCTTCTACTGAGACTAAAACTGAATTCATTGCTACAAGATTTTAATTATGAAAAAATATCCTTACCTTTGAGTGATTTAGTGAAGCAGTCAGCTTGATCTTTTTGTTATTTCTTAAGTTGCATGAAAGTTTGTGATTACGACGAGAGGGATGGGTTTTGATTAGGTTTTGGTGAAAATAAGTTGATTAAAATGAAATTACTCACCAAAAAGTGCAAGACTGATTTAATTCGAATTAGCCTACAACTAATTTGGATGTTCTAAGTCTAAGAACTGGGTGAGACAGAATTTGTTTGGTTACAAAGCTGTAGAAAACAAAGCTCGTAATTTTAGATTATTTCTGCCATTGGTATTTTATTTATTTGTCACCTGACGGGCAATGATTTCCGCACACAGAGTCTCACAGCAGAGCAGCAACGCTTTGCTCCTTCCCTCTCAATGCGAGGGATGAATTTGGAGCTTAGGTCTAGGATGCTTCTGTTGAACGTGGAGCTGAACAAAATTCAAGTAGTATTAGTATACTGTATTGGTATGGAAAAGAACAAATATTTTAATCGTTGAGATATTTTTATACTTTCTAACTTTTCTCTTTTGTGTCGGAAATGAACAGATTTCAATGCCATAAATTGCAATAATTTAGTCATAGCCGTGCGATAATATTTACCTTGAGGCGTAATTTGTGAATGAATTTTAATTCAGATTAACTGATAATTCTGTAATTGACTCATATGGTGTATAAAATATCGAGCTGAAAAAATGGGGATGCATTTGGCTGCTCATATAAAGAGATATCTTCTTTTGCAGAAATCATAGACTAGTTGGGCAGTAACAAATGGCTAAAAATTCTTAAATTTTTAGCTTTAACTACAATCGTTGCCTTAATTGGAAAGATTTGAATATTTTTGACCAGAGCATGTACATTATACAAGAAGGACATGTAGATATACTTACATCTAAGAGTCAGCATTGTTAGCATTGTGGGCCATAGACTACAAGACTTGTAAGACAACCTGTCAGGAGATGAACAAATTCCTTAGTAACCTGAGGTTAATAATTTAGCATACATACATTTCTAACTTAGAGCTAATTAAACATGGAAGATAAATTTGCTGATATCAAGCTGCAGTGTTATATTCTGGTCTACTTTTTTCTTCGTCAAAGTTTTTTATGATAGCTTAATTAAGGTGTTCCTACCTTATTATTCAAGGTAAAAAATCGAGTTTAGGAACGCTATTTTGATTCTTTTTTTCATTCATTTTTGTTATTTATTTTGTTTATATTTGTTTATCATATGTTTAGTTATTCCAGAGCTCCTAATCTTCAAGCCTACTTTGAAGTCCAAGTTAGTGAAGCGTCGCAAGTATCAAAAGGTATGGAGTTCCAGAATTTTGTACTAGCAAAAATAAAGCTATTTTGAGACCTGTCACTCAACTAATATGAGCCGAGGAACTTATTTTTATTTCTTAAGTAGTCATGGTAGTTATTTTGAAGGTATATTTGATTTCGAATGTCATATTTTTTGTTAGTTCTATGTACATTAAACATTCAAGAGAAAATTGGTAGTAATCAGATAGTGTCAGAAATTTTATGCTATTGAATAGATCATTTGTGTGAGTGAGTCTTTTATGTGGAATTGAAATAGCCTTTTTTACATTGTGAATATTCTGTTAGTTTTGATTCTGTCCATGCCATGCTTAGATTCAATGCCGTATTTAATATACGGTTGTATCAGTGCACTGTAAATTATTTTTAGTGTTTTGCTTGGCAGTATGTACTTAATTTCGTGTAAAATTTAGATGGATTTGGATAGGTTTATCTCTATTTGGTTGATATGGTTTTTGCCTGTAAAATTTTATCTAGTAATATTCCTGAAAATTTCTAGCTGTTAGGTTCTTAGTTTATTTTCTCTGCTAGTAATGCTAGGGAGTTGTACTTTTCTGAAAGGAGATTAGTGTATGAATATTCTTGTTGACGTTTATACTGATTTTATTTATTAGCTTCAAGCTTGAGCAAATTGTTTTTAATTTCTGATTTGTTTAGTTTGCAACGTTTATGGTGTTTTTGGTAGAGAAACTTGATGATACTATATTGTCATCTGTGTACGATGTTATTTTGAAGTTAATATCACAATAGTGTTGTAGGGTTCAAGTTTCCGGGTGCAATACGGTAGTTATTTCCCTGGGATCCAAACTAGTGTCTCACAGACAGGTTCGGTTTTAGAGATCGTTTCAGTGACTGTTCCGATTGGGGGAAGGTTTGAGTGACAGTCAGCTCACAATGATTATTTATTGTTGCGATGTGCTGATACAATGCTGATACAAAAAACAATGAACGGTACCCGGGCGGGCAGCGCCCAGCACCGCTGTGCAGCGCACACACGCTGCAGACTCGGCGGTGACTGTTCGGAATGCCTCTCTCTGAATGCCTGATATTACAGCGCGTTATATAGGTTTGCGCATCTAGGTAAGCTTTCACATATTGATAACACGAGAAAGTCCGACCCCCGACAGTGTCTGTGAAAATGAAAAAATTAACAGTTTGAGGGACGTCTTAGGTGGTGTTTAGCAGTTCTGAAATACAATTGCTAATTACAACATGTTTCTGGTTTGAGGGTAAGATAGAAACCCTTCGCAAAATAGACCTTCTTTTGCCATAATGGTATAGCGTAGGACAAAAGTGTGTTCAGTAGAATAGAATGAGTAGCTTAGACAAGATAAAATCAAATGCTTTTTTTTACAGTCAAGGGAAATGGAGGATATGAGGCATTCTTTGTCAGTATTTAAGTACAGAATTTTTAGATGACTTAGAATGGCTTAAGATGTTGGTATCTGGGATCGTAAACCGAATTGCTTATCAGAGAAATGAATTATCCTCTGAATAAGAGAGTACTATTTTTCAAAAATGCTACTAAAGAACGGCAGTGTAGAAGTCGGTATGTTGTTACTCATGTGAGTAATGCTATTGGAGTTACTTCTGCTACTTTCAATGAATATGAAAAGGTGCCAAAAGATTAAGATTGGTGTACAATGTTGGCAAAAATAGGGGAAACTAGAGTAGCTACATATTTAAGAACTTTAATTGAAAATGTATTTTTCCCGTATGGTCATTTTTAATGCTTTAATGCAGATGGTTACCTCTGAAGCCTTCACTGGAGCAAAGTAGAAAATTGGTTCGAGTCCGAGTCTGCATGGCACCTTGCATTGTGACAAGTGGTTTCAATCTGCAGTTTCAATGCTTGGGCGTGAAAGTACTCCTTGTATGTAGATTCGTTTCCTTAACTCCATACTAAATGGTGCTTTTCTTCTTCCTCTCTTGGGAACACTATTGCTGGGGTGCGAGTGGCTCAAATTAATAATCTAGTATTTCTAGTGTTACACTTTCCATATTTTTCAACCTAGCAATTCTCAACAGCGCCGTCACTTTTATATGGTTCGAACATCTTGTAATTTGCAGAGCATAGCTCTTCACTCTTTTGTTTCCTTCTGCCACGATTTGATGGCAGTTTTTCTGTCTTCTGAGCTCTCGTGCGAGAAGAAACTGCATGTCTAATGGCTTCCAGGTTGTCGCTTTGGTAACTCCCTGAGTAAATTTTTGCAATCTTCTCATCTTAGCCCTCTAATGGTAATCTACTATACTGTATTTCATGTCAAATGTGTGAGCTGATAGCCACTCTTGCTACCTAGTCTGTTCCGTTGAAAATCTGTGAGCAGGTTTATTCTGTATTTACAACGTGTGGCTCAGAAATTAAACTTTATGGTCATTCCTTCTGCTGTTAAAATTGAACGGGATTATTAAATACGTATAAAATGGGATTTTAACTCATTTTCAAGAAAAATTTCTTCATGAAACATTCTTGTTTGTCCAATTAATGGTTATTCATTGTTTTAATTTAACATATGTTGTTTCATTACATTCTTAAGGTTTACGGTAAACGTCGTAGTCTGGGGTGCATTGTAGAATGTCTCTGTGCCAATAACTCCGAATTTTTGCCTTAAGATACGCATAAGCTTGCTCGTATTTTTTGCCGATGCAACAATATTCTGAACCTAACGGGTAAAATATCTGCTTAAGAGTTCTTATTTTTCTCTCATTGCCCATGGATAGACCTGTGTTCTGTGAAAGTTAGTGTCTGACTTGTCAGAGAAGCGGCTGGTGGCGCTCCCTTTCAGCTATTACATGCGAGCAAATGTCATGCGTGAGGATCATGATATCTACAATGTTCACTGTTGCATGTATTGAGATATGTTTTTTTGTGCACAGGGTTGTGTTGTGAGTTTTTTTAAAAAACTTTGTTTTCCGGTTATTTTCTAAGACCCTCTTTTTACATTGGCTTCTCGCTGGAGTTTTTGTGCCAATGAAATGGAAATTGAAATTGATAAACTAAGCTAAGAAACGATGCAGAGCTCTCTTTTTATGAAAGTTTTTAAACATACTCATCAATGTCACCTTCTCAATATCATGACAGATTAGAGCATTTGATGAGATGAATAGAGAATTTGGGGCTTCGTGTGTTGTGATGGATTTCAACTATTGACAAGTTGATACATCCATCATTTCACTGTTACTCTGCATTCAGCCCACAGTACTAATTTTTTCCTAAATGCTAGCTTGAAATTTTTGTGGACGTTTAGGTCTATAACTTCTTATGCATTTCATGTATCATAAGCGCAAATATGTTCGTCTTCCGAACCGCCTGTTTGGAAAGCAGTCTTTTTTTGTAAAGTCAATGATGGTCTTCCATCGCATGATCCTGAGCCACGCTGTAGCCAGCACTGCACTTGACGAGGAGCTTAACCAGACCGCTGTAGTGATTTTTTTAGTAACTTCCAAATCTACCGCTACACATTTTTCGTACGTGAAAAAATACATCAGAAACTAAAAATGACTAATCGATTGTGGTTAAACCTTGTGGTTAGCCATTGCAAGTGTCTGCTCTCTTGCGTTTGAATTGACTTCGTGGAATTTAATGCTTAATACATATTTACATTCGAGGACTTAGGTCTGGTAGGCTTAATAGCGTCTCATGTTTTGTGGTCCTGCTAAGCATGCGTGTGAAGTGTTACATCTTTGTGAAATGCAAGTTTGACAAACGAGAAACGCAAGGTCGCTTGCGTAAGACTTTGATTAAGGTCGTTAAATTTTGGTGTGGTTGTTCTACAATGACTTGACGGCGTCAATTAAAGGTTGCCTGTCATTTGTTGCAGTACGTTTGCACCGTGTGAGGATTTTACATCGTTTTAATGTCAGGTTAAATAGGTCGTTGAGGTTAGCGTGAGTGCTGACGTAGTTTGTGGTTGACGACTGTTTAGCTGTTCTTGCTTGTTTGTTTTTTGGGTTGCTCATCGCATGTGCAACTTGATTTCCGGAGAGCTTGAGTTTAGAATGGATTATTTTTCTTTTCTCTCATTCATTCAGAAAAGAAGACCTTGAATTGATATTTTACTGGAAAGTATTTGTTTCAGCAATGTTTTCACCTCTTCGTTCCTTCTAAACGTGTTTTGTTATAGAGAGCAGCTAACCTGAAACCTGTTGATATAGGATACACACTTGTGCAGTTTTCTATAGCTTTTGTTGCTGATGCAGATGATGCTCAGGATTGTGGTGTATAAAATGGGTATTATCTTTACGCAGAGGTGTTAATATCTGTGGCTCCCTCAGTTAGGAACTGCTTAGTGTTAATCACATACTGGTTCTAAAAACACTGCATTTACTGAAACGTTTACTCTACATTAATTTCAATCTTTATTACAATGCGTTGAATTTTGACTGCCTGTTGAAGTAAAATTTTTGTGTATTTTCTACTTGATGCTTAGTATGTGTTAGTAACTGCGAGTAGCTCTTCTGCAGAATGAAAGACAGTTGTAGGTAGGATACATTTCCCACGATTATCATTTATCTGTGTATACAAAATTATTTTTGTGCGCAGGCATGTTCCTGCGTGATAATGGGGGTTTGTGAATGCGTGCATGGGATTTATGAGCATTTTCTATTTGCTTATCTCCCCTTGAAATGAGCTTGTGGAATTTTGATAGAATTTTAGATTTTACCATCGCGAGATTATAAAACGCACCCAGGGGGACTATGTGAGGTCCTGAGCTAAAGGTTAGGTATGCTTCCTTTTTGTTAATATAACATAAGTTTTTGTTTTGTTACGACCATCTTTTTTTGGTTCACTGCTGTACTGTTTTTTCAGCACCTACTACTTTCTTCTTCAACTTTGATCTTGTTTCATGAACTTCTTTCTCATCTTACTGTTTCTATGCCCTTTCTGCATAGATTTCACGTTCCCTTAACTCCATACTAAATGGTGCCTTCTTCCTTCCTCTCTTTGGATCTCATTTGTTAAGGATAGGGAGGCTTAAACTAACTAATAATTTAATCTAATCAATTATAAAATGCAAGTGTTGAACATATTCTTTACAATGAATAAAAGATTCCGCTCTCCGGCATCAATAGTTTTGAAGTCAGTGTTCGAGAGAATGAGCACCTTAACTCGGTTTCAAATTCTCTTTCATCTTTCTACATAATTTTAATTTATGATAGTTCCAGGTTATTGTGTTATTTTAATTTTATAAACCTGACGAACTATTGATTTCAAGTGTTTTCGATGCATGATTGTCCTTCATCGCGTCTGAGGACTAATTTTTTTTTTTGAGAAAGAGGTGAGGCTTTTCTTCTGAAGGACACAATAATACATCAGTCACTATCAATTAATTAACTTTATTAACACTGGTCATGAATATTCTTCTGTAGAGGTTGAAGGTCTGTTAGTACTATTGACCTGATGTAGTTCAAGTATCAGATAGATAAGATGCTCGTAAAATTTTCTTCCTTTTTACAAATGTAGCCAATATACCATTCCAGCATACCACCAGTTTTTCTACATGTATGCTGTCTGTCTTGCGAATATTCTCTTAATGTTGTCTGTGAAAGGTATTTAAAATATGGTTGTTAGCAAAAATATCTTGGGTTAAGAAGAGTACTTAGAAGAGACTTCGTGTTAGTTCAAAATGAAAAGCTACCAAATTTTTAGTCCTTCTGGCTAGGGTGAGTAAAATGAGGCAATGCGTGTAGCTGAAGCGTCTACCCTCGTGCTGGTGTGTTACTTTAGATGTTGTTTCATTAGTATTTGTTTGATTATACCATGGGGAAAATGTTAGGTCCCGAGCTGAAAGGAAGGTCTTCATTTTTGTTGAAATGAAGTGTTTTTTGTTATGTTAAGGACCATTTTTTTTGGTTCACTGCTGTCCTGTTTTTTAGCGCCTCTGACTTTTTTTCTTTGATTTTTATTTTGTAATTTAACCTTCCATCTGAACTTGCTGTTTCTATGCACAAGGGATCCTGTGAAAGAACTCACTTGGTGCATAAATTCCGCGTTCCCTTGACTTCATAAGTAATGGTGCCTTCATTATTCCTCTCTTTGAATATCTTTGTTGCGGGAAGAGAGGCTGAAATTACTTTATAATTGATCAATCAAGCTGTTTGCTTGAAGGATTTGTGTGGGGGAAAATTTAATCCCTAGCTTGCTTTAAATCTTCAAGATTCAATAAACCTTCGACCAAAGATAGACCTCAGACACATTATTTGCACGAGGTGAAAGAAATAGTAAATAATTAGTATTTACCTATTTTTCATGGTTTTAGATGAAGAATCTATATCCGTCATTTTACATTACTAGGAAATCGGTATTTGTTACTTGTCGGGATGTCTTCATTTACCTCTTCGATTTTTTGTCCCCTTGGCTTGTGCTAAATAGTTGTGGGTGCTGTAAATGCTGTTGGTTTAAATGCTGCAGGACGTCTGTAATTCTCACTTCATAATTCGTGTGATGCAGGCCATGGGACTGACCTACAATCTGAATTTAGCTACGAGCTTAGCTCGTATTAATTAATGAAGCCAAATATCGGAAAGTAATATGATTTCGCTCGATCAGATTTTAGTGTTGTAGCAGGGTTACTAAAGAAACTTTTACTGTTGTTCATGCGTTTATTAGTCTTTTATATATATGTTGCAGTACCAGCATAATTACATTTATAGGTTTACGAGCGGCATGTAGGAAAACCTTTTTGTGCAAGTAGATTTTCGCGTTAGCGCTACAGAAGGGTTAATTTTATTGCTCTGTAAAGTTTTAAAACGTGAATCGACCAGGAATTAAAAAGTAAGAAACAAGTTCTGCAGATATTGCGGGATTTTTCGAGATTGACAAGAAAGGTGCCAAGTCTTAATGAATTTTAGCAAAAGTTTAAATGGTATTTTAGCGAGATGATCGAAGCGGGAGCTAACTGTCGAGGTTGTTTCAATTTTTGTTGATGATGTAATAACTTGCGTGTTATTCAAATAGCTTTACTTTCCGAAAGCAGACTTGAGCGTGGGAGCTGTAGGGTGCATTTAACATGACGGATGAAGCCATCATGCGTTACCCAGTGGCCAGTACGCATGGGAAGTTGTGAAAAAAGGATGGATCGTTCCGTGCCGAATTTCTTGTACTTGTAATTGTGTTCGAATCAGTTCGCTACAACAAATATGAGTCATTGAATAACGAAGCCCAGGTTAGCTATATATACCGTGGGACTTGGGCACCAGCTTGAGAAAAGGTCACTCCGCTTGTCTGTTTCCCTTCCCTTCCCCCCCCGTTTCCCTCCCCATGTCCTTACCTTGTCGTGGTGGGAGGGCTTGCGTGCTGCAATGAAGGTTGAGGCTATACTGCCGGGGCCCCGGTTCTGGTAGGTTCAACCATGGTAGGCTGGCTCAACTGGAGCAGCCTGACAAAAGGGGGACCATGGGTGAGGTTTCCCATGTAAATATAAACCGGGCCCCGGCAGTTACGGGTTATAAAGTCTCTGTTACCTCGGGCGTACTTGGGGACTGCCACGGGCCGGGGTCGACGGTGGGAGGAGGTTTTTACTTCCTAGTGGTCAGCGTGTGCCCGCCTTAAGTGCAGAGATGCACCAGAATGCTGCTGATCGCCCGAGGGGTTCTTTTCCGGCTTGAGCCGGCCTGGATAGGTAGGGAGAAATCCATATCGAAAGAGAATCCTAAACCTGTGCTTGCTTCTACTACTGAAAATCCCCCTCGATCTCTTGGAAATGACCCGGCGCTCTTAACGGAAACTTCACATGATCGTCCCCCTTCTCCGCCGTTGCAACCTGTATCATCGCAGCTTGCTGCAGTGAGTGACGCTGGACCCTACGTAAAATCTGACGAGACAAATTTAGTACTTCAGCCATATATACCACCTCGAAATCAAAGGCGACCTAGTTTTCGTATTGAAAACTCATCTGGACATCGCCGCCAACGTACCAACCAAAGATATCGCACAGATGTGCCCCTCTATGAGAATACACATCCAGATTATAAGAAATTTTACACCATCAACGCGGGTGATGGTTCTAACCTAGCAGAGATGGATGTAATTGTGGCAAATAGAGAACTTGAACGAAAAATTGGTGGTAAACCTTTGAAGATAACAGAGACGCGAACGGGCTCGCTCCTTGTGGAGGTTCGAAATGAACATCAGGCAAAAACTATCTCAAGAATCCAAACCCTTGCTGGGGTGAGCATCACTGTTGCTCCTCATGGAAGGTTGAATGAAACAAAGGGGACTATTCGGTATACAAATAAACCAAATTACGGAGATGAAACTCTACTCGAAGAACTTGCCAGAAGTGGAGTAAAATCTATCTACCGGACCAAAAGAAGACAGAACGGAGCTGAAATACCCACCTCGTTGTACAAATTGACCTTCGATTCTACGCGCCTACCTGAGTCCGTGAGTATAGGCTGGACGCGGTGCCCGGTGAGGCAATATATACCCAAGCCGCGTAGATGTTTTAAGTGTCAAAGTTTTGGTCACGGTGCAAGTAGCTGCCGTAAACAAGAAGCTGTCTGTTTTCACTGCTCCCGAGCAGCACATGAACTCCCTTGCACTCTACCACCTAAGTGCTCCAACTGTGAGGGGCCCCACCCCGCCAGTGACCAGTCCTGCCCTATCTATAAATTGGAACAGGAAATAGTTTCTACACAAACTACTGAGCGCGTAAGCTATGGTGAGGCAAAGCGGAAGGTTTCCGGTCGCTACGTGCGCCCTACGCATAGTTATTCATCGGCTGTGCGTCAGCCGCAATTACAGACAGCTGAGTCCGGCGGAACACGCATCAGCGAGGAGATACCGATGAGAGTCGGAGGCGAGTTTGCTCATGCCGTAACACAGACTAGTATAGCAACCCAGACTGACGCTCCAAATGAGGAACATAAAAGACCCCGAAGTTCTTACTCTAGATTCGAAAGACCAGAAAAGTCTTCCGATGGTGACTTACCACGCGCTGCCGGTACTGTGTCAGACCCTTCACCGTCCTGTGCGACTTTGGGTGATGTCTGTGTGGATGCCCGGAGCCTTTTTGAAGCTGTGGCTGACCAACCTGGCTGCGATCAATCAATGCAGGTTTCGTCTGTTAGGGAGGAGGGAAAAAAGAAACAGGGCTCTCAGAGCCCGGGGTCAAAAGGAATGGATAAGGGACCTGAATCCCAGAGTAACACCTCCCCTGGAAATCCATCTACCGCAGTTGGTGCCCGAAAGCGCCTGCAAAGCGGCACTCCGTCTCCAATTGGAGGGATGACAGGGCAAGCCCCCAAAAAGCGTCCCACCTTTAAGCATATTGATAATTCAGATGACTCAACGGTTAAACCTCAAGGACTGGAATGTATACCTGTCCAAGTGTCCAGTAAACCTAGAGAGGCTCGAGAGCGAGGACGCGAGGGAAGTAACATCGTGACCCATCGTGTTCGCTCTCTGGAACGTGTTGTTGTGGTACCTGAAAGTATAGCAACTAAAATGAGAAAGAAATTCCCTATGCCAGCAGATATGCCCTCAATGCCCCCGCCTAATGTGCAGCTGCTCCCTTGGAGCTCGAGGCAGGAGAGTGGCAAAAACCCAAAAGATAGTAAACAAACTTCAGAGAAAAAACTGACCCCAACTGAGAGATCTTCAAGCCGATAAACATAATGAGTCTTCTGCAATGGAACTGTCGAAGCTACCGCCGCAATTATGGTGATCTGAGGAGGTTGCTGCAAGAGCTTCAGCCGGGCTGTGTATGCCTCCAAGAGACAATGCTCGGAAGTCTGACACCTACACCACCGGCGAGTTACGTCGTAGAGACCTTCTCCCCTCTACCAAATCCGGTGCCAGGTACGGGCTTAGCTATTTTGGTGAGGCGGGATACGGGCTTCACAAGGCTTGGCCTGAACACTGCACTGCAGGCAATGGCGGTACGTCTTGGTATTGGCCCGCGCTTGCTCACAGTTTGTAATTTGTACCTACCTCCAGCTGATCCCATCACTACAGCAGATCTCCTGACCCTGTACGACCAGCTACCCCGACCAGCGCTCATATTGGGGGATTTTAATGGAAAACACATAGCTTGGGGCAATCCCTCCACCGACCAGCGTGGGAGGATCATTGATGGCCTATTCACAAACTCAGACGCATGCTTATTAAATACAGGATTGCCCACCCATTTCCATGTGCAGACGGGCGTGTCATCGGCTATAGACCTCAGCTTGTGCACCCCTGATGTTGTTGCTGATCTGCACTGGAATGTTTGTGATGATCTGTGCGGTAGTGATCATTTCCCTATAGAGATACGGTTCGAGGAAAATCGTCCGACTCCCACCGAAGCCAGCTTTATTTTGAGGCGAGCCGACTGGGGGAGCTTCGAAGCACTCACTCAAATGTGTGATGTTGACGAGACCAGGCCAGTGGAAGACTTATTGGAAGAGTTTGTGGGCTGCCTGCTGATCGCTGCTGGCGTCAGTATCCCTAAGTCGAGGGGGGGGGGCCCTCCAGCACAGAGTTCCTTGGTGGACAGATGAATGCACCATCACCAATATTGAAAGAAAACATGCCCTGCGACGCTATCAGAGGACGAAAAGTATGGCAGACAAAATATCCTACAATAGAGCCAGAGCAAGAGCTCTACACACAAAGAATGAAGCAAGAAAACGTTCGTGGCAAAAATATGTATCGTCCCTAAATGCTGAAACGCCCATGTCGAAGGTATGGCAGCGAGTGAAGAAGATGTCTGGGAAGCAGAGCTATAGCCCACCCTGCTTGGAGGTCAATGGTGAGAAAACCGCGGACTCACAGCGCGTTGCGGCAGCTCTAGCCCGGCACTTCGCTAACGTCAGTAGCGGTGATCATTATTCACCAGCTTTCTTGGCCTTTAAAAGACAGCAGGAGAGTCGAAGTCTGATTTTCAACACAGACGAAATCTCCCCTATAACGAACCTATTACCATCTTAGAAATTTATAACGCTCTCAAGGAAACTAAAAACACCTCTCCTGGTCCAGACGGCATTCACTATAAAATGTTGAAGAAAATGCACCCTACAGCCCTGAAAGTGCTTTTAGCAATATATAACCAGATCTGGACCACACACCAGTACCCCGATGCCTGGCGTTTTGCCACTGTCCTAGCTTTTTTAAAACCCGGCAAACCTCCTACAAATCCTGGTAGCTATCGCCCTATCGCCCTCACGAGCTGTATCGGCAAGGTGCTTGAAAAGATAGTTAATGTTAGGCTGGTGAAGTTTTTGGAAGCTCGTGACCTCCTCTCGCCTGTACAGTACGGCTTTCGCAGAATGCGAGGTACTACGGACGCTTTAGTCCGTCTGCAGAACCACCTAGTTAAATGCAAACGTGAGCGCCGGCATACTATATGTGTGTTTTTTGACATGGCGAAAGCCTATGATACTGCCTGGAGGTACGGTATATTGCAAAACCTGCATCGTGATGGGCTGAGGGGAAATATGGCTCTTTACCTACAGCAATTCTTGAGCAGGAGGACTTTTCGAGTGAAAGTCGGCTCTTCGGAGTCTCCGTGTGAGACGCAGTCTGAAGGAGTCCCTCAAGGAAGCGTCATCAGCTGTACGCTTTTTGCTGTGGCTATTAATGGAATCACGACAGCTGTGCCGCCTGAGATCTGCTCGTCGCTATACGTTGACGATTTTATGGTGTACGCGTCTTCATACTTTTTGCCTGCTCTGGTTCGTAGAATTCAAAACGCTATAAATAATGTAAATGGTTGGGCATCGGAGCATGGGTTCACGTTCTCTACTGAGAAAACTATGGCTCTTCTTATTCCGGGAAACCACAAAATGCGTGACCCTCCACAACTTTTCCTGAAGGGCAGACCAATAGTCTACGCAGCAAATGCTAAATTTCTTGGTATGACCATCGATAGCAAACTTACGTGGAAACCTCACCTTCAGTCACTAAAAGCAGCGTCTATAATGAGATTAAATTTGCTAAAAAGCCTCTCAGGTCAAACGTGGGGCGCCGACCGTGTGACTCTCCTGCGGCTCTATAAGGCCCTCATCAGGTCTAAATTAGACTACGGTAGTGTAATATACCAGTATGCCAAAGAAAGTACTCTATGTATGCTGGACCCAGTACACCACGCAGCCATTAGGCTCTGCACTGGAGCTTTTCGAAGCTCCCCCGTCACCAGTCTCTGCGTGGAAAGTGGGGAGCCCCCCCTCAAGCTTAGGCGTATGCAACTGTCATTACAGTACCTAGCCCGGCTACAGCAACTCCCTCTCTCTCCGACCTGGATAAGTTTTCGTACCGACATGGATGAGCGTATACCCACTCCGTATAATTTGCCATCCTCCGTAGATTATGGTGCGCTTATGAATAACGTGCGGTTCCCCCCCATGGAGGTCCTTCCCGCACGGGTTGCAGGTGCACCAACGTGGCGCATCCCAATTACTACTTTTTGTACAGGCTGCAAGATCCCTAAGAAGGACCTGCTGCCGGCCTCGGTTTTGAGGGGTATCTTCTTGGATCATGTACTGGCGGAGCACTCTGATCAACGTAAGATATATACAGATGGTTCTAAAACGAATCAATCTGTTGGCTGTGCTGCTGTGTCTGGCGACTATGTGCGTGCTCGAAGGCTCCTGCAGGAAACTTCTGTTTTCTCGGCTGAACTACTTGCAGTTGTCGAGGCTCTAGACCTCGTGGCGCAAATACCCTACTATGATTTTGTAATTTTCACTGACTCGAAGAGTGTCTATGAAGCTGTCCAAGCATACCACAGCAATCACCCAATAATTAGTGACATTGTTGTCCGACTGTCACGCCTTGCCCGGAGCCCGAAGCATGTGCAAGTCTGCTGGGTGCCGGGCCATGTAGGGGTGGCCGGCAATGAGAGAGCTGATGCCGAGGCCCGGCGTGCTGCTGGATCTGATGACCTGCCGAACAACCCAGGTGTCCCCTGTAGGGATTACTACCCCATTATCAAGTCTACCGTGCGTGATGTGTGGCAACAATGCTGGGACATGGAATTGAATAATAAACTGAGAGTACTTAAGCCTATGGTGGGGGAATGGGCTTCAGCTGAATGTCGTAGCCGGCGTTTGGAGGTGATCCTATGTCGGCTGCGTATCGGGCACTGCCGACTTACCCACAGTCATCTAATGGAGCGTCGCCCACAGCCGCGCTGCAACACCTGTCATGTACCACTAACGGTGCTGCATGTACTTGCCGAATGTCCAAACTTTGCTGCTGCTAGAAGAGAATCCTTCCCTCATCTTCGAGATGCGGACACTTCGTCGCTGCACATTGGGATGCTTCGTGAGCCCCTCCGTGCTCGTTTCAACCTCGGAGCGCTAACGACCTTTCTTGCACGAAGCGATTTGATAGGTAAAATATAACGAGCTTTTATGCCCAGAAAACGGAAATCCGTGTGCACTCTGCAAGTGCAAACTCATGCCGAAGTTATAACTTGAGGAGAAGAAATGGCCGAGCGTACCGTGCTGCCACTCTTGTCTTTGTGAGGGGGTTCCAGCGTGGGTAAGACGCTCGGCCATAGTGTGGGCGGGTAGCTGGAGCCTCCGATTCGGGGTCCCAGCTGTTCTCGCACTCTTTACCCTGCTAAAATTTTAAAAATCTTTTTTGTTTTGTATCAACTCGCGGTGTATACCGATACGTTTTGCAGGTGCGACCTGTAGAATGGATCCTGCTTATTGAATGAGAAATCGTAATGTGCTTATGCAAACAAATATAACTGTGTGTGTTGAGGCAATGGAAATTGAGTTGACCACCGAAATAATGTTCTTATAATACTACCTCGGAGGTGATGTAGAATTCAGGTATCTTTAAAACCATGAGACCTTCGGCGCGAAATAGTCGGAGCTACTGAAGCGCTAGTAAGCCTATGTTACTACTACTACTTGTCCCTGTTGTCTAATATATGTACGAGTGTATAATTCGAGTGCCAGTGTGTTAGTTGAGGCGATTTGTTTGCTTTCTGTTGTAAAATGTTTGATTTTAAAATGTACTTGAGATAAAGTAAGACGCTGGCTTTACCAGTTTTTTGTATTTTTCTGAAATATGTCACGTGAATGCAGATGGTGAAATTTAAAGATGTTGTTGTCTTCTGCAGTTTTTCATAAAAAAGCAATGCAAATTAAAAATTTTCGAAGTGGAAAAGGTTACGAATTTGTTGCATAAAATGTTATGGCTTGAATATCCGTAGGGAGACACATTTCTGAACGTCTCTGTATTGAAATATTGTGTTATAATTAGTGTACTCGCGCTTTTGCGTGGAAAATGATGACTGTAAATGGGATTCTCTGATGTCTGTGTGCGATTGACATCAGACGGCACGTGATAACCCAAGAATCGGCTAATCAGCTCGTTTGTGCTGCCCTATTCTATTATTGTATGGATATCATTATGAAAGCTACTTTCATATTAGAAATATTAATGCTTTAAAGTTGTGGTTTTATGTAAATTACGCCTGTAATTGCATCCGATCAGTTGGAACTAACGCCACAATTGCATTATTGAGCTGACAACTTAGGCTTTAACCAAGCTTGAAAACTGAACGAATCCAGTATTATTTGCTCAATTAATTCAGAAGTGTAGAAATGATTTTTTTGACGTGAAATTCTATGTCAAATTTTAAATGTCACTGATTGGTGGTCGAGTTGCACCAGTGAAAACGTTCGTCCAAGATTAAGGGCTTGCATCAAAGCTGCGTCTTTTTTGTGTTGGCGATGTAGAACTTGTTTTTAATATTCTAGATTTTCAAATTTATTAGCAAGATTTTTAGTGTCATTCTTATTAGCGACCAAACATCTATCGCCCTTTTAATTGCAGTGATATGTGAGAGTCAATTGTGGTGCGGTGATAAATTTACTTGGAGGTTCATCGTAAATTTGGGAGCTCATGATCACATTAAAAAATTGACGCTGTTCAGCATTATACGTTAGTTTGTCTTGCGTTTGTGGATAAAATTTTGTACTATTGTGAAATGAAAGGTATATCTGCAGAATTTGTTTATGGCCGACGTATTTCATGACAGCTATGTTGTCAAATATTCTGCGCAGCATGCTTATTTCTATTTTTTTAGTGTTACTGAAAAATACGAATGGGCTATTTTTCATAACTCGCCGCTTATAGAAAAAATCAGAGTTTAGGTGTGCAATTTGTATAATCATTTGCTGAGTTAGCGAAACTGTCAGAATTCTGAGCGTGATCGTCACAATGCTGACAGAACTGGCAGCGTGTAGAATGCAGTGCGCTGAATATGATGTTGGATTTAATTGCTAATTAACTGAATATAACTTGGCCCATACACAAACATACTAATCAAATGAAATTTGAGAACAAAATATGCTCCCTCAAATGTTTAGTACAAGGAGACAAACCTTTAATTTTCGGGTAGGACAACTTGTCTATCCTAAGTTGAAGCAATAATAGCGTATGAATGGTGGTTCACATATGAGATTGTCAGTAAACTACAACTAAGGATTGTTTAACGTAGTGCACATGCTTGTTTGTCAATAATATTTTAATTTTAGGTTTTAATGGCTACGCTAAGAGTTGCAATCACTATCTCTTACGGTGTCGCTTTACGAGTCCTTATTGTGACGAGAATTAGCCAGGCGTCGCTGGCGACAACGGCAAGAAGCTGCCATTGCTCATGACAGTCAGGCGTCGCTCCTGACGACGGCAAGAAGCTGCCATTGCTCTTGGCAGGTTTTACGCGATAGACTAGAACTGTCTTTGCAAATTGTGCGGTTTCCATATTTTACAAGGTCACAGATAGGCATGTTAGTGAATATTAAAATGTATGCATTTTTATTTTGTGAGTAATAACCTAGCGAGAAATTTGCTCACCGCGAGATTCATATAGCTCTGTTGCCGTGTTTTTTCGTTATTGCCTGATGTTTGCTCTCTAAAATATCATCGTTGCTCTTTTAGCTCGTATTTAATGCTTTCAATTTCTTATATCTGGAGGTATATGCATATTTGCATTTATGGCTTCCGCCATTCAACTGATGCCAACTGTATGGATTCAGTTGAACGTGTGAGATATACAAGCTTCAGCCAGTTGATATTGTGTCTTCTGAACCTCCGGAATAAGAGTATATTTACTGTTTGTGAGTTTCAGAGGACTTCTGGTATCCGCTATGTTGTTTCGTTTGCATTGATGTGAAAAATCGACGTAGTAATTCATTATATTTTTCATTTGTCGATTCAATTGTCCTGTTATGTCTTGGTTCTTGTGACGGTCAGCCCTGCTGACTGTAGCAGTTGGTGTGAGTATTAGTCGTGATGTAAGACAATTTTGCTCATTCTGCTGGAGTCGTTATCGAACGCGCATCAGCCTGTGTTAACAAAGACTAGGTATAGTACCAGCCTGAGACGGTTCAGCAGTCCGTTTTCATAGCAATGCGTATGACTATGACACCATTATGTTTTAAACTCGGTGTATTTTGATGATGACGCTTCAATCAGAGTAAATGTTCTAATTAACCTTCAAGGTTGCTATAGGGCTTCATGAATACATGATGATGGCAGTTACTTCCCTCGCTAACTCGCGACGAGAATTGTGCCAGTCAATTGTGGACTTCGACTCCTGTAGCGACGTGAGAGATTACAATTAATGAGACAAAGGTGAGATGTAAAGAACTGAATCTTGCAGAAAATCAGCAAGGTTTGAGCTCTTCTGAGTCGGTTAAGATATACATTGTGGAAAAAATGAAATAGATTGGCAATTTCGCCACTTTCGATTAGTAATTTTGCATTTTTGCTCGTCCAGCCATTCCGTCGATTGTGTAATTCTTGTATTTCACTATTAGTGGACGCTTCTCATTGGACGAGCAAAATTTAAAATTAAGCTTTTTTTCAGACTTTATTTGTAAGAGGGCTATAACAATATTACCCAGTTGTAGTGTTCTAACAACGTTGCTTAAATGTACATTGTATGTAGTGAGTTAATTTAATGTTTTCAACTTGAATGATTCTGTAGGTTGCTTCTCTGACCTTTCCGTTCAAATTTACCATTTAATCAATCTGCAATGCTTTTACTTTTTAAGTTATTTTGAGTGTAAAGTATTTATGTCGCTTTAGCGCGTTATGTTCCGCTGCGTTGGTTACATTCCTTTTCTACTTCTTCATTCCACATACTGTCGTTGTTCCTTTGGTATTCAAAAGTAGCAGCGCAATCGACTTCTTTCTTGAAGCTGGCCGCACTTCTCTTGCATTTTGTCATTTTTGGCGCAACCTGTTGTTCTTATAAATTTAAAACATTCTTATATTTACGTATAAAACCAAGGATTCAAAATGTACGTACGCTCATTTTAGGATACGGTAGAAACAAAAACTTTACAAACTTGGTGTGACTGTATGTTGATGAGGGGCTAAACTATTCTCTAACCTGTAAATTGAGCAGTTAGTACTTGAATTGTTGGGTATGGCTCAAAAGCTTTTTCGTTTTTTACAAGAGTATATACATAACTAATAATAGCCTTGCACTAAAGCAGTAATCGCTCAATATATTGGACAACAAGTAACGAGCGCATGAATGTACTACTGAAAGATCAAACACGTTAATTAGGTTAAGTTTCATTTCAAGATTTGAATCAATATTGAGCTACATTACGTTTAAGAGAGAATTGTTTGAGTGTGGAAAAAATTTGAACTACATGAATTAATGGTATAAATATATATTCTAATGTTTTCCATCGAAAACATGGGTGTTGTAATTTTGCTAAATTTCAAGGTATGAAGGTAGTGAATCCCTATAGCCGCCAATTAACATATCTCAATCTAATTCGACATGGATACAGTGTCGTATTTATAACCAGTTGCAATGATCTTGGAGTTGAAAGATGTAGACTGTATTCATAGGATCCAATCCATATTGTGAAACTCTGTTCACTTAACAAAACCTATGTAATGTGTTACGATTTCCCATTTTATTTTATTTGTGCTACTGTTATCTCTTCGAAGTTGAAATATCTTTAAAGTACCTGATATGTTGCCATTAATTTTAATAAAAGCTTTGAATATGAGCTCACAAACAAATTTTCGAATAGTTGCTTCAAAGGTGTACATTTTTCAAGCGTGAAAAAACAGTAGCTTAAAATGAAGTAGAGCTTGGTTAATCTTTGGAAAATTGCCCACGAAGCTTTATTGCAATTTTTTCTATCTTGACCTATATTTGCTCTCTCTAATGTCGTTGCTGGTAAAGCTCGTATCTAATGCTGCTGATTTATTTTACCAGGAGGTATATATATTTTTATGAATTTTTACATGTGAGCTTTTCCACAAAAACTACAAAACTAACATCGTTTTATTTGCTGGTCTGTAAACCATACAAAGTAAGCACGAACAATGTATTAGTATTGAAAGCAAGGAAAAGAACGAGCTGTAAATTCTTTCACGGGCTCCATTCATTCACAGGTTCTGGACGCAATAAATATGCATAGCCGACACTTTTCAATCTTAGTTTTTATTTAACAGAAACGAGATTTAAAAAACTGGTAGAAGAGAATGATTCGAAGAACATGAGTTCGATTGAGTTAGTTTAAAATGTGAAGCGGTTATTGAGAACTCGCTTATATTGGTCCCTCCGTTAAATTCGAAAGACATTTTCGGGTGAAAAGCCATTTAAAGAAAAAACGAATAAGATCATGTCTTATAATATCGACAATTATAAAATCAAGACTACCACCTTAGCGCACCTACGATACGAGAAGCAAATGTTTAATCAACAATAAACAATTACTCATTAAGCTCCCAAAATTTTACCCTGAGGGTAGAGACTAATCTATCAACTTGAAAAAATCGGTAGAATTCTTACCTCGAAAATGCAGCGGAGCGGAGAATGAGAGGAACACATTGCATAAGGCAATCGTGTCTGCGTGTTCTGCTTCTCCGTTCACGTTTTCTTCTCGCTTTATGACGGCGTAGAGACTCCGTCAAATTCAGTTTTAATGTTATTTATGCGATGGTTTCAATGTTGCTGGACATAGCATGAAACGAAAACATGAAATTTTAATATAGTTTACAAGAAATTAGTTTCGCTTCAATCGAAATTTGTCGAACATGACGAGCTTTCAAAAGAAAATCTCAAAATAACATACAATATGGTGACCAATACTTTTCCCGTCCTTGTGACGCTAACTTTTACCACGTTCAGTTGAAATAAAGGGCTGAAATATTACTTTAAGAAGGGAAAAATTATCGCAAATATCTTGCTCGAGATCATTACTATCGCCGTACATTATCGTACACAAAATTGTTTTTCATTTTTACGAAACAAATCATGAAAATTGCATGGTGAGAACAGAGTGACCAAATGCAAGCGCAGGCTCCTTGTACACGAACAACCAACACGGCCACAGTAAATTAGTTCAACTTTATATCTAAAATACAATGTGACAAGAACGAGAATCTTGGAAAAAATCAGAAAACAAACACATAATATACTATATCAAAATTGATACTTATTAAATTGGTAACATCTATCTCAAACCGTTGAAAACAATACACCGTAATTGATATAGGCTTCTGTATCACAGACAATGTCATAACTGGCGAACATGAATCGCTAAAAACATTTATTGAAACATAATTTGATCGAGTAGAATTAAAAAAAAAATTCAATCAAGTAGAGCTGTTAAGAACGAACGAAACCCTTGGCGTGAAATAATGAATTCTCTTACATTGCAGTATCTACTCAAAATAAGTGAGAAGGGAAAAAAGAACAGGGATAACCTCTAACTGCCAGCTACACGTAATTCCACATGGAAGATTATATAGATTAGATTATGTTGGTTTAAGCCTCCCTAACCGCTACAAAAAAGAGCGTATCAAAGAGAGGAAGGAGGAAGGCACCATTTAGTATGGAGATGAGAGAATGGGGAATCTATGCAGAAATGTCATAGAAACAGTTAAGATGAGAAAGATGTTCATGAAACAAGATCAAAGTTGAAGAAGAAAGTAGGTGCTGAAAAAACAGGACAGCAGTGAACCGAAAAAAGATGGTCCGTAACAAAACAAAAACCTATTCTATTTTAACAAAAAAGAAAGCCTACCTAACCTTCAGCTCGGGCCCTCACATTGTCCCCCTGGGAGCGCTAGTTCCCATAGATACAATAATTGTATCCCCCTGAGGAGAATTCCACACGGAAATTTCACATGCCTAAATAATACAATATACAAACAGCAGAACACAAGCCTCGGAACTCGTGAATGGGCATTTCAAAATTTGAAACGTATATCAACACACTCATCGCTCGGAGAAACATTCGACTTGGTGTGTGTGGTCGTATCCTGTATACTATGTTGACCATTATCGGTTCTAGACATGGGCAGCACCCTAGCATGGATCAGTAATGCTGATTATTATTATTATTATTATTATTATTATTATTATTATTATTATATAAGAAAGTTTTAGCCTCCCTTAACCACGACAAAGATGTTCCAAGAGAGGAAAGAGGAAGGCACCATTTAGTATGGAGTTGAGGGAACGCGGAATCTATGCACGAGGTGCACAGAAACAGTAAGCTAGGAAAGAAGTTATGAAACAAGAAAAAAGTTGAAGAAGAAAGTAGTAGGTGCTGAAAAACAGGACAGCAGTGAACCGAAAAAAGATGCTCCGTAACAAAACAAAAACCTACTCTATTCTAACAAAAAAGAAGCCTACCTAACCATTAGCTCAGGCCCTCACATAGTCCCTCTGGGAGCGCCAATTCCCATAGATACAATAGTTGTATCCCCCTGAGGGGATCAGTAATGCTGATTAGTTTTACACGTTCACAAGAGTGTATAAATTGACAGGAGGCAACCGACATTCACGTTAGCTATTGAAGTCAACCTAACTCCCCTATGCCATATTAGTCCCAGCTACAAAAGTGGTTCAAATATGTTTCATTTAGTATTTATGCTTCGAAATAAATTTCACACTTGACGCAGATAACTTTGTTTTTGTTAATGGTATCAGTAACTTTCCAGCTTTAGTAATACACTCGTAAGTATTAATTCATTAATAATTGATCAGAAGTACGTTCACTTACAGTTAATAAATCATTTTAAAATCGTTGAATCAAGAAAGCTTATCGTTACTAATCAGGGAACACACACAACGCCACACGAGCATAACAAAATACGTAAGAAACATGAATAAATAGTTTCACTCCCTATAGTTCAACCATAAAACACATTCTACAATAACAATTAGAATATTGAGCTCAATTTTTCTAAACATATTTCATTCGTTGAAGCAAACTGAACGCGTAACACGTTGACGAAGTTGGCTCGATGGCTACAGTTGGTTTGATTAGGTTGTAAGTAGCAGAATTGAGAAACCAGTTTACCTGCTCAAATACATTTCCTGCTCTTCCTAAGAAGCGGAGAAAATATAATCAATAGATGATATTTTACCTCGTACGTTATAAGCTATTCTGGAGAGAAAATGAAATTACTAAAATGCTATTCATTTGTACCCGTACGTGAGAGAGTACTTTACCTAGTGACCAAGTAACACATGTAACGTACCAATAGGTATTCGTCAAATCTAATTTCCAAACTTAACAATAAGAGTAAAAGCATTAATTTGCGACGCTGTAGTAGCTCCACGATATTTTTGACGCAGCCTTTTGATATACATTGAAATTCCCTCGAAGGCACGTCAGCCGCATAAGCCCGACACCATAATTTCTTTCCGAAGCTTCACTGGCCTCTGCAATACGTGCCTGTCTACATGGAAGTATATTGCGTAGCAAGGGGACACCAACCCAAGCGCGCACAAAGAACTATCTCAAGGTGGCGGTAAAAAAAAACGGTCATAACACGTCGTGTGCTAGGATACATCTATTTTAACCCTTCACTGCATAGTGTGTCAAACATGTCACAAACTGAATTTTGCTGTTTGTAGAAATAATTGATTGAAAAAAGCGTAATTCTGCGGTTTTTTCTCTAATGAGACATACTCTACAAAAAAGAAAAGCTAATGAAATATGTTCGACAAACCCCTCCAGCGGCAGAGTTAGTTTTAACTCCAATACAGACGAGTGCTGGCATTGCTATTTTTCTATTTACGAAAATAATTCATGCAGTGAAGGGTTAAAGCTTGAATGGCAGTGTGTCGCGTAGCTGGGAACTTAACAAACCAAACGAATACTTAAGTTCGCTCGTCTGAAAAGTACTTTTTGCTCCTAAATTTAGTTTGCTGGTACACGGCCGTCTGTCGCGGGACGGATATACGCACGGTCGCCAATTTGAAACATATTTCAGAAATGCCAGGACCACTTGAGCAGCCCTGAACACACTTGGTCAGGCCGACCAGTGAGTGATGCCAACACAGCGTAATTATTGTTTCGAGAATAATTATAGAAAATACAACTCCAAGCCTGTTAGAGGTTGGTCAGGTATGCCTGCGCATGCTTCGGTAACTTCACTGGCGCGGTAGGAACACTGGCACAGAATGGAAAAATTCAATGTATAAATAACGTTGTATACTACATTAGATAACTTAGATTAGGCCTCCCAAACCGCAACAAAGGCGTTCCAAAGAGTAGAAGGGAGGCACCATTTAGTATGAACTTGAGGGAACGCGGTGCATAGAATGAGTAAGTTGAGAAAGAAGTTTATGAAACATGATCAAAGTTGAAGAAGAAAGTAGTAGAGGCTGATAAACAGGATAGCAATGAGCCGAAAAGTTGGTTCGTAACAAAATAAAATTTTATTTTATTTCAACAATAAGAAATCCTACCTAACTTCTCGCTCAGAACATTACATATCCCCCACAATGGGCACTAATTTTTATTGATAAAGCGTCGTGTGTTGACAACGGAATATTTCTACAGAGAAAGTTGAGTAAATAAATCCTACTTAGTATTACAAATTCTATGAAACCGAGAACCCAAGTTTGTGCACAAGTTAGCTGCTTTCTCAGCAGAGAATCAATACATTTGGAGCTTAAAAATATTATTGCTTATAGTAGGAACCACGAAAGATGTCTCGCAACATGCAGACCCACAGTCGTATTTAAGGCTGCTATCACAGACATGGAATGGTATCTCAATAACAGCTCACTCATTAGAATTCGGATTCTTCATTTCCATTGCAGTAAATAAAGCATCAGCAAGTATCTAGGATACGAAAGATATTCTAACATGGAAATAACACCAACAAATAATAAATTTTACATAATTAGAATTCGGATTATTTATTTCCATTGCAGTAAATAGAGCATCAGCAAGTATCTAGGATACGAAAGATATTCTAACATGGAAATAACACCAACAAATAATAAATTTTACATAATTAGAATTCGGATTATTTATTTTTTTGCAGTAAATAGAGCATCAGCAAGTATCTAGGATACGGAAGACATTCTAACATGGAAACAACATCAACAAATAACAAATTTTGATTTAGATTTCATACAAGAATAGAAAAATATATTCATTTTCATGATTCACGAACAACACACGTTTGAGTTGGTATAAAATAATACAAAGAGTAAAACCGGCTTCCTTCATCAGACATTGAAATAATAATTAAATGGAAAATCCCTTTGGAAATTCTTTTCAATTTCTTAAATATGTGAACATCACTCATGCCAAAAGATGTTAAGAAAAGTTCAATGTATAAAAGCATGGCGTATTTAGGAAATGTGCGAATCGCAAAGAAAGGAAAGGTTACCTTTTGTTCACAAATATTCATGAGACGCAAATTATTTTTTTTCTTTTTCCACGATGATCCGATAGTATAAAACGAAAGCAACCACTATTTAATTAAAAATCTAAACTTTTTAGTTTCAAAGAAGTGTAAAAATCAAGCATCATTGCGATGCTGAGCCATATCTTCCTTAGCTCACAGAACGTTATTGAACAGTATCAAAAAACATCAATTTGAGACAAATATGTAGAAAATGATGGCATGATTTTAATTAGGTGAATGAAATGGAAATCAAAAATAGAAGTCTTACCACAGCGAGGTGAGCCCACACACGTTCAGTCAGAAACTTTGAGACACTCACTACACTCAAGCCTAGTGCTTGATAGGGCCGCGTGGGATGCATTCGTTGTCATAGAAGGCTCATGATACAAGCTGTACAACAGATCACAAAAAACATCTGGGTGGAAGACATTAATTCACTGGCACAGGACTTGGTTCTCGAAGACGATTGACATGTCATGATGTGCCATAGACGCAGATTAGCATCAATGCCACACTTGTGGCAAGTCTCGAATTTTTTTGAGAGGAACTCCACGGAAACGAAGCAGACTAAAGCAAGTGATACACCGAAGGGTTATTTTTTACTGTGAAGATAATTATACTGTGTACGGGTAGCATGGTATTGCAATATATTAATTAAATTATGCAATTATAAACGTGCATCCTAAATTATATGTTAAATGGTAAATAAAATATTATATAACTCTGAGAGAAATGCTACGTACCACAAACAGTGAAGTAACACAGCAAAATAATATTAATAAATGGTAAGTACCAGGGTTGAATTATTGGCCTTTTTTGTTCAAAATTCTCAATTTCATGTATGAATGAAGGCGTACATTTTCACCCATAAAGATCACTGGGCATCTGACAACTCCGCAGGGTTGCGTAATCCTTGTAGTTTTTATTGGTGAAAATGGGTACGTCAAAAATTGCTATTGTTGTAAAATCTGTGGTGAAAATAGCGGCAACAATTTTTTCAGTAACAATAGCGGTAACAATTTAATTCAGTAACAATAGTGGTAATAATTTAATTCAGTAACAATAACAAATTTGAGAATTTTGGCCCCAAAAAAGAACCAGTATAGCAACCATGATAATGAACTGCAAGTTATGCAGAAATAAAATTTAACAGCAACAAAGTTTTGTCGGTTTCTCAACCATTAGCATGAAGAAACGACAAATAAATTCACACACAGAACAAGGATAAAGGTACACACATGCAAAGTCATTGATTATTAATAATTAAGCAGAATAGGAATACCACTTACCCGTGTTCAAAAATTGCATATTAGAAAGATAAATAAACAATTTGAGAACAATAATGAAACAAGGGCACAAAATAGTAATGTATGATAAAACTAAGAAAAGGAAGTCATCAATATATAGTGCAACAAAATCATCATTATAATGTACAGGGCAGCATCAGAATAAAAATATTCTTACTAAACCACGTAGAGGCGTACGCAGTTCTTATGATTATCCAAGATAAATCTTCATGTCTTGGTCATCGAAATGAGTTACACTCACTAGAGTATTCTCAATGAGGCATGAGGAGTCTAAGGAACAAACTCGCTACTTGCAAGGTTTTCGGGTTGAAGGAGATGTGAGATAAGAGTAACCATCTTCTCCGCCATAGCAGTAGCTGCCAGTTCATGTTATTTCTTGTAGAATACATACATTAGCATAGCAAAATTTTTGAAAACCAGCAAGACGTACAAAATTATGTGAATTCAACGATCATTCACTAGAAACTAGTTATTGGCGAGTTCGCCCTTTTGGATTTACAAACCTCAAATCTGGAGAAATTAAGAAACGTGGAATTAATAGCAATGCCCTTTTGAGGAACTTAGTCTATAGTTATTCCAAAATAAGAGTTAAGCATCCAGAAATTAGTGCTTAAATAGTCCATAAAAATAAAGGAACGAGTATAGCAACTTCATAACGCATAATTTACGGTTCAACAGTAAATTATACTACACATAAATTATGCTAAACATAATTTACCACATTTATGCTAACAACAAACTAGTTTATAAGTGCATTCTACTACGTATTTAGCTTATCTTTTTAGTACATAAAAATTGTATGAAACAATTCAGTACCCATCGCTACCCACTCACTTTGATTTACTCCTGCAGAGTTTTCAGCACAGTGAACCATTTAAAGCAAATAATTGCTGCACAGGGAGTCGTGTTACCACTGAAATTGGGAAAACAGTCTTCTTATATACCGCGCATCTGAGTAGCGAGTCTTAGGCTGGCATCCATGTTAAATTAATTCAATTTGGAGTAAATTCGGATGAGCGTCTATTGAATTTCACTGTATCAACTCAAACGATGGGGCTATGGAGCACTGATGGCAGAAATAACTACAATTTAAGTCTGAACAAAGGACCCTAAGGAATTACACTCATATCAACATTATGTCTATGAGTATTGTACCACAGCCGTAAAAGTTCTTCTCTCTTACGTCGCTAAGTCGAAAGGGTTTGCAGAAGTTGAGCTCACTTATGTTATTCATTACCTTCAGTGAAGACGTGCTTCACTCAATACTTTTAACTAAGAATCCACTGGCACTAACAAAACAAACACCAATACAGCCGATACCCATGGGAGATAACCAACATACACATTTTTGGCTCGTTTTAAAAAGTTGAAACTGCTCATCAGAATCCAGAATTAGAAACCCTACAAACACGGCCTTCCTTTTCCAGAATGCCAAGGCCTACTTTTCTCCTCAAAAAACTTTTATAATGCATTATTTCTTCATAATGACCTTCATTGCTCAACGACACAGAAGCAGATGATTCCCCTCAAGACCTTAGAGCTTTCTCACATTGCTTTGAACAAGACGTGCCCTAAAACTCTAAATATTCCAAATCTCGTCAGCAACGTTCACAAGATGGAAGACGAGCTCTAGCTCTCGGACCAGGAAGACTCAGACACCGACTTAGCTGTAGCCTCACAAGCATCTTTGAGCATCCTCTCAAAAGGTTTACCTCTCTGAGCGGCAAGGTTTGTGGGTGTGTCGAACTGCACAATTGCACCGGCATCCAAGACCATGATCCTGTCACACCAGAGAATGGTGTTGACGCGGTGTGCGATGCTGATGAGAGTACAGTGAGCAAATTCCGCCTGCAGCGCGTGTTGGATCAGCGAGTCACTCTCGGTGTCTATGTTGGCAGTCGCTTCGTCCAGCAATAAGATCTGCCCAATGGAGACATTTGAAATAGCGTATTATACTGGCATGGTGAAGAATTATGTTAATTTGACTCACCACTACTAAACCCCCTTTACTTAAATTCACAATTTTCTCCACCGCTCTACGTTCGCTTGCGGCATGAAGCTCACAACAATAACAATGATTCATCAACATTTTGCCTAAATTTGCTACTCTCCCATCACGGTACGTTCTCAAGCACCGTTTCGCATACAGTTCACTTTACTTACCATTATTGAGCTCCACTTTACCTGAATTAACTCTTCTACTAGGCCGCGCTACAAACCAAGAGTTGTGTCCTCGTAACTCACCTTGCTGTCTCTGAGCAAGGCACGGGCCATGCATATAAGCTGCCGCTCCCCCACAGAAAAGTTGTCCCCGTTCTCGGCCACAGGGGCACCGAGTCCGCCCTCCAGCTTGACTACGCGTTCCTTCATCTGCACGCGTTCCAGGGCAGACCACACTGCCGGGTCTTTGTGTTCTTGGAATGGGTCCAGGTTGTACCTGCAGGCACAGTACAACGTTAGGTGGTATTCGAATCATCGAGATTCAAGGGCTGGTAAAATTAGCTTGGGGACAATTAAAGCACAGGCAATTATCTTTTCCTAATGAGATAGATTTGATTTTTTTATTATTTTCCTAGATGGTTAAAATGAGATGAAGATAGTACTAAAAATAAACTATGGTATTTGTACTACAAGCGGTAGACCCTCTAAAACTTAAGACGCACCTACATGCTGGCCAGTACCAGAAAATATATTTACAAGAGCCGTAACACTTTAACAGAGTGACGTGGGCCACCGGTGGTACACAGAGGAAATTTTCATAATGCTGCTGACCAACCAGTAGTCATAAACTCAATTTCTATAAATATTTAATCAAAACTAAATAATGGCACGATCCAGTTTAAGTTTGCTATTTTCAACATTGATTGCTACACTTAAATTTAAATTTGAGTTTAATAAGGAAGTTCAGTTTTACCCGCTACAGTCAAAGTATTAAGAACGCACAACAAAACATAAGCTGCAACTCCAACTCTGAGGTGTCATGTTCAATTGAGATTGAATACGTCAACAATATGCTAAACACAAATGGGATGAGATCTGTTGCATGACCCACGTGCGATGACTGATGAGCATCATGTCCCACCTGAGGGTACCACTGAAGAGCACTGGATCCTGCGGGATGATGGACAGCTTAGAGCGAAGGTGGCGCAGAGAGACCTTGTCGATGTTGGTGCCATCAATGCGAATGACGCCGCCGCTCAACTCCACCAGCCGGAACAGGCATACTCCGAGTGAAGATTTACCAGAGCCCGTCCGGCCCACCACTCCTAACACACACAAACATCGTTTAGTGAAGCGTGCTCGTAGGGAAACACAATAATCAGAGGAAACTGTGCAATCCATGGGGAAATACAATCATCGGAGGACAATATCATTTCCTTTGAGAAACTGGATCGTCTGAGTAAGTGCATTATCTATGGGGAAATACAATCGTCAGAGGATAATATCATTACATATGGGGAAACAAGATTGCCAAAAAAACAGGTTTTTATAGATAAATTCCAATAAATGAGTGCTAGACATACAGGATAAAAGTTGGGGTCATCACCCCCCTTCACAGCAGGCCCACCAATAGCAACGTTGCCACCATATGCGGCGCTGCCCGTAGAGGCAGCTTAGGAAGTTAGCTTAGGAAGTAGCTGAAGAATTTACTTTGCGTTCTGGGCAAGTAAGCTGTGAGGAGTTTAGTTTATTAGTTAGTTTAAGCCTCCCTATCCTCAACAATGAGATGTAAAGAGAGGAAGGAAGAAGGCACCATTTAGTATGGAGTTAAGGGAACGTGGAATCTATGCAGAAAGGGCACAGAAACAGAAAGCTAAGAAAGAAGTTCATGAAACAAGAAAAAGTTGAAGAAGAAAGTAGTAGGCGGTGAAAAACAGGACAGCAGTGAACCGAAAAAAAGATGGTCCGTAACACAACAAAACCTATTCTATTTTAACAAAAGAAAGCCTACCTAACCTTTAGCTCGGGCCCTCACATTGTCCCCCTGGGAGCGCTAGTTCCCATAGATACAATAATTGTATCCCCCTGAGGGGGGCTGTGAGGAGCTTTCAGTTTGACTAGCATAGAGAAATTTGAAAGCTAGGTGGATGGAGCTTACCCTGCTTCTTTCTTTCCTTTCTTGTATATTTTAATCTTTTTCTTATGAAAGAGCTGATAGAATGGCTGAAGTACCCTAGCCAATTTTGCATTTCAATATTATATGTAACAATTACAGCTATAAAAAAATAATTAGACTGATAGTTTTAAATTGTTTGATACTGTTTGAAAATTCGAATGCAAACGACACAATTAGATTCCAAAAAGTGACAAATGGTTTTTGCAGAGAATGACTAGGATAATCTCGCACGATCTGGTACTTGCTCTTTTTCTAAAAGCTTATGAAACACTTGAAAAAGAATGCCTAGACTGTGAAGATCAGAGAAAATGTAGCGAATCAGAAACAGAAATCAAGAAATACAGATATAGAAAGAAAATGAGACTTCTTTGCTAAGAGTCAAACCCTACAACTGTTTTTAGAATAAAATAGACCAGAACAGAATACAACAGGAACAAGCTAAGTCGTCTATTCTTAGATTAACACCCAAGTCTCACGTCATCGGACACCAACCACACACAGGCACAAGGTATACTAAAGTAGGGGATGGAAAACAGTTTCACTCACAACGGCCACAAGCCTATTTTTTAATTCCAGAAAATTAACACTCCTTAGTCGGACTAAGGTTTTAGCACCGCGGAGTTAGCTTTCGTACCGGGAGACCTTTAGCTCAACCTCCTCATTCATCAATCCGCTTTCATACCGAACAGTGTAGCAGCCGTATTTCTGAGGACAATTTTTCTATTTTATGCTCTGCACCTAACGAGATAGATTTGCGCATTTTAAAATCCATTGACATTGCAAAAGAGAAGCCACCTTCAAATAATGCTAATAGTTCTTTAGAAATTTTTGTATAGATTTTTTTTCTTACCGATCACTTTGTCATTTTTCTCATTGTTATCATGAACTAACCAATTTTGGTTTTTATGTTTTCAGACTTGCTGAAGATGGAGCTGGTCTCAGAAATTTTCATAATTGACTAATTCAGATATTTTAAATTTAGTTTCGTTAAATTGTATTAAATATGATACCTATCCGTGCTGTATTTTTCGTCTTTAAATTCTTAATGATATTTTTTTAATATATGGCCATTTCTTAATATATGAAAACATGTAATATATGAACATTTTCAAAATAATTCATTCTTAATATTTGAAAACGGCCATTTCACAAATGTGAGGTCTCATAATATGAGAGTTTTTACGATTTATCAGTAATATCAGAGAAGCAATATCGTAAAAATACGCATACATAAATAAAAAGAGACAAACTCTCATGCCCCGAGAAAAAAGCTGGGGCAAACATCATTAGGAGCATCAGAAGCCTGTAACAGCAAAAACATTAACAACACTATTAGGGTCTTCAACCTATGCGTTTCTGAGATCTGATGAGATTCAACTCAACAGCCAAATGCAACGCTAGTTGGACCCGCCCAAAATGCGCTTAGTTCGGTGCTCACCAATTTTCTCATTCTCGTGCACGTCAAAGGAGAGGTCCTTGAAGACGAGCGGCGTGTTGTACCTGTATCGCATGGACACGTTCCTGAAGCAGATGCGGCCGTGGGTGGGCCAACTTGAAGGCGGCACAACCTCTGAAGGACGTTCTTCGCGTTCTAAGCTCTCTATGTATGACTGGATCCGCTCCACGGACGTGAATCGTGCCTCCGTTTCTGTGCTGAGCCTCACCGTGTACTGGAAGATGCCGCTGAGCTGTGATGCATATGCCAGTGCAAGCCCTGCAAACGCTGCTGCGACCTGACCTTTAAGCAGGACAGTCAGGACAGCAGTGCAGGCAGTCACGGACAGCGCCAGCAAGTCCAGTCTTATGGCTAGCCAACGCATGCCGCAGTTGAAGAGATAAAACGCCGTCGAACTTTCATCAAAAAGGAAGAAAAATTTGTCAGAGAAGAGTTCTTGTTTTGCATAAGCGTGTATTGTGGCAAGGCCAGAAAGAGTCGTGCTTACGTGACTGTAGAGAGGAGACCTTGAGTGATTCTCCAAACGTTTGAAATCCCGGATGCCGATTCTAAAAACATTTCTGATGACCATAAAGACGACAGCTAACAAAATGAGAATAGGCAGAAACTGCCAGAACACAAGGCAGACCAACAGCAATGAACAGCTGATGAGCCAAATGTTCTGCATGAACATTTCAAGACTCATAGGTAAACGCACATCTACCTCGTCCATGTCCCTCGAGAAGATGTTGAGAATGCGCCCGATGGGAGTCGTGTCAAAGAAAGTCAGGGGACTCTTGAACACGGACCCCAAGACACTGTCGTGGAGACGCGTCGACGCGTGGATGCTCGTCTTCATGAAAATTACTCCCCGCAACAGGGAAGTGCTCAAGATGAAAATAACTGTGCTGCCGTAGACAGTCAAGTAGAAGTTCAGGTCCGGGTTATCTGCTATATTGTCACTTCTAGTGACGTTGTACCTGACACTGTCACTATCGCTGGAATCAATGATGCTCAGGTTGCCGTATGTGACGTTGCTGGTTTCATCCAAGGTGCTACCATTCATGCCAAGAATGATTTCACTGTCATTGTAATTGAAACTACTGCTGCTGCCATTGACTGCAGAGATACTGCTGCCACTCCCCGCACTAAGCCAGTGCGACAACCACCATGAGCTGAACGCAGTCGTTCCGACGTTGATACCGAAGCTGGCAACGACGGCGGCAGCAACACACAGACCTCCAGCGGCGTTGATGTACGCCAAATATGTGGAGCGCAGAACACTACCGCTTTGCACGCGCTCTTCCGTGGTGATGATCCCTTTGAGGGAGTCATGAGGTTCCTTTTCAGCTTCCGCAACGGGGGAGCTGGTCCGTCGATTCTCTGATGAGGACGATAATCGAGAGGGAGGAGGACTATAATGGGGGGTTGTGCTGGGGTCATCACCCCCCTTCACAGCAGGCCCACCAATAGCAACGTTGCCACCATATGCGGCGCTGCCCGTAGAGGCACAGGACACCGTGCGCTTGCGGCGACGCCAACTTTCTAAACTGGCGTCCGTACCAGACCTCAGCAGCGGGGGCTTGGCATCAGCGTTGTTGGGACTCATATTCATGTTATTAGATGACTCAGACTTGTTGTTCGAAGCGTTTGGCGTGGCGGTGTTGGTGGTGTTCTGGTGACTGGTGTACAGTGCACAGTACTCGCCCTCGCTCTGGAGAAGTGCTTTGTGAGTGCCCTGCTCCACCACCCGCCCCTTTTGCAGCAGTACCACCCTGTCGCACTCGGGTAAGTATTGGAGCTGGTGGGTCACCAGCACTACGGTGGCGTGCCGCAGCCCCGTTTTGATGGCCCACTTGAAGATATGCCAGCCCACCTCGCCTGACCACAGGTGGGGCAGAAGGTTAGATCATTACACGTAACGTAGGCTGCAATACGGGATGACTCTTTGAATCATAGTAAATACGTTATCTTATTCCAGCCACGTGAATGAATTAAAGGGGTTAGAATGCACATCATTTTGCAGGTTTAGGCACACCTGAAAAAGGCATTTGTGTAAATACCATAAATTTTAAAAAGCTGAGCTCAGTCATCACTCTTTCATTCTAGGCGTTGAATTTCGAAGAACACAATAGTATTATGAAGTATAGAGAAAAAAGCAGGGGATATAAGTGGTTGAGCATGTTAATGGAGGGGTGCTGTTCAACACTTTGACTGCGACTACTAAATATTAAGTTCGACGCCAAACTCAAATTTAAAGTCAATTGTAGTAAACTATTTTGAAAATCGCAAACATGAACTGGATCATGCCTACATTTAGCTTTGATTATGTATCAATGAAAATTGAGTTTAAGACTACTGGTCGGCCAGCAGCATTATGAAAATTACCTCCGTGTACCACCGGTGGTGCACGTTGCAGTCAAAGTGTTAAAGCCATGACTGCATCAAAAAAAAGGAACTGAACGTTTTCAGTAGATGATATACTTTCAGGGGTGATGGGCAGCTACTACAGGAGTAATGGTGGGAGGATTAGATGAAAGATTAAGATAGTTTTTGAAATTTCCCTTATCCCAACAAAGGGGTTCTAAGAGAGGAAGGAGGAAGACACCATGAAGTAGGGATATGTGAATACGAGGAAGCTATGCACAAAGTGTCTTTATTCCCTACAGATAAAATCATAAGATTGAAAGAAGTTTGTGAAACAAGATAAAATTGATGAAGAAAGTCATAAGGGCTGAAGAAAGCAGCAATTTGCTCAAAAAAGATGGTCCATGACAAAACCAAAAAGCTAATTCAGTTTCAGTAAACGGAAGGCCTATCTAACCTTCAGCTCGGGACCTAAAATCTTCTCCCTGGGTGAAATCAGGTAAGGACGCAGTAAGGCAGAGGTATAAAAAATACGCCAACAAAAAATATAAGAGCGCAGGCAAGGAGAAACTAGATTACGAGTCATCACATTATTTTTCTAATGCAACTATGATTGAGGATTGGTTTCTCACCTCTTATTGCGTACAGCCTACAATGTGGAAGAGAAAACCGCATTAATAAGCTACAGAGGAAAACAAACTCGAGCTCACGAGCTCTATGTCAAAATATAACCACAATTTTGAATTTAAAAACTATGTATTTGATTCGGACTTGGATGGTTGCATTCCAACTATTTCAATTAACACATTCTCCGCGTATTAGGCTATATGTGTACCATTCAGTAAATTGCTTACTCATGTACTGCGGATGAATGAATGACATTCCACCTGTTTTGCAATCTTTTTAAAAAATAAGTTATAATACGAGGTGGAATGTTATCAAGCAACTGCATTTTTATATTTCTTAGAAATAATAATAATGTATTGGAGCAGTGAAGTCGATTTTCCACTTTTGCTAATTACAATCTAACCAAACCATCTGTTACTAAAAACGGAAACTCAGTGAATATGTCAAGATACCACAGAATATAAGCCACCATGAAATATACATTTACCACAGTCTTCACTGAAAATTTTGCACCTGAAAGGCTAAAACTACCAGCACCCGCCCAGTAAGAAGGAAGAGGGAAGTACAGCAGGCCTGGTTGGTTACCATCGACGGCACTGAGAGGGTCGTCAAGAAGATACACGCTCCTCTTCGAGTAGAGCGCCCTGGCTAAAGACAGCCGTTGCTTTTGCCCTCCCGACAGGTTGATCCCACGCTCCCCCACCTCCGTCAGGTCTCCAGCAGGTAGCGCGTCCAGGTCCTGGGTCAGGCTACACGCGTACACGACGCGGTAATACCTGCAGGGTAAAGGTCATAGGTAAATATTGCTCCAATGATTAATTGATTATTGATTATAAGTTAGTTTAAGCCTCCCTAAATGCTACAAAAAAGAGCGTATCAAAGAGAGGAAGGCACCATTTAATATGGAGATAAGAGAATGGGGAATCTATACAGAAGGCGCATATAAACAGTAAGTTGAGAAAGAAGTCCATGAAATAAGATAAAAGTTGAAGAAGAAAGTAGTAGATGCTGAAAAACAGGACAGCAGTGAACCAAAAACAGGTGGTCCTTAACATAGCAAAAAAAAAAAAAAAAATTTATTCCAACAAAAAGAAGACTAACCTAACTCTCAGTTGCAGCCCTCACAGATTTTTCCGCTGGGAGCACAAATTTTCATTGATACAATACTTGTATCCCACTGAGGGGGCCTAAATGATCTAATTTACAAGGTTTTCTTAGGTGCCAACTGTACTGACCGATAAAAGGTAACTAATTGTAACTACCTGCATGAGGTGATTGACAACAACTACCAGCTTGGTGTAGATAACTGCAACTACATTCATGGAGTAACTAATTGCATCTACATGCATGAGGTAACTAACCGTAATGAGGAAGTGAAAAAGACATCGTCTAAAAAGTTAACAGTAAATGACTATAACTGTTGTAAGAGTAAACACGAATAGTTGCAAAATGTGTCACAAGGCACTTGGCTTCTTTTTTATCAGGTGGCCAAGCCTTGCAAGCCAGTGACCACTACGGCCACTACCATTGGAAAACTTTTTCGTTTTAGTTGTCCTAGTTCCCAGATGTCACATTAAAATTTTTCAAGTCTTAACGTTTTCTGAGAGCATAACGCAGAGGATCTTAATTAAAATTTTATTTATTCATTGAATGATTATTTGAACTGGTTAAAAGCAGAAAACCATGACATAAGACCCCTTTCACAGCAGACCTGAGCTTTAGGTTTCATCACAAAACTCCTGGCAATAACAGCAGACTTAGAGACTAACCGGAGCAAACCAAAGGTTACCAAATACGTTACCAATCAGCAGGAATACTATACAAACCAATCTGCACTCCAAAGTATGAGCACTGGTGCTCCAGTTTGCTGCTGACCTCCTATTCACTTGCGACGTGCAATACAAAACTGGCGCGATTCAGCAACTTGCGAACGGAGCTTAGGTCAATGACTTCGTCGTTCATAAATTTACCTATTCAGATGTTCGTCTTACTCCGACAAGCGGGTAACAGAGGAAAGCTGGTGCGTACATCACAAGAAAATAATCAAATTAGGTAAGCTTCCCTAACCACAACAACCCTGTTCCGAAGCAAAGGAGGAAGGCACCAGTCAGTAAAAAGGTAAGGGAACAAAAAATCTAAGCACAAGGTGCATTACCACATAAGATCATCTGCGTATAAAAGCAGTCAGTGAGGAAATTAGATTCTGAAACAAGATAAAATTGAAGAAGAAAGTAGTAGGTACTGTAAAACAGGGCAGCAGTGAACCGAGAAAATTAGTCAGTGAATTCGCCCGCAATAAGCAAAAAAAAACAGGTTTACCTCAACAAAGCCTACGAAAACTTCAGCTCCAGAAACTCACATCTTCCTCCTGTGAGCGTTGATTCCCTCAGATACAATAGTATCCTTGACGGGATATAAAGTAAGAAATGAACACAACTTATGGCGTTGATATCGACTATTCTGGCGGCATTGTCAAAGCATTCCTCTGAATTCAGCAAGGCTTTGATTCTCTCAGATCAAATAAAACCAAATCGGTATCAGTATAAGAGGGTTCTGGTTGCTTGTTGCAGACATAGCTTTCCGCCATTGTTGGAAAGTGGAGTTCGATTATCAGCAATAAACTGAGCATCATTTTCTTATTATAACAATTGTTTCACCTTCCGCTACGATTCACGTACACTAGGGTACCACAGTCACACTTGAAAATAACAATTTAGAGTGTTGGGCAAAAACTTCCCGTAGTTTCAAAGCGTATTAATAGCTTTAAGATTCAAGCTGATTCGAAGCTGCATTTCACTATAACCCTTCAAAAAATGGCTGGTACACAAGGTCGCATACTTACTCTTCCAAGGATTTTCGATATTTTCTTTAAATAAATCTTCCAGATGTGGATGATAAACAAATATAGCCATCCTTATAGTCCCGTGATTAAAATATTCTTGTACTTGTGCACGGGTGAAACTCGTATCACAGATACGGTCATTATACATCCTCATGAGCGTGACAGAGACGGACCAAGCAAGCAACAACTGCATTATTATTAAGTGGATCTGAAAGTAACATCGAGCGTAAAATTTGTAATCTGTACTATAATAAGAGCCGAGTCCGTCCGTCTGTCCATGGTCACACTCTTCTAATCGATAGCTTTGATAGCAAAAATGATAAATCTTAACAAATTCATGAAACCATTCTATTGCATTACTTTTCTGGGGAAATTCAATTCCCTTTCACTTGCATTAAGGATACAGTCCGAAGCCCCTACCAGGCCCCTGCCGGTCCGGACCGGTGAGCATTTTTCATGTTATTGTTGGAAAAGAACCCTTAGATGGTGGACTATTCGGTCCTAAAATTTTATGGCGCTACGGACAATAAATCCCCCCCCCCCAGGAAATGGGACAAAAATCTTGAATTTTCGACCTCATTTCGACCCCATATAAACAAAAAATATAAAGGGAAATGGATAGTTTCCCAATACACTTTTGTTGGAAATGTTTCATAGATTCTAAAACTGTGTCTGGTTATGTTCTAGCAGCAAAACTCAATGAGTTGATACGTTTTGAAATATCCATGAGAATGAACTGTCAAATTTTTTCAAAAACTAAGGCCTCAATCAAAAAAACGAATAGAAGAAATTGTGTTTCTTTTCAAAAGTTACATATAATAGTCAAATTTCATAAGAATCAGACTGAAAATGAAGAATTTTATAATATTTATGTATATAACTTTTTTTTTTGGAAATCACAATTCACAGTGTGAATATGAAGTTATGCATGGAAATTATCGAAATAAAAATTAAAACTGCATTCAGTTACATAAATTATCCATTATATTACAATTCAACAAAAATTTTGTTATGGTTTATACCCAAAACATATACCTTTCAACATTCGAACTGTATCAATTCATTGAGTTTTGATGCTAGAACAAAACCAAAGACAGTTATGAAATCCTTGAAACATTTCTAACAAAGTTATAATTAGACTCTCCCAAATTTTAGAAAACAAAAAAAGTTATACGGCTCCAAACCCAAAAATAATTTTTTGTGATATAAAGTATTGCTTATCACAGAAATTGTTTTTCGAAATATCACAATTTAAAATTATAACTTTGTTAGAAATGCTTCAAGGATTCTAAAACTGTCTCTGGTTTTGTTCTAGCATCAAAATTCAATGAGTTTATACGTCTTGAAATATACATAAAAATGTATCAAAAAACTAATTTTTCGTAAAAAAATAAGGCCTAAATCGAAAAAATGACGAGTAAAAAAGGTTTACTTTCAACAAATACATATAATGGCCAATTTTCAAGCGAATCGGACGAAAAAAGGTCAAAATCCCGGACGGTATCCTTAAGGAATCCTGAATACACAATCGGTTTATTTTTACTTATAGAAATTTTCTTTGCACCTTTTTCTGTTGAAATTAATCATGATGTTTTGATATTTTTAATTGATAATGCAAAAAAAAAAGTTTTAAATTAGTTTTACCAGTAACATGGCTACCACTTAGTATAACGCCAAAGATTTGGGTAGTTGAGTTCTTGTTTTCAGAATTGTGAGTTTCTTGAAAAGCTATAATAGAGAATATTTCAGAATAAAATTCCGGCAAAAAACCCAACATGGATAGAAATGTGTCCAACCACAAGAGAGAAGTAGCAAAACTTCGACAGCAAGAAAGACGCCAAAGACTATCGGATGAACAACACGAAATGGCAAGACAAAGCAATGCGGCGCCAACGAGAAGCTAGAGCTAAATTGACCCTTGAACAGCGTTTGCCAATTCTACGGAATTGTTTAACGGGAATTTTTGATGGCTGTGTGCACTAGTTTAGAATAAAACTGCAATGAAATACTGAAAGAGTAATTTTTAACCAAGGCCTCACCTGAAAGAAACCAAGTCCTCACCTGAAAGAAACCAAGGCCTCACCTGAAAGAAACCAAGGCCTCACCTGAAAGAAACCAAGGCCTCACCTGAAAGAAACCAAGGCCTCACCTGAAAGAAACCAAGGCCTCACCTGAAAGAAACCAAGGCCTCACCTGAAAGGATCCAAGGCCTCACCTGAAAGGAACCAAGGCCTCACCTGAAAGGAACCAAGGCCTCACCTGAAAGGAACCAAGGCCTCACCTGAGAGGAACCAAGGCCTCACCTGAGAGGAACCAAGGCCTTACCTGAGAGGAACCAAGGCCTCACCTGAGAGGAACCAAGGCCTCACCTGAGAGGAACCAAGGCCTCACCTGAAAGGAACTAAGGCCTCCCTTAAATGATACAAAGCCTCACCTGAGGGGATCGAAGGCTTCTCCAAGAAGGATGTTCTCCCTGACGGTGGTATTCAGGATCCAGGCCTGCTGCCCCACGTACGCGATGTCTCCCTCCACTCCCACAGCCCCAAACTCGGGGATATCAGGCCGCTTCTTTTCTTCCGTAATATCACACTTTTCACGTGGGCCGTCGGACACGTGCTTCAAGTTTGGACGACCATCTGGTGACAAGATATGTTGGGAAGAAATGGCCTCACTCGAAGGATTTGAAACTTCATCCTCGTCATGGTACCCTATCAGCTTCATCCTGCCAAGGATGGCGTGAAGCAGCGAAGACTTTCCTGCCCCAACACCCCCGCACACCCCCAAAAGCTCTCCCTGGGGAGGAGAAGAGAAAATTATTTATCACAAGGCACAATACATCAGTCAGAAAATCTGCAACTAAAATATGGTTTGAGGCTCCTTAACCTAACAAACAAATCAGAGGTCAAAACTGGCAGAGTGGATTAAATGATAATTTCACCTCATAGCGGCAAAGATGCCTTTCAGGCAGAGTGGCCTATTTCCTAGTTCAGTTCCTAATTGGTCTCCTGGCTAGGAAAAGCCAGTTTGGCAACCCTGCGATGAACACCACGCCTCTAACTTGAGTTTCCTAAAATTCTGTGTCTTGTGGGTTAGGACACTCCGCATATTTGCCCTCCAATTTTAAAACTTAATCTTAAAATCAATCAACTACAAACTAATGACACTCCTCTATTTACTACAGGCCACAAAAAAATTTTCTAGCAGTTCCATTTCCACGATGCTTTTACTATTTAATATTGTTCCAAGCTACCAAAGCTCCACTTAGCTTTCAACATTTTACCATCATCTACCATTCGGATATTCAAGTGAGTAGTTCTATAATCTCCTAGCCTGCAATTTTCAAAACTGTCATCATGCAGATCTCCGAGTTATATAAGAGTCACTCACTCTTTTTGTGCTGAGTCACTCACTCTCTTTGTACCGAACTGTTTTGAAGAGGGTTAGCTGAGAACTTCTTAGCCTCCACAGTTTTACGAATTGTACACCGTACAGATTGGATAGGAAGTTATCCAAGCATTACCTAGTCTCATACCCTTCACAAAGCCTCCACCGTAAATACTACTACACTAAACAATACCAGCACGCACCTTATTGACGGTCAGAGTAACGTCAAAGAGAACAGGCAGCCAACCGTCGTTGGGGTTCTGCGCATCCAGCAGCATCTTCTCCGCAGGAGAAAGAGGCCTCTTCCTGGGTCGTGCAAACTCTTATGAAAATAATGGCTTAAGAAAACTTGATGAGCTGCGCCTAGCAACAGCCTTATGCACACGTAATGGCAAACATTACCGTAAGTTCCATTACCAAATTGTAATTACCATAAGCTCCCTTACCAAATGGTAATTACCATAAGCTCCCTTACCAAATGGTAATTACCCTAAGTTCCCTTACCGGTTGGTATTTACCCTAAGTTCCCTTACCGGTTGGTAATTACCCTAAGTTCCTTTACCGGTTGGTAATTACCCTAAATTCCCTTACCGGTTGGTAATTACCCTAAATTCCATTACCGAATGGTAATTACCATAAGCTCCATTGCCGAGTGGTAATTACCGTAAGTTTCTTAACTGAATAGTAATTACCATAAGTTCCATTACTGAATGGTAATTACAGAAAGTTCCATTACTGAATGGTTATTACAGAAAGTTCCATTACCGAATGGTAATTACCGTAAGTTCTACGAAAACCGACTCAACTAAGTGAACATTGACTTCTTCACGAGCTTTGGTATCACAAGGCAAAGCATGCTTTTCGTAGTTGATTTTTTGACGGTGTTAGACTTGAGAAACGTGTCTCAACCCTCTTCCGGTTTAATTTTTTACTCCGTCTCGTGATACCGCCATCCCAACCGCATCAGGTAGTCACCAGCAGCAGAACGTTGAGGGAACTGTCACTAGGCAATGATCTTCAAAGAACACACGAGGATTCAACATAATATAAAGTGTTTTCAAGATATATTTACAGGCCATAACTATCACACATTCGCTTTGGGACTGCACAGAGTAAAACAAGGAAATGCTTTATAGATTAGATTTTACGTTAGTTTAAGCCTCCATAACCGCAACAAAGACGCATCAAAGACAGGAAGGAGGAAGGCACCATTTAGTATGGACTCGAGGGAATGCAGTATCTATGCACAAGGGGCATAGAAACAGTAAATAGAGAAAGAAGTTCATGAAACAAGATGAAAGTTGAAGAAAAAAAATCAGAGGCACTGAAAAACAGGACAAGTGAACCGAAAAAAGATGATCCACTAACATAATAAAAAACATATTTCAACAAAAAGAAGGCCTACTTAACCGTTAGCTTGAGTCCTCACATTTTCTTCCTGGAATGCAAATTTTCATAGATACAATAGTTGTATCCCCCTGAGAGGGAAATGCTATATAATGAAGCATTTCACTACGAAAAATCTACTCGACTCACGTCTTTCTGTCGAGCCGGCTTCTGTGGCCCGGGGCAGGCCAGGCAAGCGTGGCCTGGCAGAGCTGCACCCCTGCCTGAGGGGCGTGAGGCCGCCCCACGTACCGGTCTGGCTCCTGCAGCTGCAGCACACTCTGTGGGAACGCGTTGGGCGCGCGCATCGCACTTTGGTTAGTCGTGGCGGTCGTGGGGTAGCGGCGTTATAATCTCAGCTTTGATTAAGTTGTGCCTACGCTACTGTATTGCTACTATTACAACAATGTTAGTATAAAAAGACTTTCCACAATTAAGGTGATCCCCTGAGTTATATTCTGAGCTTTGCTTCTTGGTACTGTATTGTTACTATTATGACACTGTAAGTGTAAGAAGACTATACACAACATAAGTGATCTCAAGAGAGTGAAGGGAAGGGACCATCTAGAAGGACTTAAAAATTGGGTGATCCATGCTCTAGGTGTAACCCCACACTTTGAGCGTAGAAACAGCAAGTCAGGAAGGAAGTTTATTTGGATAAGATATAATTGAAGAAGAAAGAAACAGGCGATAGAAAAAGCTATACCAGTGAACTGAAAAAAAGGAGTCTGTAACAAAATAAATAAGCCTATTCTATACAAACAAATGGAAGGCCTTCCTAACCTTCAGCTTGGAACCTAACATCTACCTGAGTGTTATATCTTACAGGCACAATAGTTAGATCCCTTTGAAAGAGGAACACATACATATAAACTTGCAGTTTCCCCAAAAAATTTACGTCATAGCACAAAATAAACAGACAATCACAAGACAAAAACAAGAACATGTCACAAAATACCACAAATATTGGCTTAACAGAATTATAGGCAGAATGAAAATCAATTATAAGTTTGAAAAAAAAAATGAGAATAATTGAACGCAAAACCAAACACAGGATGCATTCCAGAAAAAGTTTAATCGAGGTTTCAAATTATGATAAATCATCGGCCACAGTAAGGTAAATAGGAACGAAATACAAAAATGCCAGGGAAAATTTTTCATGCACAGAAGGAACAAATTAAATCCATGCAAACAAATTAACTAGATCAGTTTAGTGGAATTGATCCATGTAAATAAAAATATCAGGGTAACTTAAGCGACTTTTAAGTGACTATAGAAGCAAGATTAATTTAATGTGCTTAAAAACTTAAGGTTAACCCCACGATTTGAAAAAGCATTGTTGTTACAGTTTTCGGGATGAAAATAAGCACTGAAAACTATTATCAGATAAAATAACAGAATAAACACAACAAAAACATATGCATGCAAAAACAAATATTACGTAAAACAGAGATGGTTTCCTAAACATTCAAAGAAATCAACTCAAATAGGAAGTTAGTCCCATGTGCCGCAAGTTCACATGCAGCGTACTGAACAATACCACAGAATGGCTCAGCATTTTTGAAGAGAAAAAATCTTGCATGCTATTGACGCTAAACCAAAACTCGCAGACAATCCAAAGTCAATTTTATCACACACCTCCATAAAACAACTGTCAAAGTAGAGACGAGACCTGTGGAGTACAACCGGGGACAATAGGCACGAAACACGCTCGCTGAATCAATAATGCGTTAGTGAAAGTCGCGCCAAAATTACTCAAAACAAAGCTGACAACTATCTGGACTCTGGGAAAATAAAAGGACGTGTAGAAAAATATTTTCAAAACGCCAACAAAAATAAACACATAACTAAGCGGTGTAGTAAACAGGAGAAGCAAAGATAAATTTGGATCTGTATGATCACCGTTTAGGTCGTTGAGAGTGACGAACTTTTAGAGACTAGTAAAGTTGAGGTCTGACATTGGAATATTGCACAGCTTGACAACCGAGATATTTCCTCAGCTTACTTAAAGTTAGGGCTCAGCGGTCAAGTAATTGAAAAGTATTCCGCTATCAGTCATTTCAGAATAGCTCGCTAAGACTTCTCGTTTGCTGTTACCCAGTACAAAATCGCAGTTCTGCATAGTAACGTTCCAGTGAAGGCAAGGCGTCACAAGCTTGTATGGAAGCCATGAAAGCCGTGCGGATGTTTAAATTACGCCGCTTCACGCAAGACCTTTAAATCACAGATAGCTACTGCAGTAAAAGACATTTTTGCGCAGCTGCTGCGTAGCACTGGCGCTGCCACCCTGAGAGGCCAAATATGCGCAACAGTGAGCAACCTGTCAAGATCCCTAAGGAGATTTAAACCACTGAGCTTAGTTTGCTTAAAAAATGCTCTCAAACTATGGAATTGCCAAGAAAATTTCTTCTAAGAGCAGAAGAACAGAAGAGAAATATCAAATAAAACTATAGGCGTGAAGGCATATATACTGGAGGCTGTTCAACAGTATTCCATTTTGGTCAAAAAGGAGACAATAAGAACCTTTACACAATACTAATGTGAAAATTTGCTCCAAGATCTTGGAGATCACATGTTTGTAAACAAATACAACTGTAAATAGAAATGGAGTTTGGTGTGAAGTATCAGGTTGTACCATAAGTAATGTCAGGTTTTTTCCTAGTATGATAGGAGAATACAAATTTATCGAGCAGCGATTATTTATTCAACAATGCATTAATAACCGTTAGTAGCAATTTTTACACACTTGCTATATTTTTGAATGTCCCAGCAGTGGATAATTTCATTTTTCAAGGCGATGAAGAGTTTCAATTAATTGTTAATAATGTTTTGGTCTTTCATAGCTTTTCTATCCTTGAATGATTGTTAAGATTCCTGAAGAGATGGAAGTCTGAAGGAGCAACATCAAGGAAATAGGGCGAGTGCAATAAAGTTTTCCATTTCAGAGTTTGAATAATTTATTGTGTCCAAAGTCATTCGTGCAATACGTGGAAAAGCATTGACTTGTTAAAGGATGACGCCTATTCGATTGGCCAAAGCTGGGTGTTTCTTTTCTACAGCAGTATTTAGTCTTTGCAGCTGCCGACAATACAGTTTTGCATCGATAGTTTGGTTGTTTTGAAGAAGCTCATAATGAATGGTTCCTTCACATATCCCACCCAAACACACAACAAAATCATTTTATGGATGGAGTCCCATTTTTGGTTGTGATTGTTGTCCTGCATGTCAACCCAGACATTTATCATTACTGTACATAATTCACTTTTTGTCTCTGGAAACCACCCTACCCAAAAAAGTTGCTTGCAATTGGCGGGAGGCCGATGATGCACAGGCATTCCTGGGTTTCTCACGATTAGCAGCAGAGACGTCATACAAAACTCACTTCCCAAACTTGGGGTTATTTCCGAGCTCCTTTACGTAACGTTGAATTGTCATTGCACTCACATCAAGTTCAGAGCTCAATTGCTTCATGAATACAACAGAATTAGCTGAAAGCGTTCCTTTCACCAAAGCTCCATCAAATTTAACACTTTGACTGCGATGGGTTAAACTGAAGTTTAATATTCAACTCAGATTTAAAGTCAAAAGTGATGGATCAAATTAATAAATACCAACCTTTAACTGAGTCCACTAATACCATTATTTTAAAAAAAGCTTACTAGAATTTTTGAAAAGACTTATTGATAGGTTGTTTTGCAGGAGGAAAACCCCAAGCACGGCCCACCGGTGTGTCGTCTTGCAAGCAATGTGTTAGCTGGCCGACCTTGTCGTAGGCTATCTTTGAGACGGAAATCACCATTATGATACTTTTAGAACCATTTTCTACGTGTCCGTTCAGTAACTGCATATGGACCATACATTTCTTGTACTTTTTGGCAGCTGTTGACTCATTACATCCTTTGTGAAACTGAAACAGCATTATGTGTCTTCTGTGTTTGGTTGATGGCTCCAAATTAATTGAAGGATAGAAGATAAAAATGACCATAGATTCACAACTGAATCACTTTTAAGTGTATGGAAGACCACAATGGATTGATAGACTTGTGGAATAGATCATAGAATTATACCTTTCACAGTATTACGAGTTTTAACTTGTCACAACACGAAAACGGACAAGACTTACGGCACGCCCTGACACAGAGGTCAGGTCAATGATTGCGTCCCCTCCAGTGAGTGAAACGATTTTATTTTACACTTAATTTTGGCCACACATAGAAGACGCAGGAAAAAGATAAAAGAAGTATGAATGCACTGGTTTCTCAACTAAAGCTGTCACAAAATCCTTGAACTATTGTCGTGCAGAATCACACCTACAAGATAATTTTTCACCAAAACAGGATGACCAAGAAAGGTTACCTTAACCCTATTGATGGCGATACTCCCCTCGACGATGGCTCTCGTGGCTGAGCGGAGGTTGGCCAGGCTGCTCCGCACCAGCCTCGCCAGCATCGCCAGCACCGACATTGCCTGCACCCATGCACCACGCAGCCGCAGTTAGCAAAGACCGTTGCAAAGAAGGACAGCACTGTTGGTGCTACAACACTGGTCGTTACGACTGATGTATTCATAGAGTGCAACGCTCTTCTGGTGTCACCGCACGGATAGCGCCGACCGTTGTTCAAGGATGCTCCTGGTGCTACAACAATGATCGTTGCAATTGTTGCACTCAGGGAGTGCAACACTCTCTTGGAGTCACCACACGGATAGCTCCTAGTGCTATTGCAAAGTTAGCTTAAACCACAATACCCAAAAAATACAATGATACTCAAGCCAACGTATAATTAGCAACAAGCTTTCTACTCGTGGGGCCGCTATACAGTTATGACTGTCGTACTGTGAGATTGCAACGCTCTTGGTGTCATCGCAGTTACCTCCAACTATTGAAACTAGGAAGAAGAAATTTCTGTATTCTCTGGGAAGCGTACATCCTTAACGATCAAATCGTGTCGAAAATAGAGAGGTAGAGAGAAGAAACCTCAAATCGAAGTCAACGCGGTGGTGGTTCATTGAAACGATACGTCTGGCGTCTTCTACGTTACTAGGGTAAATGAAAAATGAAGCCAACCAACGTAACTTGAATAAAAAAATTCGTGGCCTCTGAAGCTGTGAAATAAATTTTGCGGCCCTCTGCAAATAAGGACACTCATAAGATAAATGACACGTGTGAAGGACACTAATTAGGCCCTCCCTCCCTGAGAAGTGCTCATGATTTGCATTCCTCTACCAGGAACGCAAGATATTAATGATCCTGAGAAGAATTAACAATCTTTTCCAGCGCACAGCCCTACGAGATGTCTACGCACCCAACCTTGTACGAAGTGTAGATTTTTCCTGCTGAATGTGCTTTCTACATGGAAGAATATGTTATCAGTGTGTCTTCGAAAGATCGTTCCTACAAGCATCGTCTTTCACAAATAAGCGCATAAAGCTGCATATTTCAAGCCCTTCGCTAATGTACGGAAGTAGTCAGCAGGCACATCTTCACTTAAACGACATTATTTGCAGAGATCGGGTTCTTAGTGGTAATCCCATTCACTGTTGCTGGAAGAAGCCATGTCGCTTTTGGGCAAAAAAGTATCTACCGTGAGCTTATACTGAAACTGGAAAAACACGAGTACGTAATAGTTCAGAATTTACACCTGAATCCGATTTATTCTCATGCAAGTATGAACATTTACGGGTTTATTTGGAGCACATTCATGCAAAGAGAGCATCAGGAGATCAAACCAGAACATAATTCTAAGGGTACCTCTCATCAATGATCCTTCACAACCACTTTTTCACGCAACTCAGGGTCATTTCGATCCAGTTGAATGCAGAGCTAAGGCAGTCATAAATGCACAAAGAAGTGAATAACACACAGAAGATACATGAAATGGTCATGTTCAGTCAAAGTATTTGCTATACAACCTACATGCAAACGATGTTAGGCAGACGTCACGCCACCAAGTGGTCGGTTCTCAGGAGGATGTCCCAGAAAATAATTCAGGAATCCGACTGAAGGTAGAACTTTTAAGCAAATGCAACTGAAGGTAGAACTTTTGAGCAAATTTAAGTGAAGGTAGAACTCCAGCAAATGCAAGTGAAGGTAGAACTCCAGCAAATGCAAGTGAAGGTAAAACTCCAGCAAATGCAACTGAAGGTAGAACTCCAGCAAATGCAAGTGAAGGTAGAACTCTAGCAAATGCAAGTGAAGGTAGAACTTCAGCAAATGCAACTGAAGGTAGAACTTCAGCAAATGCAACTGAAGGTAGAACTTCAGCAAATGCAACTGAAGGTAGAGCTCCACCAAATGCGACTGAAGATAACACTAATGTAAATGCAATAAATTGTATAATTTTAGAAGATGTGTACCATAGATTCACAGGTTCCATGATAACGTAGGTCGTCAGCAATGCTACGCTAGGGTACAGCGAGAAAACATCAAGCCAAAGCCTTAGTTTCTTCTATTGCCACAATTTACAAATTAGCAATTGTCTTGAAAGTAGGTTCTTGGTCACCATTAATTTTGATGGAATTTCTTGATAAAGGTTTGACATTGATTGAAACTTGGTTTGTGCATAGATATTCCCATTGCACAGATACTTCAATGGCGGGAAGCATAAGTCATGCGTGTACAAATTCTCAACCAAAAACCCCTAAGCTGTTGGGTGCTCAAGTCTTCAATTGCGCCGTTATTTAGCAAAATGCAAATACTCTGAACATGAACACGAACATACGGTTTCATTACCGATTTGTTGAAATGGTTTTCAGTTTTAATTGTTTGGCAACATGAATACCGAATTACCAAAGAGTGTCATTTTGCACTGTTCAGACATTCTACTTATGCTTTCTACCCTTCATACGCGCAAATGGAACACCGTATACGACAACAAGCATTAGTGCATCAGTCCCAATGGCACCGATGTTATGAGAGTAAGGCTTCCTGAGAAACTAAATCATTGACCTGAAGGTACACTCCTGTTCCTTCATTGGCCTGCAGTCGCATGCAGGTAGCAAGGCTTCTGATCACCTGCAGTCGTGAAAATGTGTCCACAGACTCAGCGAAGGCCTTGCAAGAGACCGCCAAGATGTTCGAGGCAACCCGCAGCTGCACCAGGAGAAACGCCATCGCGCTGAACGCCTAAACAGCAATGCCAGTGAGCTCAATGAACGTTTCACGGTTAATGTGAGGCTACACAGTGAGAGAAATACTGATTTCTTTCGCCAGTTACCGTTGGACATTCTTATCTTGTCAGAGAGAGAAAGAGAGCTCGTCACTTATAATATGAAAATCGCTGGGAAACGTTTCTGTCGGCGAGAGCGAGAAGAGTTCAAAACCTAGAATAATATTCCCAAAACATTTTCAGCTGTCCTTGAAATTGGCAAGGGAAGTTTCTGTCAACACCATACTTTCTCGTCATCTCCTTAGGCTACATTCGAGCAGCCGTCGCCACGCCTAGGTTTTGAGTCAAACAAAGACAAACTGAATCTCGTGAAGAATCTTCAATGGCTCAACAGCATGCAGGCATGGACTATCGAACCCTGGAAAACGAACTCTATTGAAAGCCTGCGTTCAATTCAGCATGTACTTCTCACAGCAGTCTATGATACACCAATACAGCATCTTAGCATATTTTCAAAATATTTTGCGAGACCAGTCTTATGTCAAAAGCAACTGTTCAACACACACTTGTCAATGGACGTTCAAGGACACATAACCTAAAATTTTCTCATAACTTCGATAACACAGCACGCTAGCTAAGCTGCAACAGCATACTGGGTTTACAGGCGGAGTTCTGGACTAGGGAGGAAGGAGTCACCGCATGAGCACCAGGTCAGAAAACGCCTTTTAAATGTAGTACAAGTTATAATCATTACTACACGTTTTATTAAAATTGTATAATACAGAAATATTAACATACTGTACGTCTTGTGTGCTTTATCTTTCTTGAATGAAAAAATTTACTAGAGATAATGGCGATAAAATTATCAAAATGATTCATTCTTGGATTGAAACCGAAGTCTCAAATTGCCCGCATCAAGGTTCTATGCTCAAAATTGTATTTTAAAATGCTTTAAAACCTTCTCAGCAATCGGAAATAAATATAAGTCTGCTAATAAAATAACAGTATTAAAAAAATGAGTACGGTGCTGAGATAGAAAAGATGGAAGTTTAGTTAGGCTGTAAGTTAGGGCAGACTTTGTGTGGATTTGCGGATTGTGATAAAATAAACGCAATAAGCATGTTTACTGTGAACAAATTAGATACGAGAATTGCAATTGATCATGAGAAACCTGATTGGAATAAGTCGTAAAATCAGACGTGATGAAGTTGCACAGAGAAAATCGAATACTAGTGAATACTAAGAAGAGTTAATATTCAATAGCCAGGATACCCTGCGCATACAAAAAAGGATACCCTGCGCATACAAAAAAGGATACCCTGCGCATACAAAAAAGGATACCCTGCTCTTACAAAGTAGGAAGGTAAAAGAAGACAAGACAAAGACCTCGAAAAATGCATGAAAACTAACAGAAACAAAATGGGCACGAAACATCCCTAAGGCCTTTCTGTAGCTGAAATAGCCTAATGCTATGCCCTTCCGGAGGGGTAGTTTCCAAAGCATTAAAAATACAAACTGAAACTGAAGTAACCTAAACCTACCGCCTATCTTGTGCCCCCTAAGGGAAAGAAGAGGAAGAAAACAGAGTTGATCTGTAGGTTCTTGAACTGAGAAGGATGAAGAGTATTTAGTCGATTAGAACAGATGAAGGTTAAGTCAGAAGTGAAATGAATCAACAATAATGATGGAATAAACAAATGAATAAAGGAATACAAGAAGTGCTGGGTGGCAAAGCCATATACGAAGAGAATGCCAGAATGTAAGTGTGTGTGTGCGCGCGTGAAAGATCAAAACGAATGGAGACTGGGTGAGTGCCATTCAATCTTTGATATGAGCATGCATCCTAAACAAAATTGTGGCAATTTTTTTTCGGAATGAGCACATCCGTGGAAATGAAAACTCAAAATTGCATTTGCTGGAGCATCAAATTTTTGCAACCGAGTTAAACAAGCAAGAGCTGCCCATCTTGTCACCAGTGTCACCAGGTTACAATTTTCCTTCATAGAAAGCTGGAACATCCATGCTATGTACCAGCCGAAAGATTTCTCAATCGGCCAACCCGCTAGCACGGAATAGAGAGAGCGACGAACTATATTATGTTATACAAAGCCACAGAATCCAGAGCAACCACATACGCCCCACCCAGTAGTTTCAGAAGACCAAGCAACCACTGCGTGTTCAACAGTGCTGCACTCCAAGCATCTGGGCTCTGCTTCTGAGCAGTGCATCTGTAGCCTTTGTATCGTATGCTCAGTGAATGAATGGACTTCATTTACTCATTGATATCAGTACTTGCCAGCATTTATACGGTAGGACTATTAAATAGTCATTTCTTCAGACCAAGGGCTGTTATTCACTCCATAAAACCTGTAACATTATACTGTTCATTCTTATGCTTCAATATTAATGAACTGTACAAGATATATTTATCCGGTACAAAGTTTGTATCCACAAAAAAAAATGGACAAAATCAACAAAACACAAGTACAAAGCTTGGATGGAGATCATACCTTCATGGAAACAAGGATGTACTTGGATAAGACCGTGAAGAAAACCAAATGAACCCGTAGAAAATACTAAATAGTGCCATTGAGAATACTAAATGAAGCAGTGGTGAATATTAAATGGAACCATGGAGAATATTAGATGGAGCAGTAGGGAATGCTAGATGAAAACATGGAGTACCAGGCCCCATTAACCATCATTATCCAAAAGCAGCGGAAGTCAATGGGTGTAGAGTGCGGCGCGAGGACGGGCGTTACCTGTATCCTCTTGCTCGAAGACTCCCACTCCACGAGACTGCGCACACAGTGCGGCAGGATGAACACCGTATAGCCCATATTGCGTAGCAACGACCACACCGAGAACGCCTACAAAACACCGAGTCTTCAGTTGTGCATTTTTAACACACGCAACACTTAAGTGCGCTCCAAGTAGGCTGACGTGGTGCGTGTCATTTCAGGCTTTAATTCCAAGCCCGCACACACAAGGCCAAAAATGACGGCATGGACCAGGTAGTGTGCGTCCAACGGTGTTGCCTTGGATCGTCACAGACCATCACCCCTAGGTGCTTAAAAATTAAGTTACAACACTATTCATAGTTCAAATTCTCTTAAAATGTTCACGATGTCAACACGCCCATTTGCGCTCAATAAACTGAGCAAAATCATCATCTCGACGTCACATTGAAACATTGTAAATAACATTGAACACAAATTGCAACATGAAAACCAAAATCCCCACGACATCTTTAGAATGATCAACAGTTTAGCATCATTTATAGATTCGAAAGCATTTCATCAACAAACTCATGCATCAAAAACATTCAATTTGATGACTTTATCCGTGAAACCTTTTTATAAAATCAAGATGTTAATATCTGCAACCAAAACAAAGGTCAAAACTGTGGCACCTGTGGCAGTAACTCGATCGCAAACTTTTCATTATTTCATTCGATAGTTAAAAATTCTCAGGCTACAATGAATCCGATCTTAAGAACGCGAGGAGGAAGACCATTTTGTATGGACTGAAGATAAAGAGGACTCTAAGCGCTAAGGTGTGTTCCACACAAAATACCCCGCACATAGAAGCAGAAAGTTAAGAAGGAAGGCTATGAAACAAGATAAGTTTGAAGAAAAAAGTTATAGGTTTTGAAAAACAAGACAGCAGTGACCGAAAAATATTCTCCTAACAGAACAAAAACATTCTATTTCAACAAAAAAAAGGCCTCCTTGACTCTCAGCTGAGGACCTCATATTTTTTCCCTGGGAACGCTAATTACCATAGACACAATTTTTGTACCCCTCTGAGGGAATTTGCTCGACTAATACCATGCCAAAAATTTTTCGTTTCATGAAAAAAAATAGAAACCATAAAGAACAAACTTTGAGTACTCGCACACTTGAATGAAACAACTCCAGAAAGCTTGGTGAGATGCTGTTTGTGCAAGATTGTTTGTGTGACATTGAAACTCGTCGGTTACAGCCAGAGAGCCAAAACGTGTCTTCTCATAGCAAGCTTAGTCGTATTTTATTTATACAAGAATGGAGTAATGAGTTGCGAGGGACAAGAAAGTGAATTCTCTCAGAGCTCTTCACGACCTATCGATGATACAGGCACCGTAGACCGGAGCGCCGTCAGGTGTCGGATTTGACAGCGAAGGTTATTTACCCAAAAACAACTTTGATAAATTTAACTAAATTTACATCTTATAGTAACCAGTTTACGGAAGAATAACAAAGAAATAAGGAACAATTTGTTGAATTGGTATTGTAAAGCATTAAAATCATGCGGTACTAAAAAGACCAACACCAAGCATCTCGATCATGTGAAGCTGAGATAAGACACAAAAGTTCGAATTTCGATGTTAACTTAATGTCGAGTTTTGAAGCAGTTTTTTCCATAAACAGAATGAGCACTTATCTGAAGAAATCTCTTCATTTAAATTCTGTACATAATAAATGCAATTAATTTCCGAGGAGAATCGGCACCCAGTTGGAGACAAATTTCATAACTATTCCACAATAACAAAAAAAGCTTTTCAATCGCTTTAAATAGAAACGCCGTGACATGCAAGCGCACAGCAGAGCAAAGCTCAGAAGGAGAAACAAAAACTGTGGGCAGGTAGAACTCGAAAGTTTTTGAACTGAACCTTGACATCGTCAGTGTTCTGAGGTGCACAGGATGAAACAAAAATGAGTGGACAAATAGTAAGAAGGATGGAAAAAGTTCTAGTAGCTATCAGAGGGCAGACAAAAACACAAAGGACCTGGAGTTCACTGCAGAAAAATGAATGCAGAGGAGATCGGGAATGCATTTTAGTTCTCCCAGTGGAAGACGCAAAACTCGTTTTTGGTGGGAGAGAATTGAAGCACAGAGTCAGACCAATCAATGACAGAAAATTTGGAGAGAACAGTCTCCGACTAGTCAGTGTAGGATAATTCGTAAAAAGATGTGGGACAAAACAGGCGAGAGAAACATACCAATCAATCAGCAAATAGCAGAAGATTTGACTGCATCTATCGGTCTATCTATAAGCTGGTCTCTCTTCGTTTAGTTTAGTTTATTAGTTAGTTTAAGCCTCCCTATCCTCAACAAATGAGATGTAAAGAGAGGAAGGAAGAAGGCACCATTTAGTATGGAGCTAAGGGAACGTGGAATCTATGCAGAAAGGGCACAGAAACAGAAAGCTAAGAAAGAAGTTCATGAAACAAGAAAAAGTTGAAGAAGAAAGTAGTAGGCGGTGAAAAACAGGACAGCAGTGAACCGAAAAAAGATGGTCCGTAACACAACAAAAACCTATTCTATTTTAACGAAAAGAAAGCCTACCTAACCTTTAGCTCGGGCCCTCACATTGTCCCCCTGGGAGCGCTAATTCCCATAGATACAATAGTTGTATCCCCCTGAGGGGGCTGGTCTCTCTTCTTGAATTAGCTTGCCAGAAGTAAAAATGACCAGGCGAGAATGAGCGTGACAGACAATATTGATATTAAGGGTGTTGACAAAATCAACATTAAAGCACGAAGGCGATTCATTTACTGGCGACAGATAGAGTGACAAGGATGACAGTCGAGGCAACTGGACAAGAATGCGAGAGACAGAGCGACAAGGAGGACAGTCGAGGTGACTGGACAAGAATGCGCGAGACAGAGCGACAAGGATGGCAGTCGAGACGAGGAAGACGTTACCTGAACACGAACCAGGGACACCTGTCCTTCCCTGAGGTGCAGAACACAATGAGTCACGCAGTCGAGGCCGAAGTGTATCAGGCCGATGAGGCCCATTATTGAGGTCGCCTGCCAGCCATTTACAAACCTTAGCAGCGTCAGTCAGCAACTGGACTGACCGTGTGAACATGGTTCTAACGAGCCTAGATTCGCTACTGATAAGCTCAAATCTTAATGCATATAGAACGGCAAAAACGATTAAAAGGTTACTGTAATACAGTAGCGGAAGGCTTCGGGCTAATACTCATCATTAGTCTAATATAAAATCGGCATAAGAATTAAATCTGAAATTCCCACCTTATTAACCAGACGACTAAAATCGCATGTAAATTATTAATAGTCTATTGAAGTTAAATTTTGGGAAATTGACTGATGTTCACGACCCGATACAAGAAGTATAGAAATAACTTTAGCATCTCTAGAGGAAGGCTGATATCAATTAACACCAATATAAACTAGTTGCCCAAAGAAAAAGTAACCAACTCCAATCATCAAACAATGCATAAATTGTATAAGCCTCAGCAACCAACGAGCAGAAAAAACGCACGCAGCTTTCAGTTGCCGCTATCAAGAGTGGAAATCTCTTCCAGCTTTGGCGAGTGTTTGCAGCTAGTTTCTTGACCAATTGAGCTGATGGAACGCAATAAACCTGGCCAAAAACGGTGATACGAGCTAAGGTGATAGCATTGAGCTTACAAAACTTGCACGTGAAAAGAAAAGAACGGAAGCAAAACATTCAGCACTCGTGTGTGTATGAGGTTGATATCGTGAGCCCCTCCTTAAAAATGAGGCCAAATTTTTCATAAGAACATAAATCCCTTAGTAAATTCCTAGAGTCATTACATTGGAATCAGCAAAAATTTGCTAAAACCGTCTCCAAAAAACACCAAATCTACTGTCTACACCAGACGAATAAGTGAAGGAAAAGCACACGTTCTTAATTATGATGAGCTTACAAATTCGACCTCGCTTCAAGAAATACCAGATCCCAAAAAGACTTTTTCCAGATCACAACACCAGCCACGACATAAACAAAACAGATCTAGTTTCAATATATTGTTGCTAATAAAAAGCAGTAACGACAAATTTCAACCACTGGAAAATACTTGTAATATCCAAAAATAAACACCATCATTGTAACAAATGACACAAGAAAGCATAAACAATGCCATTGAAAACAGCTCTGTCACGCGTACAGAATGGCAACAAATAGAATTATATTTATGATATAGGTAAACACCTGCGTACAGAGGGTAGTCAAAATAACAGAAATACCTGGGATTGAATTAACATACTCGTAGAATAAGAAGTTTGATTCACAATTCGAAACTTGTACATTATTACGTCTCTTAATTGAACCTGGGTAGCCCTACCTTTTTCTAAAATTGTTACTTTTTTGGTTCGATTGTTTAAGTATGGTAACAAACATCAATACGAATGAGCAGCCTCTTCAATTATCAGAAACGTCAAAGTGCTCAGGTGCATGGGCTGCAATCACTAAAACGGCTGAACTGGTCGGCATATTAAAACGTTAGACATCTTAAAAAATAGGAAAAACGTCATCAAAGCACACGTATAGTGACAAAAATTGGCAAAAATATCAAGTCACTCTGTTAGATTGTCTACCCTCCGATTTTGTGCGAGTAGTAGATACAATACTGGCGAGTAGTAGACACAAAACAATGCGAGTTGAAGATACAATAATATGCAGGTAGTATACACAATGCAAGTAATAGAGACAATACAACTCTAGCACAAGCCAATAATATCATTAAATGAATAGAAAAAATGCTTAAAAAGCTCGACCACCGAACAAGACTGCACAGCCTCTCGATCCAAAGAGACGAGCATGAGATGACGTGTACTTGTATCCTGCGGAGCGCTGTGCGACCTTCCCAAAGGAGATGGGCATGCGGGAGATGGGCGAGACCCTTCCTGATGGCCGTCGTGAACACCACCACCACTGGGTATGCCTGGTACACCCAGACGCGTGTAGTGGTGAGCTCACTTTAGTAGCTCTTCAAGTAAACTTACTAACTCTTACCCGCTGAAGTTGGGGGTCCCAGTGCACCTACCTACCAACACTTAATCGATGTTGCTTCCAGTGCACCTACCAACACTCAATCGAGGTTGCTTCTAGAGCACCTACCAACACTCAATTGAGGTTGCTTCTAGAGCACCTACCAACACTCAATTGAGGTTGCTTCTAGAGCACCTACCAACACTCAATCCAGGTTGCTTCCAGAGCACTAACCGACATTTAATCAAAGGTGGTTCCAGTACACCAACCGACAATGAATCATCAAAGTTGGTTCCAGTCAAAACACCACCTTAACTTCATGAAGAAACTCACACCACATGAGGCCACGACGTCTAGTCTTAAGTGAACAGAGCAGAACCTAAATTGCAACCCTGGAGAAAGTGTAAGCTCAGGCCAATATTGACGACCTTCATTAGTGACCACAGTCAATGCTACCAGACATACTGAATTATGCAGTGATGGCAACAACAACTGAATTACTTACTTGCTTAAGGTATCTATTTTACAAACAAAATTTACCCACACTACAGGAACAAATTGGAGTCACTGCGGACGGTATCGCACAAATACATCAAAAATTTACTTAGTGGTAAGATCATGCGTGGTAAGATCATGCGTGGTAAGATCATACATCATGGGTGTACGAATACCATGAAGACACAAGTACCATAAAGGGGCTAAATTTCTAGCATCGTGAAAGTACTTGCACCGTAAACATACCAGCTCCCACTTTTTGAACATTCTTAGGTATGCGGGTATAGATTTACAACGTATGCTACCAGGTCGAATTTAAGTACCCACTAAAGCCTGCTTCAAAACAAAAACAAGCTTGCAACTTGTCTGGAAATACGAAATGCAGTTCCATGTAAGCTCTCATTGCCACTGTCATCAAGCACAACAATACTGGACACCTGATCACCAAACTACACGTTCACCGAAAGGTGCCAACAGCTACAGTTATCCATAAAGAAAAATTTTTGTAATTTAAATCAATTAAAAAATCAGAACGATCATTTAAGACTTAATGGGATGGTGTCACTTGACTCTACCTCCGCTATTAAATAGGGTACAATGACACAGGCATACAGGTAACGATGCCAAAAATGAGCGCAATGATTTGAATAAAGCATTTCTCAAAGTAATTGCTATCAATACTTACTCCAATGACCACACAGAAATAGGAAGCTTATCATTAATATTTGCCTAATCAAACACGTGGAGCACAGACAGTCTGTAATTAACATTTCCTAAAGGACTAGTGAACTTAAGACCACTCGAAAATAACATTTACCAAAAAAATACGCCCATAATTGACACAAAGGCCGTCAGTAATTAAAATATTCCATGGAGACCGCGCGTTCCTATAGCAAATAAATTATGATTGGACAAGATGACCAGGAAGTCCTATGATAGCCAATATCAACACTTGCCAAGATGACTTTACAGTCTTATAGCAAATAAAATCGACACTTGCCATTATGACCCAACAGTCCTACAGCTTCGTAACTAATATCTGCTTCCAGGACGAGGTAACATTCACAGACACTCTGTAATTATCACCAGCCAAAAATATCGACAAACGTCCTTTCTGAAGGGCATTAAGAAACCACTCACATCGTTCTCATATTTTAAATGTTGCGATGAAAATTTCACTCCGTACTGGATTTCATGAATGAAAATAAAAGGAAAATTAAATCACATCCTATTTGGTTTTAATGTAGCACAATTAGGCCGTGAATGGGTTGCGGCAGTTCGAAATGGCCACTGTCAGTACCTGAGCAGGCGTGAGGTTGTTGCCGGCAGCGATGTGGGCGCAGAAGGTGACGATGGCGGCGATGACAGGCACTGTAGGGGCCATAGCGAGGCTCACACTCTGCAGGTAGGCGCTCTTCTCGAGCAGCACACGCTCCCGCTCCCGCACCTCTGCACACAACGAGTTGCTTTACTTCCATACACAAAAGTGCCAGATTGTTTTTTTCTCTGGCCTCAAAGTTTACAAACTTGGTATGGGATTCTTGATCACCTCATATGTGCCAAGAAAATTCGTTCCACAGTTGAGCAATTAGTTACGGTCCCTAGTCACATCTTCAGTCACATCACTAGATCCCCCCCCGGGGGGGGGGGGTTAGGGGACAAAAATCTAATATTCGACCCCATATACAAAGAAAACAAAACGGGAAATGGATAATTTTAAAATGCATTTTTGTTAGAAATGTTCCAAGGATTCTAAAACTGTCTTTGGTTTTGTTCTAGCATGAAAAATCAACGAGGAGATACGTTTTGAAATATCGATATAAATGAACTAAAAAACCAATATGTCTAATTTTTTCCAAAAACTAAGGCCTGAATCAAAAAAATGAATAGAAGAAATTTTTTTGTTTTTCAAAATTTACATATAATAGTCAAATTTCATAAGAATCAGATTGAAAAAATAAAATTTCATAACTTTTATATAATAAAATAAATTTCATTTCATTTTATTTATTTATAGAAATTACAATTCACAATGTGAATATGAAGTAATGCATGGAAATTATCGAAATAAAAATGAAAACAGCATTCAATTACATAAATTTTCCATTATATTACACTTCAACAAAAAATTTTGTGTATGGCTTATACCCAACACCTCTAACTTTCAACATTCAAAACGTATCAACTCATTGAGTTTTGGTGCTAGAACAAAACCAAAGACAGTTTTGAATAGAAGACATAACAATTTGACAATATGAACGAGGTCCTATAACTATCGGGTTGCTACCCAAGTCCCATTCCATCAGACACACATTCACCAGAGGAACAGTTGAAGCAAAATGAGCAATCACATTCACAGATATCAGCGTGTACTCTCCTCAACAGTGAAGTTGGTTTCCAACAAGTACCCACACAGCCTCCTCACCTGCGATGTTACCAGCAAAGCTGTCCTCCCACGCATACATCTTGATGAGCTTTATGCACACCAGCAACTCGTTGACCAGCCGCACACGCTCGTCCGTGACGCGCACGGTGCGCCTCCGCAGTGCGCCGGTAATGCGCGAGATGCCGTACTGAAATCACAAACAACTCGTTTGGACATCACTATTATAAAAGGAGCCCCGTCCGTGTGTAACACTCTGCTATAATCGATAGCTTTGATAGCAACAAGGATAAAGCTTAAGAAAAACAAGAAATTATTCTATTGCATTATTTTTGTGTGGCAATTCAATTCTCTGTCACTTACATTATGGTATCCAGAATACGCAATCGGCTTATTTTTATAAACAAAAATTTTCTTTGGAGCTTTTTCTGATGAAATTTAGCATGTTGCTTTGATATTTTTAATTCATAATGCGAAGAAAATGTTTTAAATTTGTTTGACCGGTAATCTGGCTACCACTTAGTATTAAGGCCCAAGATTTTGGAACTTGAGTTATTGTTTTTGAAATTGTGATTTTCTTGAAAAGATTCGAAGAAATAATAGACGACATTTCAGAATAAAATTTCGGCGAAAGAGGCCACCATGAATAGAAATGTGTCCAAACGCATGAGAGAAGTAGCAAGACTTTGACAGCAAGAAAGACGCCGAAGATGATCAGATGAACAACGCGAAATGGCAAGACAAAGCAATGCTGCTCGCCAACGAGAAAGCTATAGCTAAATTGACCACTGAACGGCGATTGGAAATTCTACGGAATAATGCAGAGCAACACCAAGTAGCTAGAGAGAGCGTAACACATGAAAGAAGCGAGGAAATTCTTTGGCATAACTCTGGACAACATCGAGTGTCACGAGAGTATTTAAATCAAGAAAGAAGGGAAGAAATTCTTCAGACTAAAGCCAAACAGCATCGACTTGCACAAGCGAATTTAACTCAAGAAAGAAGGGATGTAATTCTTCAGATTAATGCTGACCAGCACGTGCACTAGTAACAATAATAACGATCCCAAGCAGGTTTTCACAACGATAGTGACCATTACTGGTAGCCTTGTGAATTGGCTGCGGGATCTAATGTCTAATATAACATGTCAGCCAACAATGTTACAAATACTAAAGATTAGCATTGAGTAAACTACTAGAGAAATACATGGGGTGAATAGACGAGGTTTGCAGTGGAGTATGAAAGGGCTTTATTGCTTTGGGATATGTCAACGTCATAATGTACTTAAAATGACACATTAAGAACCGTGCGAATGACTCTCAGCAGTACACCTGGATTACGGTAACGTAATCAACCACAGACTTTAATCCTAGTTAAATGTGAGCTCCATCAATTTAGCCAACTTAAATGCGAGAATGAAATATATGATTATTTCACCACACAAACTAATTTCACTAGTCATCGAAGTTAGTTGCCAAATTCTGTACCTACTTGTCAAACACGGATCATGTATTTGTCCAGTTTATGTAAGCAAGTATGATCCTCAGCAGTCTATGTTAGCAAGTAACAGGTGCTGAAAAAATACAAATTCACATTGAAGCGAGAAAGCATGATTCGTAACGTAGGAAAAACATGACCTTTTTCAACACAAGGAAGGTTTACTTAAACATCAGCTCGGGACCCAACAATTTCACCTAGAAGTGATAATTCCCATTAATACAATATTTGCATTCCTCTGAAGGGAAATCAAAGTGAAAAAATGTCACACAAGACCCATAAACCTTGCGAATTGCATGAATGCTCCTACTTTGCATATCCTTTTTTTTGACATTCCTATAGAGCTAAACTGTAACGTCATAATGTCGCTAATTGTTTTTCAGTTGGGTAGCAGGATTAAATTAATAAGCTTACTTGTAAGCAGAAGACGTTTTTGTTTAAAGCAGTCAGTCATCATGGCTTCAAAAGGCTTATTCAAAGGCAGTTCTTTTCTCAAAGGCTTCAAAATATCCATTTCAAAACGTCCTATCTCTACACAATAATTTAAGATGCAAAAAAAACATCAAAAGAGAATCCATAATACAATACGAGGCACAAAATGAGAGGACGTAGTGCCAAGCAAAAGATTCTACAAAGTGCAATGACAATGAGGTGGAATAAAGCAACATAGTATTGAACCAATGATAAACACTGAGCGTAAATTAGATTAGATGTTAGTTTAAGCTTCCCTAATCTAAAAAATACGCTCCAAAGAGAGAAAATAAAAAGGCACTGTTAAATATCGAGTCACGGGAGCGCAGATTCTATGCTCAAGGGATAGAAACGGTAAGTTGAGAAAGAAATTCTGAAACAGGATAAAAGTTGAACAAGAAAGCAGTAGGTGCTGAAAAACAGGACAGCAGTGAACCAAAACAAGATGGTCCTTGACATAACAAAAAACATTTTATTGCAACAGAGAGAAGGCCTACCTAACTCTCAGCTCGGGCCCTCACACATTTCCCCCTGGGAGAGGTAATTCCATGAGAAACAACAGCTGCATCCCTCTGAGGAGGACACTGAGCGTAAGACCTCTCAGCGCGAGGGGGGTTCGCTGGCCCGTCACCTGCAGGGGATAAAAGAGCAGGAAGGCCAGCATGCCGAAGAGGGCGTGGGGCCCCAGCAGCCAGAGGATGTAGGCCACGCCCCCCACCCCCACAACTGGCCCCCCAACGATCAGCACCCCCAGCACCACGAAGTCGAAGATACGCTGGCCGTCGTTTGCAAAAAGGTTGATCATCTGCAAGCAGGCATTGATTTTAGTGGTTGATGATCTAAATGGAGTAACTGATTTTATTTGGGGGTATCAGAAATTTCTGTACTCTTTTCTTGAACCAAACTTTAAAACATATGAATAAATCCAAATAGATGTTTCTACGGTCAGATCAAGTGTCAGATTTCCAGTTAAACTTTACATTTAATTGAATTTACTCAGGTTGATTATTTAAACACATCTATAGACCATGGAAGAGAAAAGTTTCAAAGTGAATCATATGCGTCATTGCATGCTGTATGAACTCGTGGGAGATAGTAATCCAACAACACCAGAGTAAAACATAAACTCTGTCTATCCAGAAGGCTCTCAGCTTAAATTTCATGCTTCTCTCTTCCCTGCCGCATGTGTTTAACTTATTTCAATTACTCTCCACAGCACCTCCCCATTTTCTTGTCCTTGTTCTTCTCACTCACACTTAGCTCCGCTCCACTCAAATGTTCTCAATACGAGTCTATTCCAACACAATGGTTCATATATTCCATACTTCGACTCTACATCTCGAATGCATCAGTTTCATGCAGTCCTCTCACTGCCCCCTCACCTCCTTATCCCCCCCTTGTTTTTCACCAACACTCTTTCATCTGCCCCTCACCTCCCCGGCCTTGTTCCTTCACCAACCCGCCCCCCTTTGCTCCCTCACCTCCCGACCGTCATTGCTCCTTCCATAACACTGTTCCCTCTGCTCCCTCACCTCCCCGACCCCCTTGTTCCTTCACTTGCACTCCCTCTACTACACCCTCGCATCCCCAACTTTCGTGTTCCCGTACCAACATTCCCCTCACCTCCCCGACCCCCTTGTTCCCCAGCGACGGCAGCCTCATGAGCTTCTTGTACACCAGTCCGAGGCAGGCCGCGCGCAGCCGTACGCCAGTCCTGCGCAGCAAAATACCGATCAACATCTCGTTGTCTCCAGGCATCCCCTAGAGGAGAAGTGCATTATTTCCATCTCATAAGATGGTAGGAATGTTGCTTTCCAAATTTTCGTTTACAACGATCTGCATGGAAATTTTTAGCTTTTTTTGAGCACTCACTTCTCACGTTCCACACTCTGAGCAACTGAGCAATGGTAAGTAAAGGGAAGATAATATTGCCTTAAATTCTCAAATGTTGCTACTACTTTGAAAAAACTTAATCGTAATTTTGCTATTATGAACGTTATTACAAGTCCTATGAATAGTGTATAAGCATTAAAAACACATGCCAATTAGGGGAGAAATGGCTCGTACAACACTGATACTGCACTACAGAAAAGCCGCATGTTGCTGCTATCACTTGCTTTATTTTTAGGTCAGACGCACTTGCAGTAACAACATCAAGCTTATAAACTGGTAGAAATTCCTCTATGTCATGGTTCATTCTTAAACAAAAGCTTACATAACTTACGGCTGCGCTCAGGAACGCCAATATCACCTTCATATAAATGATTGACAACAATGCTTTTAGGCATCATTTTTTTTAAATGGACTTAGACATCTACATTAAATTGATCAACGAAGTATTAAAACACCTAGACATTACTTCACATTTAACAAACAAAGGAACTTGAACCACTTTGGAGCAGATAATTAGGTGATGGCCTTGAACTTGGAAGCGAGGGTCGACGGTCGACGGTAGTCAGGCCCACAATTCCCTATGATGTACACCACACACATACAACAGGTTGGTTCCCCCAAGTTTCTTGTCTGTGCACCAGACTCATCTAAAGGGATTTACATGGGTCATTCCATGCAACATCATCCATGACGGCATCAAAGAGAGAGCAACCTTGTCACAAGGTAACCATAATGTGTTGTACTTCATCGAAATCCTTTCTAAGTGACTGACTGTTCATTAATCTACACGCTTCAGAAGAAAATTTCTCATTATTCACCATCGGTCAAGTTGCATTTTTCAGCCTAGCCTGCAAAATAGCGCATGCCAGTTACATTCAACACATCTGGCATACCTCAGGTTCTATCCGTACTGCTCAGACATCAACTCATAAGGATCTCTCTTTTACATGCTCATGTTTACTAGTTACAAAAGTGGATGTTCAATTGCTCTATTACAAATAATGTGCAATTATTGTATTCATCATTTCACCATCAGGTACACCTGTTCACACCTGAAGCCTTACACCAGGCTGCAAACACGAGTTGGCTTCCAAACCTCCGTCGTACTTCTGTATTTAAGGTACACTCCTATCTAGGTACACGAAGTCAAGTTAGGCAAAGAAGGAACTGGTACAGAGCACCTTTAGACATCGTATTTTCCAATTCTTGATCACCTATGGAAGTAACCATCTAGAAAGTACTTTCACAAAACTGGCCCCACTTGGTAAAATAAAGCATTTCACTGTATCTATTTGCCAGTAACGTTCTCAAGACTGAAAAATATAACGAGTTAGGGCAAATAGAATACGATTCAAAACGTCCCAGTTCAGTTTTGGGTCAGGAAAAAAACATCTAAATAAAGATAATATTAAATGTTAGTTTAAGCCTCCCTAAACGCTAAAAAAAAGTATTCCAAAGAGAGGAAAGAGGAGGGCAACATTCAGTATAGAGATAAGGGAACGTGGAATCTATGCAGAAGTGGCATAGAAACAGTAGATTGAGAGAGAGATTTATGAAACAAGATAAAAGTATAAGAAGGAAGTAGAAGGTACCGAAAAATAGGACAGCAGTGAACCAAAAAAAAGGTGGTCCTTAACACAACAAAAAACATTTCATTTCAACAAAAGATGGCCTACCAAACTCTCAGCTCGGGCCCTCACACATTTTCCCCTAGGAGTGCTAATACATCTACATTAAGAGTAATAACAGAAATTGCACATGATGGTGGACTGTTCTGTCTCGTTAGAGGTGACGAGGCATTGCTCGGAAAATCCAAATACTTAAAAAGAATAATTCTGCTATATATATACATGTGCGGCACTGTACAAATTCGTCTAGTTATTAGAGCATCTAAGATGTGCAAGGCCCTGCCTCAGTGACAGGAGACATTAGATACAACTAAAACCTATTTATAATTGGATATTAAAGCAGTTTTCATCATTCCATCTCGAGTTCGTACTGCATTTGCCAGACTTGATATCAAGAACTACAAAAATCTTTCTTAGTCAGAAACAGCTTTCCAATGAAATAAGAAGACCAACATTCTAGTTCAAAATACGCACTTCACTCGCTAAACCAGTTGCTTGGTAACCTTAAAGAAAACAAATATTAAGATACTGACAAACCGATGTTTATCAGTATCGGCAATTAAGAGGAACCGATGAAAAAATGAAAGTTATGGGGACGTTGATCAATTCAAGTTGCAGCACAGCCCCGGTGCTAGCAAGCATCAAGTGGAAGGCGTTAGCACTGATGTAAAGACGCAAGGGCTTTAAATTTAACACTTTAACTGCGATGAGCTAAACTGAAGTTTGATATTCAAGTCAAATTGAACTCAATTTCAATCTTCAATGTTAAAATGAACAAAAAATTGGCAGAAACGTGTTTTTAATTTATTTCTAACATGTGTGTATCTATGAATTTATTCATCCATATATCAAGGCCTCTCCATTCCACCTAGAAGTTGTACATACTCAATTAGTGACTACCAGATTTCCTCCCAGTCCCATAATCCGCAATTGCTCACTGTCGCACACACGTTTTCAGGATGTCTAAAGGGCCTTTCACACGATCAGTTTTTTCGTCAGTCAACACTGACACTCCAGAGTGTGGTCAAAACACTCGCGTTCACACGTACGTTAGCGTGACTGAAGTGGCGCGTCACTGGCAAGCTTGGCAGTGCTTCACTATGCATAGTCGAGAAACATTCGTCGTAGTCAAAGCAAGCATACTCATCGGCTTTGCGGTCATAGAGAAGAAAAAACCCCATAAATACATAGTGAGTAAAAGAATGGCTAGCTAAACATCCAGAAAATGGCAGTTATAACCGGATTTGTAGTTAGTTAGGGCTAAATATCAAAATTTTGCTCACTAATTATTTGTCGCATTCGTTCCTTTTCTTAGCATTTGTAAAATTTAGTCACACCAAATCTAACAAATACTACAACTACCACAAATGTAATAATCTACTTCATAATAACTTCAAGTGCAGGTAATATTTTCCGCTCGTTCTATACAGTTTTGCGTGTACCAGCGTGTAATAGTACAGCTCATAAATTGAATTTTGTTCTTGGAGAACTATGTTCGGTCATTTCCTAGCGACACAGTGACTAGGATATAGAAATAACAATTGAAATCTAGCGCACATTCATTAGTACTGTATGATAGAATTCACGCGCAAATCTGGCATCCGCAAGCAAATATTATAAAATATAATAAGCCTCTCAAATTACTGCGTCATAATATCTAATAATGCATGTGAATGTGACAGTGGTACGGGTAAACTGATAAATGTTTAAATTTATTTTAGGAAACATTTTCATGTTGAAATTTAATGTTAAGAAGAATTCATGGAAAACGTTTTTTATTTTATTTGACAATGCCGGACAAATTGTTGAAATTGCACTTCGGTTAAATATTTTATATTTTCATTCTAATAAAAAAAAATAATATACCTTTGCAGTATTTCCTGAGTGAATATTAAATAAGATTGGAAATCCTTTGTAAATGGCGCTGACACAACAGGACGAATGCATTATGATATGCATGTAATAAAATAAACTGTTGTTCTCCGCACCTTTGAATCCAGGTGTTATCCTCTGCTAAATAACAGATTTTTGGAAGCAAAGGCTGTAAATTTTTTCTTAAATTTTTTTTGAAGCGTATTAATTTGTCCTTCAACCCATTCTCACGTAAACTAATATTGTGTTGATTCATTGCTTCAATAACATATTTGAGCGACTTGCTTCTCATATCTCTGCTCTTGTATTCATTCCTTTGTACTTCCACAAAGCAGGCTGTTCACGAAAATAGTTAATTTATCATTGAGACCAGGCTGAGACCATTTGATATGGGAGAGCGATCGCAGCCATCCTTACTAGACGCCGGGTGGGCGAAAACTGACACGCAAATAGAAGCAAAGCAGCAGTCAAACCCGACAGTGGCGAGTGCCGAGTAGAGAGCAAAAGAGAGCACGCATGCCCAAATATGGTGTTGCGGAACCGTGAATGTCAGTGTTGACTGACGAAAAAACTGATCGTGTGAAAGCCCCTTTAGCAGGTTTATTTCAACAATTTTTGGTCACTCGCAATATGGAAATTCTCTGAGCGACCACCAGATGAGACGGCAGATTAGACGGCAGATTAGATTAGATGTTAGTTTAAGTCTCCCTAACTGCGACAAAGACGTTCCAAAGAGAAGGATGAGGGTACCATTTAGAAGGGAGTTACAGGAACATAGAATCTATGTACAAGATGCATATGTAGAAGCAGCAAGTTGCAAAAGAAGTTCATGAAACAAGACAAAAGTTGAAGAAGAAAGTAATAAATGCTGAAAAATGGAACAGCAGTAAACAAAAAAAAGATATTCCATAACAAAACAAAACACCTATTTCTACAAAAGGGAGACCTACTTAACCGTTAGCTCGGACCACATTCGGTCGTGACAACATTGCAGAGCAAGAACAGCAGAGGCAGCATACCTGTAGTTGACGGCCCAGACGAGGCCAAAAGTAAGGACACGGGTTGTCTCGCACAGCACAAGGCCAAGCACCCAGCACAACCCTGTAGGTATGGAGTCATCGCTGCCCAGCCACTCAATCAGGTACCGCATGAACACCGTCTGCCGGCAAACAAAATCTGTATTATAACCAAGGAAGCATTGCATAGAAGCAGCTAGACTGAAGAAGTTTACAAAATAGAGACAGACAATTTGCCATTCTACATTAGGATTGCCCAACACCGTGGAGTCAGCTACCGTAACGGAAGACCTCTGACCCAACCGCCTCATTCATCTATCCGCCTTCACAGCGAGCAGTGTTGTGACCGAATAGCAGAAGAAAATTTTTCAATTTTACGCACAGCATCAAATAATTTAGATTTACGTATTTTAGAATCTCTTCTTATCTCTAAAGAAAAGCCAGAGCTCAATAGCGCAAATAGTTCTTACCCATTGCAAATTTACTTGTAGATTTTATATGCCCATGTATTTTGTTTAGAAAGACTGATTTTGTTCTTTATTTTATCTTTGCAGACTGTTAACTGAAGATGGAGCTGGTCTCCGAAACGTTTTATAGAACTGACTTCGTGTTAAATTTATAGTTCGTGTAAAATCTTAATTAAACATGATTTCAATACGTGGTGCATTCTTTGTTTTTAAATTCCTAGAGACAGACAAGCGTTAGGCACGGTATAGGGGCATCTAATGCAATCTTAATCAAGTATAAGATCAGATTTCAAGTTAGATCAAGTTTCCTTATCGTAATCACGGTATAGGGATGTTGTAATTGTAAGCCCTATATGTGGATGTTAACGCAATGGTAAACACGAGTATAGGGGAGTCTAGCGTCATGGTAAGCACGGTACAGAGGCGTTTAGCATAATGGCAAGCACGGTACAGAGGCGTTTAGCATAATGGCAAGCACGGTACAGAGGCGTTTAGCATAATGGCAAGCACGGTACAGAGGCGTTTAGCATAATGGCAAGCACGGTAAAGAGACGTTTAGTGTAATAGCAAGCACGGTAAAGAGACGTTTAGTGTAATAGCAAGCACGGTATAGGGGGCGGCTAGCGTAATGGCAAACACGATATAGGGGCGTCTAGCGTAATGGCAAGCACGGTATAGGGCAGGGTTGCACATAAAAAACCCACCCAAAAAAGCCCAAAAAAACCCACCCAAAAAAGCCCACACTAAAAAACCCACTAAATAGTGTTTTTTTTTGTTATTTTAGGGGGTTTTATTATTATGTAAATTTTATTTGTTTTCAAGCTTATAGAATCAAAATAAGCTAAGTATTTATCATGTCAAAATAAGTATCTAAGTCATGTGTATGACTATGACAAGAAAACATTGAAAAACAAAACACCAACCCTATGTAAATCAAATTAGAAAAACCCTAATAACAAAAAAAATCGAGGGACTAATATATTTTCATGAACTCCATTTCCAAAGTAAAAAACAAAAATTTAGAAACAAATGCAGTTTGACTACTTGATAATATAGAGACTTATGAATTTTCCTTGTATTCTAGACTAGACTGCTACTATAATACTACTGTGTTTCTCTTTCTACATCCACTGCCATTTCATCGTTGTCATCCACATCATGATTATTTGTGAGGTGGCGATATACTGAGACCAATTTCTATGCGCGTTCTGATCCTAATCTATTTCTCAATTTATTTCCCACAATTCCAAACGTTGAGAAAATTCTCTCAATGGATCCTGAACTTGCGGGGCAAGAATGAAGATTGCTTATAAACTTGCAGAAACCCTCTGCCAGTGTTTTTTCAGGAATCTGCATTTTCTGCTGTTTCATGTCTTGAATATCCCACCATCAACGAGGAGTCATTGTCTTAGTGATATTCTCATTGAACATGTGTTTGGGGAAGATGTTGGAGTCCTTCAATTTATAGGAATAAAGCGCACCGATGAACTCCGGATTGTACTCAGCCAACCACTCTTCAATATCAGTCTCCTGTGAGAGCTTTGCCTGAAATAAGTCTGTAACGACCATGAGCCTGATAACGTTTAGTTACTGGAAACCGACCTGTCAGGATGCCGGCCAGACGGGGAATAGCTACTCAGGCTTAAATAGCTTAAGGCCAGATACGAGGTCAAAGTGCGGCACGGACAAATACTAAGAGCGTTTATTTACAAGGGAACTAGGATAGTTTAACAGAACGGAATCGGGGCGTGTCTTGCGGTAGCCGCCTCTCTCACACGAGATCGTAATTCTACCGCTGACTTAACACCCCGGCAGAACACCCTAAGTTCCAACAGATAAAAGAGGCATAGGATTCGGGCAAGCACAACCAAGGTCACTTACGAACATCAGGCAACCAGCTTTATTGGCCTGCTCGTAGACAAGTGCACCCTATGACGGTCCTGACGCAACTGACTAGCTACGATCGAGCAACCGCCCATGTTAACTGCCGCCAGGCAGCCGCGGGACGGACCTCTATGTGACTCATAGCTCTACGGTCGAGGTACAAAACCAGTAGCGAACCATGTTCGCTACACTACTTTCCTCCTCAATTTAGCAAGGAAGTCACCGCCCGTACTGAAGCCTATACTACTCTAAAACAAGACGGCAAATGGCTCGCATTACGGAAACATCCATCTAGCACATGAACAATTGGACAACTATTAAAAGGTTTACTATGTACACCATTGTTCTAAAATTGATAATACTATCCGGTTCTTCTGTCTTCCAAGTTCCCGCCAGTCTCGCAGGTGACGACAAAACGTCCGGCTGCAGATTTGCCGCGTGCCTGCCGACACGACTGCAGATTGCACACCGGCAACTGCTCCTCCATACTGCAACCGGCGCTGAGCAGGCTTCACTTTAGCAGCCAAACAGGCGGCAGAAGTCCACCTCCCATGGCGTTCCCAGCTCGCAACAGAGACCACGATCTCTAAAGAGTATGCGCCTCCGCCCGTCACATCCGACCCGGACATCCAAAGGGCTTCACACCAGTCGGGTTGCGATGGCAGGCAACCATCAGCACCGGCCGCGCCTCAGAAGACATCTGCAGGGTCGGGACACGAACAGGCAGCCCAGGTCGGACCATCGCACCCCGTGCTACGTTGGCCCACCGCCTGCAGCAACAGATCCCCGGGCCTGAAACAAAAACAATTCGAGCAGTATCGAAGTAGACACTCAGCATTTATAATCTAACCTCTTTTTAGGTCTCAATCGAGGCAATATTTCATCCTCCGCTTCCGAGGGTTCCGTTCTCTGCCAAGTACTATCACTAGCACTCACCTCTGTTACCTCCAAACACCCTGCGCCGCTACCCCTTTCGTCACCTTCCTCCGCCGGGGTAGAAGTTCGTACATCTGGGCGCGCTCTCTCCAATGGCGACAACCCCCCGAAACCTGAAAAATCGGAGGTGTCTTCTGCTGCAGCTCCGCTTTCACTCGCCTCTCCCCCACTCAAGACGGGAGGTCCGCGTTCTGCTTCCGGCACCTCCGTTCTCCCCATTCGCAACAGAGGGGGATCCGGGTACTGGCCGATGAACCCCGAAAAGTCAAGGCTCTCCTCGCACGGCGGAAGATCCGGGTATTGTCTGAGAAATTTCGAGAAGTCCCCGCTGGTGTCGTCGCCCGTCACCTCCCCCTGCTGCGTCGCCGGAAATGGTGGCAGCGGATGAATTGGGCGACCCAACCACTCATCCTCCACGGGAGCCACTTGGTCCTCTTGCATCTCTCCTGCTGCCCCAACCCCGTCTTCCTTTGGCCCCACTTCTCGACGGGTTCTCTTGCGTGGCTGTCTTTGCGGCAGACCTTCTGCTTCGTTCCTCCTCTCGAGTTGCGCTGGCTGGTCCTGACCCATGTCGTCTCCATAATATTTCTTCAATTGCCTCACGTGCACCTTGAAGGGAGCCCTTCGCCGCTGCAGGTCCCGTATCTTATAGGTGACCTGGTTCCTGTCAACCTCCAGCACCTCGTAGGGACCCTGGAACTGCGGGGCGAGTTTGTGTCTGTCGTCCTCCCGTGCGTAAGGTACCCGTCGCAGGACCCGTTCTCCCACTGCGAACGGTCGGAACTTCGGTCCAGCGGGTCGCCACATCCGGGGTGGCCTTGGCAGATCTGGCACCGCAGCCTCCATCACGAAGAATTCACACGGGGCTCGACCGGTCTCACTGTGGGTAAGTCTATTGTACTGAGACATCACTCTTGCTATTTCCAGATCCCAGCTCCCAGGGTTACCAGCGCAGGCCGTGGCGAGTCTCTCCTTGATGGTCCGGTTGAGTCTCTCCACAGCTCCATTGGTATGCGGAGCATAGGCGATCGAGCGCTCATGCCGCACCCCGTACCGGTCTAACAATTGTCCGAACAACCTAGCTCGAAACTCGGGACCATTGTCGGACCGCAAGATTTTAGGGGTTCTAGGGCAACTAGCCAATATACCATACTCCAATGCACGCGCAACTCCCGGCGCAGCTTTTGAACGTATAGGTATTGCGTGTCCAAATTTGGACCATAAATCAATACCCACCAATAATCCTATATGTCCTCTGGGAGTACGCGGCAGTTGCATCAAATCAACCGCATAAATATCATACGGCGCCGTGCACTTAGCACTCAACCCATACAGCGGGTAATCTTTTGCACTTACTCCTTTATGCAACTGGCACGTCCGACATTCTCTTATCACTTCCTTGATAGTCTTGTATGGGCTGGGATGAAAGTAACACCGCCGGAATGCCTTGCTAACCTTAGTCTGTCCCG